>JAEIGQ010000108.1:600000-1197162 GCA_018904275.1 Lordiphosa clarofinis | reverse complement strand
TCGTTCCTATGGCAGCTATATGCTATAGTCATCCGATCCGGCCGGTTCCGACAAATGTGCAGCGTATTTGTACCAAAAGACTTCGTGCAAAGTTTGGTTAAGATAGCTTTAAAACTGACGGAGAAGATAGGACGGACGGACAGACGGATGGACAGACGGACATGGCTATATCAACTCAGCTCGTCATGCTGATCAAGAATATATATACTTTATGTGGTCGGAGATGCTTCCTTCTGTGCGTTACAAACATCCGGACAATTTTAATATACCCTCTTCAAGGGTATAAAAATAAAGGCAAGCTAACTTCGGTTCTACCGAAGTTTATATACCCTTGGAGCTTGATATATGCCAGACAGTTTGTATGGCAGCTATACTATGTAGTAGTCCGATTTTGACAAAGCTTGGTGAAATTATTAAAAACTTATAAATACGAGCGTTGGGAGCGATAGCATTGAAAACAAAAAAGTTTTTCTCACTAAAACTAGTTTTTCAACCAATCGTTCCTATGGCAGCTATATGCTATAGTCATCCCATCCGGCCGGTTCCGACAAATGTGCAGCGTATTTGTACCAAAAGACTTCCTGCAAAGTTTGGTTAAGATAGCTTTAAATCTGACGGAGGAGATAGCATAGAAACAGACGGACGAACAGACGGACATGGCTATATCAACTCAGCTCGTCAAGCTGATCAAGAATATATATATACTTTATGGGGACTTCAAAATACTGCCGGCTGTAGGAGATGATCAGCAAAGTGACAGAAAAATAATAAGGAATAACAACAGTGGAATGAAACACAAGAGCAGCTTTAAAAGTAAAATAAATAAAAAGAATATGAAGTGCCACCGCTGTAATAGGAAGGGTCATTTTAAAAAGGATTGCTACATTTTTAAGAAGCTTCAAAATAAAGAAAATCAGCCAAAACAAGCATAGACAGCCACAGCAGCTCGACAAGATACCGGTTTCGCTTTTAAGTTACAAAGGTGCATTGAAGTATGAAGAATGAACAGAACGTATCCTCTGTTTTGGACTCTGATCCGTCCGATCATATGATCAACAACAAAAATCTCTTTGGAAGATTCGATGAGTTGGAGCAGCCAATTCAGATCACAGTTGGTAAGTGTAATGAGTACATATATGCCACAGCTATGGGAACGGTACAAGTTCGTAACAAGTGGTAACAAATCATTACATTAGAAAATGTTCTCTACTGTGAGTATATTCCGCAAAACTTACTTTCTGTGAAGGGGATGCAAGACGTCGGAATGACAATCGAGTTCTCGTCAGGAGGTGTGAAGGTAACCAAACATGGTCAAATCGTTTTCAAAGGTATGTGCTCAACTAACATTCCAATTGTTGAATTTTTTTATGCCACAGGGCATATACATATAACAAGTAAAACTAATATTAATATGTATCGATTGTGGCATAATCGTCTGGGTCATATGAGTAGGGGGAAAACTAAAAGAAATCATACAGGAGAAAATGTTTAAAGATGTTGATTTATTAAAATGTATTGAATTTGATTGCGATATATGTGAAGCTTGTGTTAAAAGAAAGCAAGCCAGGTTGCCATTTGCCAAATTTAAAAATAAAGATTATGTTGATAGACCCCTAGCATAGCAGGTCCTAACACCTGCTACAATTGATGGTAAAAAAATCTTATGTAATTTTTATTGACCAATTCACTCACTAATAGAGGTTTACGCCGATAGCTTGGGCGTCGGCGGCGGCGTAGGGGGTCAAGAAAAACCGGCGGCGGCGGCGTAGAGTTAAGAAAGAACCGGCGGCGGCGGCGGCAGATAAGCCGTCGAATTTGTCGGCGGCCGGCGGCGTACACAGTAACAAAAAAAAATTTGTTTAATAAAATATATAGCAATTTGTATCATTTCTAAGTTTATATCATTTTCTGAAAGATTTCTTCATTTCTTCAATTTTCATTTATTTTCTTTATTTAACTTAAACTTAAGCTCTTTATCCAATAATTAAACAAAAATTAAATTTCAAGAAATTAAAATCAAATTAACGCTTTTTTTCTGAGATCATTGATTATGTTCTAGAGATGACACATTGGGAAATGGAGCTGAGACAATATCGATTCTTTTATTCGATTACCTAAAAGCATTTAAAAAAATAGAGGTAGCCTACCTTCGGCTCGACCGAAGTTTATATACCCTTGGAGCTTGATATATGGCTGACAGTTTTTTGTGATGTGACGACAAATCTTGTTAAAATTATGTAAAATCATTGAAAACTTATAAATACGAGAGTTGGGAGCGATAATATTGAGAACAAAAACATTTAACTCACTAAGACTTTTTTCAGACCTAACTATTGTATGACAGCTATACTATACAGTTGTCCGATCTATGTGTTCATACAGACAGACGGACATGTCTATATCGACTCGGCTGTTGATGCTGATCAAGAATATATATACTCTATATGGTCGGAAATGATTCCTTCTGCCCTAGTACTCTACGAGTAACGGGTATAAAAATGCTAAGGCGCCGAACGCCGCCGCCGCGCCGATATTTTCGTGATTCGGCGGCGGCGCGTTAAAAAAGACAAAAATCGGCGGCGGCGGCGGCGTGGCGCGGCGGCGTAAATGTCTACTCACTATTGCGTGACTTATGTAATAACTCATAAGTCTGAAGAATTCGATTGCTTTAAAGAGGCCCATTTAAATTTAAAGGTTGTAAATTTATACATAGATAATGGGAGGGAGTATATGTCAAATGAAATGCGAAAATATTGTGCTGAGAAAGGGATTAGTTATCATTTGACGATTCCGCATACTCCACACCTGAATGGAGTGTCTGAGCGAATGATCAGGACAATCACTGAGAAAGCTCGTACTATGGTTAGTGGAGCAAGATAAGTTTAAAGATTATGGGATAAAGTATAATGGGCGGAGTGTCAAGAGAAAAAAAATGTTGCTAAATCTTTCGTTAAGCATTTTTTGAGGCAATAAAAATTTTGGTTTCAGATTGCACTACATATAGAGGTTTAAAATATAAATATTTTCAATCATGGAGCAAAAGAAAAATGTTTAAATTTGAATAGCGCGCCCAACAGTACGTAAAAGTACTCGATTAGATCTCATTTACAAGGCTGCGATAAGGTTCACTTGACAATCAGAGTAGAGAGAATGCGTTGACAGCACTTTCAAGATGGCAATTTCCAAATTTCCGGAGCATTCAAGGGTATATAAGACGGGTCAAACAGGCATCCGGCCTCTTTGCCGAAAACGTTGCCCAGAAGACACATCAGTTACAAGCTGCCCAGTATCGCTACTCCCTAACCTCTTCGTGTAAGAAATTTCCTTGCACAGCAAAGGCCACCTTTATGTAAAGAAAGGTTTTGGATTGAAGACGCGATCAATTTGCTTATTATTTATTCACATCTGCTTGAAATAATAAAAGCATATTGTTTATTGTTTATTGAATTGGCAGTTCATCCTGACGCTACAAGTACAATATACTTATAAATTATTGCGCCAGTCACAACGGTTGAAAATTACTTAAATATTTTAGATTTCCTACTTAAATGCTAACTTATACCTAAACATGTATTAATATTATAATTTAAAGTTAACAATTCAGATCAGAAAGTTTAAATAAAAAATATAAAATAAATATTAAATGTTATTTTTCCTCTATTAACTAATGGTTTCCTCGAATCAAATGTTTGTAGTTCGAAAGTGTTCTTCTATTCTTAACCTAAATTGCGTGGCGTTCCTTATAGTCTTTATATCGTGGGGTAATCGATTCCAACAGCGAGCAGTATGTATGAAAAACTGTCTCTCCGAAACTGACAGTTTGTACTTTTGACACACAATATTATTCGTTCTTCTTGAAATGCTAAAGTTTAGCTTTTGATATAGGTATGAGGGTTCTTTTGTCCAGACTATTTTATGTAATAAGACAAGACTTCTTACATCCATCCACAATTGTAGGGGTAAGTCAAATATATTAATGGATACGTCAGATATTCTATCATTTCGTCTTCGATTGTAGATGTACCGTGCTATGTTGTTAAAGGCTACTTGTATTTTACGTTTACTTGCTGAGTCACAGTTATTAAATACTTCAACACCATAGAAGAGGACAGAAGTTAAGAGGGTCTTGGCTATCAATAAGCGAATCTTGACTGGTAGGAAGTGCTTAACAACGTTCTGGTTTCTTAGTAGTCCATACAACTTGCCTACTGATCCAACAATATGATCGTTCCATGTGAGAGTTGTGGAAAATACAAATCCCAAATTGCTTGCTCGTTTTACATATTCAATTGCAGAATTATTTATTGTTAGCTGTGGCAAGTTGGAGGTATCAAAGTTTTTGTTGCTAATTATTAGACACTTTGACTTGGATGGGTTTAATCCCAGACCGTTCCTTTCAGCCCAATCACTTATTTTACAGAGTTCGCTATTACAAACATGAATACACTCATCTATTTTACACAAAGGACTGCTAACATACAACTGAACGTCATCCGCATACATATGCACATTACACTTTGACAAAACGCTTGGTAGGTCATTCACATAAATAGAGAACAAAAGAGGTCCAAGAACCGATCCCTGCGGGACACCACGTTTTATAGTCAAGAATGACGAAGAAGCACTTGATGTGACAATAGATTGTCGCCGCGCTGCGAGATATGACTGCAGGAATTTCACAGCCGTGCTTGAGAACATGTACAGTTTATTTAATTTAGTGCATAGAATTTCGTGGCTTACCGTGTCAAATGCTTTGCTATAATCTAAGAGTGTTAAAAATGTTATATGACCATTATCTACGCTTCTTCGAATGTCTTCTGTTATGTTTATAATAGCCGTTGTGCAACTTCGTCCTTTTCTAAATCCAGATTGGTTGTCATTAAAAAGTTTCTCGGTGAGTGGTAATATTGAGATAGGTCGGTACTCATTGGCACTTTTTGGTATGGCAATAATTTTGGCAGCTTTCCAAGAATCGGGGAATGTGGATGTAGTCAGGGCAGTATTAAAAATATGTGTTATGTAGGGAAGGATTAGGGGAAGAACTATTTTTAAAAATTTGGGATTAATATCATCCAGACCCGTAGCATTGGATTTTATTTGTAGTATACATTCAAGAACATCACTTTGACTAACACACATAAAGCTAAAACTATTATCACATGATTTATAAGGTAGGCTGTTCAGGTACGTATTGTGTTTCACTTCAGGTACATGAGATCTAATAAACTGTCTATTTAATTCGTCAATATTTATGTCTAAGCTGGATTGAGGCTTAGACTTGCCGACGCCAAGTTCTTTTAAAAATTTCCATGTTTGTGCACTCGTCTCTGCATTATAAAACTTATCGGAATAATATTTTCTCTTAGATAAATTAATCAGAGACGTTACTTTTCCTCTCAGCAATTTAAAGTGTCTGTGGTGTTGTTCAGTTTTGAAACGCTTCCACTTAGCAAAAGCTTTATCTCGAAGATTAATAAGTTTTTTAATATTATTGTTGAACCAGGGACGTAAGTCAGTGCGAATTAATTTTCGTCTGAGCGGAACATGCTTGTTATATATAGATAGTAGATTGTTTGTGAAAAGGTCAAGTTGGGAGTCAACGGTTGGTAGATTATAAATAGAGGCCCAGTCACACATACACAGATCAACAGTTAACAAAGCTCGGTCAATATTTTTAAAATCCCTGAATTCAATTCGGCTTTCATTGTGGTCCGCATACAAATCATATGACAAAAACAGGACATCATGTTTGGAAAACACTGGAACAGAAAATTGGTCATAACATTGAGCTTTATCAAAGTAGCTTACAAAGAATACGTCTAAGAGTGTATTACAGGTACTAGTGAAGTGCGTTGGAGTTTGGTCATTTACAATTTTTAGTCCAAGAGATTCCATATTATTTAATAAATGCGTTTCCCGCAGAATATTTGAATTCATGTCTCCAGTTAAAATTACATCATTAAAGTCTACGGAAAGTGTAGAGACTAGATCAATTAGTTCATTATATTCTGTATTGCGGTTTGGTCTGTATATGCAGCCAACTAAAATATTGCTTCTGTCTCTTTTGCTTATAATTTTTATAAATATCCATTCTATTGCACTTCCAGACGGTTGCTTACATACTATTTTGGAACTTAGACTTTTTTTAACATAAACTGCTACTCCGCCAGCATGGTCTTTACGATCAGAACGATACAGAACATAGTTATCACACGAAAACATTGAGTCACTCAAATCAGACACAAACCACGTTTCAGATACACATATGACATCTACATTCGAATTAACAAATAAATATCGGAACTCTTCAATCTTATTCACTAAACTTTGCGCATTCAAGTGTACTACTTTAAGACCTGACCACTGTTTGGTAAGAATACGAAGTACTGCATAGCTGTTGCTGTCGAAAGAATTCATGTCACCCTGCATACTGCGAGATAAAGTCTACATATCGCGCACACAATTTTTCTATTAAAATATATAGGCTACATACCATTTGATTCGAGGCTGTAAATAAGATAAAAATAAAAATGTAATATTTTCTAAGATTAAATAGAGGTAAACATAATAGAGCATTAAAAAGTCGCAAACATATTTTACTGACGAAACGAACTATTGTCCATCAAAGCTTCAGTGTGATCAGTAAATGGCATGAGGGGTGGTGGGGTATCGGACTCAACATTAGAGCTTTTTTGCTGCTGCTGCAATGACGAAAGCTTTTGCAAGCTCTCAATGCATATGAATTTGCCGCCAGTGCTTTGTCTCACATGCACAAGCCCGCGACGTGTAAATACAGCTGACAGCTCTTTTCCCTTCTTCATTCGCATCGCAGCTTTGAAAATTTCGTGGTTTGTTTTGGATAGCTGTTCGTTTACATAGAATGGAGCTTGCGATTCTATGCCAAGGGAGTTGAGAGTTAGTGGTTGCTTTGTGTCTCTTCTATAAGCACCCAGTGCTCTTAGTATTGCAGCTGTATCCCATGCACTTTCAAGCTTAACAATGACGATTGGGTCCAAAGCTGTGTGTGCCTGCACACGAGGTTTTAGACGAAAAATACTTTTCACTCTGGGCACAGGTGAGATTTTCAAATAAAAGCATAGATTGTTGAAGAGCGCCTTAAGGTTTTCATTTTCAAGCCAAGGCACTCCATGCAGTCGCAAATCATTTGCTGCCGTTGCAGAGGCCTCTGCGCTTAACTTTGCATCAAGCCTAGCCTCCAGCTCTCCTACCTTAGCTCTTAATCCCTTCAAACTCTCTTCATGGTTCTGCAGTTGTTGCTCTCTCTGGATCTCCAATTGCTGCACCCGCTGCATCAGCTGTTGAATCGCCCCATCCATTCCAGCCATTTTCTCCTGAAGCTCGTGCAGAATCCGTTCCTCAGCCTGGCGCACACTGGTACTGATGAGTTCCGCCTGCTCAGCAAATCTCATATCGAGAAGTTCGATGAGCCAAGGTGACGGAGCATCAGAGGATCTGCCAGCCAAGTCGATGTTGGAGTTCTCGCTGCGCAGACGTTTGCTGCCGGGTTTGTTCGATGTCTTGTTTGTTGACATGTTTGAGTGTATTTGTGATTCTCTTCTGTGTTGATGTGTTTATAGTAGATGTGTGTGTTCAGAATCCACAAGCCACTCTCACAAGTTCGAAGCTCAAAGGTTGAAGTTTGAGGCTGCTTTATTTGTTTGTTTGTTTATTTAAAGCTTTTAATTGTCCAGCAATTAATCAATCGCGAGTTTTAAGCGGTGTATCGATTCTTTCAAGTGATTTAAACCAAAATGAAATTAATTCGGGTTGAAATGCTCGGGTTATTGGTATGTAAATGAGGAGCTCTTGACAAACACGTCCGATCGCCTTGACTGCTATTAAAAATTTTCTACCAAAAGTACAAAGGTAATCGAAAAATTTATCTATTGCTTTATGAAGCACACCCAATTGGTAAGCATACGCATACTTTGAGGATTGCAAAAACCTCATCTAAGAACCACCAAAATTCTTTTTATTTTGTGCAGCGGGTTGCAAAAGCCTCTTGCTTCTGCTAATTAATCTACAAATTGAGTCGGCTATCACAGTTCAAGAGAACCTAACCTCAGACGCAGAGAAGGCAAAGCAAAGACGACGACAGCACCCCCAAATTTAATCAGTCTGCCTTGGCTCAGACCTAAGTCGGCTTCATCCGCATTGCGTGAGATCAAGTACAAGAGCTCCTGGATGACCTAATAAACCATCAAATAATCAGTGAAAAAAACAAGTGTGCATCTCTTAACCAAATTCTTGGCTTCAGAAAACGTCTCAAAATCAGTGAAAAACGCAGCAAAAAGTATTTCTCAATTTTTGTTAAATTTTTTTTGGTTATTTTTTTGTGTTCAAGTACAAATATACATACATACAAATATATGTAAGGTAAAGTGCAACAGGAGTGTGTGTCATAAAGGCGTAAAATTGGCCAGAACAAATTTTAAGTACAACAACAACAAAAAGTTTATTAAAGTGTCGAAAAAAAAACAAATAGAAGCAACGCTGTTTTGGAATCGTAAAGTGAAAGAGAGAGTTAAGAGCAATTCGAAAGCAATGAGAAATTAGAAAAGTAAAAAAACCTTTATAGTTGGTTGTGCAAAAATTGAGATGATAATCATTAACTGTTTCCCCAAATATATTTAGCAAACCCAATTCGTCGAAACAATCCACGCTCTTCGAGAAGGCCTTTATCGTAAGCTGCAGATTGGTGAGTCAAAATATATGTTTTCTCTTAATATTGCACCCACAAAATCATTAGACTCTCTTTTGATTTTGGGTTTTGTCACCCACGCTTAAACGAAAAATAATTGTGTGCAATTGTTGAGGTTGTTGTTGGAACCAAATCAAAACGCAAAGAAAAAAAAAGAATAATGCCATAAAACCTAAAACAGTGCTTTTCTATTTGGGCCCTTCAAACAAACATAAAACGGTGCATTCTGTATGTAACAAAAAGTCAGAACCATACAGCTGATCTAAGCACAGTGGGACAAAACCCTAAAAACAAGAGATGAAAAAATAAAACTACAGAAAGAACAAAAAAAGGAAGAATAAAAATACATAAAGAAGAGAAACCCTATCAATAATTTAAAACAAAACAAAAAAAAGAAAATAGTAGGTTAGAAAAGAAAAAAAAAAATAATAAACTAATAAACTTGCAGAAAAACTAATAGAATTCAGAAAATATTTAAAATTAAAAAATACAGTTTTGCAAATTTAATGAAATAATTTAAATAAATTTTTATTAATCCTTATTGGTAAACACATGAAGTGAAAGGAAAAACAAAAAAAAAAATGAAATGGCCTTAGAAAGTTTTTGATGTTGATTTATAAAGTTAAAATTTTTATTTAATATACCTCCTGAATGCACAAAACTACCAGTAACAATAATCATTAAAATGTCTAGGATTAATTAAGAACAAACTGCCTATCACTACCTATCATATTTGATAAGTTTTTTTTGAATTTAAATGAATTTAAACTTTATTGCACAGCAATCAATGAATATGAAAAGAAATCATTATTAATTTTTGTTGGGAAATGTCTATCGAATTCAACTAACTGATAATAAATTATAAAATGGAATGATAATTTTCTTTATGTTTCCTTGAAGGTAAAGATGAGAGAATAATTTAACTTTGGGAGTTTTCAGCATTATCGCAATCGAAAGCTCATGGTAGGGTGGGTACAGAAGCGGTACGGCAATAACATCGCAGCTGTACAATAACTTTCAGCCAAAAATTTCCTGTTCTAGTTTCACAGTTTCCTCTTTTCTTGGGGTTGATATTCCGGTCCTTATACTCTGTTAATTTGTGGATATGGCAATGGATTCTTAAATATTTTATGTATATATGTATGTTCATTGAGCGTTTGGCTTTAGTTAGGTCTCAACGAACCTCCCACAGGCTGTTTTGCTAGCCGCAAAGATAAAAATTTAACAAGAATCCAAACGAAACTTAACTGGCCTAGGATACCTCATTGGAATTACTGTGTTGTACGTTGCAAAAGCTGTGTTGACAGCAACCTATTTAATAAATAGGACTCCAAGTAAAGCATTGCACAAATGCAAGAAGACATCTTTTGAAATGTGGCATAATAAAACTAATGGTTTTAAGATATGGGTTAAAGAAGGTAAGAAATTTATAGCTGCCAGAGATGTAATTATTGATGAAAAACTGGCGACTCTGATTTTGACATGGTTAATTAAAAACGAGTGTATAAAACAAGAAATAGATGCCCAAAAAGATAGTATGGGATAGATGTGTTCATATGTCCCGAATGAGAGTATGGACGAAAGAAATTTCCCGAACGAGAGTAAGGAAGATGTACACTAGACCGTACCTGCCTTATTTGAAAAGTAAATTTCTGTCTAGTTCTTAGCACAACATGGCTCAAAAAATACTGTATATTTTATAGAAAATATGTGAAAAATCTAAAATCAGAAATATTGGCCTCGAAAGGGTTTTAAAAATGTAAGTTTCCCCTTAATTTTGTAAGTTTAAGCTGCTAGAATGCTCAATGCTGCTCAATGAAACGTGGACTCTGGTTGAAAAGCCACAAAATAAAATTATTGTTGGCTAATGGTAAATGGGGTTTTACAATGAAGAACGATGAACAGGGAAATCCAATCAAATATGGCGATGCGAAATAAGGCACCAATGAAATAAGGCCCCAAAAAAAAAAATTAAATAAGGCCCCAAAAATCGCGCGATTTTTTTGTAAAAAATTTTCGCCTGTGGCGCAAAGATAGACACAATTTTTTTGAAAAAAATTTCGTTTCCTGCGCTAAGATTTATTAAGATAGACAATGTAATTACCTCGTCAAAATACAGCATTTTCAGTTCTTTGACGTAGAACAAATTTCCAGTTCGCCGTAATCCAACAATTTTTTCACACTCCATAATTTTATCTCGCACTTGAACGTCTGCTTTACACAATGCAAATCACTAAACTGATCAACATACTCAAAAGCTTATGACTGAACTAATTGTACATTGCACATCTGTACAAAAATGCATCAATTACTAAGTCAGAAAACGCAGGCAGATAAGAAAATTAACCGTTATTGAAGTTATTGGAATTTTTTTTTCATATATCAGCAAAAATAAGAGAAATTAAATAAGACCCCAAAAAATTCAAATTCAAAATTTTGGTCTTATTTCCGCGAAATAAAATAAGACCGCAAACCTAATTTTTGGGGCCTTATTTCATTTCTTCTTTTGGGGACTTATTTCATTTTGAAATTTTATTAAGGAAATAAAGCCCCAAAAAATGAAATAACACCCCAAATTTGAGAAAAAATCGTGGTTTTTGGGGCCTTATTTAATTTTTTTTTTGGGGCCTTATTTCGCAGCGTCATATTTGATTGGATTTCCCTGTTCATCGTTTTTCATTGTAAAACCCCATTTACCATTAGCCAACAATAATTCACAATTCTGTCAAGTTTGATCCAAATCGGATGACTATAGTATATAGCTGCCATAGGAACGATTGGTCGAAAAACTAGTTTTAGTGAGAAAAACTTTTTTGTTTTCAATACTCCTGGATATATAACCTGCTGAGCTGCAGAAGAGTACAAGCCGAGTGGGGTACCACAACCATTACAAGAGAGGCACACGGCGGAACGCCCCAGGGCGGAGTCCTGTCACCTCTTCTATGGAACCTTGTGGTCAACGAATTACTTAAAAAATTTCGCAGGAAAGCACCCAAGATAACCGCATATGCCGACGACATAAGCATAATTATTATGGGAAAATGTCCATCGACTGTCAGCTCAATCATGGACTCTACTCTCAGAGAGATACTAAAGTGGGCCACAGAAGCCGGACTTAGCATCAATGCGGAGAAGACGGACCTCATTCTCTTCACCAAGAGATACAAGGTACCGCAATGGACTCCACCCACGATAAATGGAACACCGCTAACGCCAAAAAACAACGTAAAATACCTTGGAGTAGTAATCGATAGTAAACTATCCTGGAGACTCAATGTGGAGGAAAGGGTGAAAAAGGCAACCAATGCGCTATATGCATCCCAGAAGATGCTAAGCAGCACTTGGGGCCTATCACCAAGACTAACACACTGGCTCTTCATATCAGTTATACGACCGATACTACTACACGGTATATTGGTATGGTGGCAAGCCACAGAGAAGTCCACATATCTAAAGCTGATGGAAAAGGCCCAGCGGCAGGCACTGGTCTGCATAACGGGGGCGCTACGGTCTACTCCAACAAAAGCACTGGAACACATCCTAGGTGTCAACCCCCTGGACATCCAAGCACGCCTCACTGCACACAGGACGGCCCAACGTCTTTGCGCGGCTGGCACCATGGCTCTACAAAGCTATGGACACAGCACAGTGGGCAGAGAGATCAACAGTAGCACGGACTACATGATCCCAAAAACCAACTTTACAGGCGCATCAGCATTACTGGGACCAGAAGACTGGCGTACAGGGCTGGCTCAGGAAGCAATGCACCTTTTCACGGACGGCTCAAAGATGGCCTCAGGAGTCGGAGCCGCCGTGTACTGCAAGGAACCGGAATTGAAACTCTCCTACAAACTGCCAAACCACTGCACTATATTCCAGGCGGAAGTTTTCGCCATAAGGAAAGCAGCCGAATTGGCAGAATTACACGCACCAAACGATCAAATCAACATATACGTAGACAGTCAAGCGGCAATCAAAGCAATGCAGAGTCACGCCATCAACTCCAAAAATGTTCTGGCAAGCAGAGAAGCATTAGATTCCCTCAGCACCTCCAGCAAGGTGCAAATCTACTGGATTCCCAGCCACCAGGGCATCGATGGAAACGAAATGGCGGACACTCTTGCAAAAGCCGGGGTCGCACTAAGCCGAGAAGCAACACTAAATATACCTATCTCCCTACAGACGCTATACAGCAAGATGGAGGAGATAGCGGAGAAAGAAGCAGAGGAAAAGTGGAAGAACACGACCGGCTGTAGAATCTCTAAAATTATGTGCAATAAGAGAGACAAAAAACTCACGCACTATACGCTGCAGCTCCAAAGAAGAGACTGCAGACTGCTTATAGGCATATTAACTGGTCACTGCCTAGCAGCCGCTCACGCGATAAAGCTAGGCATCACGACAGCAGACACCTGCAGGAAATGCAAGGAACCTGGAGTAGCAGAAACTCTAGAACACCTCATCTGCAGCTGCCCAGCAATAGCCACGACAAGATTAAAACATCTGCACTCCCCAAGCTTCACCACTCTGGAAGAGGCAGCCAAGAGCTCCCCCAAACAACTATTGGCATTTGCCAAAACGTCAAGAATCCTACAGGATTTCTAAAGGAAATGGTACCATAAAGCACCCGGCCTCACTAAGGACCGTAAGGTCTATGTGTGGCCCCCCCCTACATGGGGCCAGCCGGTAATACCTACCTATACCCTTGGAGAGGGTATATTAAAATTGTCCGGATGTTTGTAACGCATAGAAGGAAGCATCTCCGACCACATAAAGTATATATATTCTTGATCAGCATGACGAGCTGAGTTGATATAGCCATGTCCGTCTGTCCGTCCGTCCGTCCGTCTGTCCGTCTGTTTCTATGCTATCTCCTCCGTCAGTTTTAAAGCTATCGCAACCAAACTTTGCACGAAGTCTTTTGGTATAAATACGCTGCACATTTGTCGGAACTGGCCGGATCGGATGACTATAGCATATAGCTGCCATTGGAACGATCGGTCGAAAAACTAGTTTTATTGAGAAAAACTTTTTTGTTTTTAGTGCTATCGCTCTCAACGCTCGTATTTATAAGTTTTCAATGAAATTACATAATTTCAACAAGATTTGTCGAAATCGGACCACTATATAGTATAGCTGCCATACAAAATGCCAGGCATATATCAAGCTCCAAGGGTATATAAACTTCGGTCGAGCGGAAGTTAGCTGGCCTCTATTTTTTATACCCTTGGAGAGGGTATATTAAAATTGTCCGGATGTTTGTAACGCATAGAAGGAAGCACCTCCGACCACATAAAGTATATATATTCCTGATCAGCAGGACGAGCTGAGTTGATATAGCCATGTCCGTCTGTCCGTCCGTCTGTCCGTTTCTATGCTATCTCCTCCGTCAGTTTAAGGCTATCGTAACCAAACTTTGCACGAAGTCTTTTAGTACAAATGCGCTGCACATTTGTCGGAACCGGCCGGATCGGATGACTATAGCATATAGCTGCCATAGGAACGATCGGTCGAAAAACTAGTTTTAGTAGGAAAAACTTTTTTCTTTTTAATGCTATCGCTCTCAACGCTCGTATTTATAAGTTTTCAATGATTTTACATAATTTCACCAAGGCTTGTCGAAATCGGACAACTATATAGTATAGCAGCCATACAAAAGTTAGGTCTTAAAAAAAGTCTTAGATAGAAAAACTTTTTTGTTTTCAATGCTATCGCTCCCAACGCTCGTATTTATAAACTTTTAATGATTTCACATAATTTCACCAAGCCTTGTCAAAATCAGACAACTATATAGTATAGCTGCCATACAAAATTTAGGACTGAAAAAGAGTCTTAGTGAGAAAAACTTTTTTGTTTTCAATGTTATCGCTCCCAACGCTCGTATTTATAAGTTTTCAATGATTTTACATAATTTCAACAAGATTTGTCGAAATCGGACCACTTTATAGTATAGCTGCCATACAAACTGTCAGGCATATATCAAGCTCCAAGGGTATATAAACTTCGGTCGAGCCGAAGTTAGCTTGCCTCTATTTTTTATTTTGTGGTTTTCAACCAGAGTCCTCGTTTCATTTCACTTTTTAAAATGGGGTATTATTTCTGTTAGATATTATCGATATTCATATCGATGTATGATAAGCTCATCATCGATATCAGCAGTAAGCGTGACTCACGAATGTAAGAGGAAGAAGAAGAATAAAATACATACACACTTTTGCTATTGAAACCGCATGGCGACATTACAAATTGGCGACGAGGTTAACTAACCAAGTATAATATACTTTGGAACGCAACCGTTTGTGTAAATACACGTACTTATATTGTAAATACAATACTACATCAAGCGTAAATACGCTGAATTAAAGATGGCCCCAAACACCGCAGACATAAAAAGTGGAGCTACGGCAGCCATGTACATGCGGGCAGCAAATGTCCCAGAGTTTGTGCCAAGTCAAATGGCTTGGAATATCTGGAAAGAGCGGCTGGACATTCACCTAAAGGAGATGGACTGCACCGATGAAGACAACTCTAAAGCCATATTACTGAGATCAGTAGGGGACGAAGCATATAGAGTGTTACATAACCTCTGTAGTCCCAAGTTACCTTCCACACACACATACGCAGATCTATGTGGAATTCTTCAAACACATTTTACACCCCCTGTCATTGTCTTTCATGAGCGCAAACGATTTCATCAGGCGACCAAAAACAGCGATGAGACCATAGCTACCTGGTTTTCCAGAGTGAAGCAACTTGCGTTAAGCTGTAAATTTGGCGCACACCTAGACGCTTTTGTTATGGACAAATTTATAGTGGGGATGCCACAACCGATGTTTGAGAGACTGTGCGAGGAGGATGAAAGTATTACTATGGAGCAAGCGCTACGCAAAGCCATGATTTTGGAGACCAAGTTTGCAGCAAGAGCCACAACCAGCACTGATGACGCAGACGCAGTCAACTTCGTAAAACATGGGCGTTTCAAGAAATTCACTCAACCAGGAGCGGATTCACAGGCGGCCCAGTCGAAGAAAACAAACCCGTGCACACATTGTGGGTGGCGCAATCATCAATCAGCATCTTGCAAGTATAAAAACAGTAAATGCCACAATTGTAACAAGGTAGGGCATTTAGCTTCAATTTGTAAAAGTAAGACAGGTATTGGTAAAAATGTAAATTACATCTCGAATCAACAACAACTAAACAAATTATATAATGAATGTATTTTTAACGTAGGTACTGCTTCAGACGGAATCTACACACTGACAGTTGAAATTCAAGGAGTTTTGCTCAACATAGCATGTGACACAGGTGCACCTTGCAACCTCATTTCATATAAACTCTTTCATCAAATGAGAGCAAAGAAGCTAAGACCATGCACTGTGCCGTATGTCAACTACAGTGGAGATTGTATAAGCGTATTGGGTGAGTTTGAAGCGCAGATCACGTTCCAAGGCATATCTAAGTCTATTTTTGTTGTTGTGACCAATACTGACAACCCGCCACTATTAGGCAGATCGTTTTTACGAGCATTTGGATTCGAGTTACGTCAAGTTAACAGTATTACTGAGAACACAAATTATACTCCAATCATTGAACAAATTAGGCAAGAATTCGCATCTGTATTTACGGATGATCTAGGAGCTTTTACTGGAAAGAAAATATCGTTAAAACTGTGTGAGGATGCAAAACCAATTTTTTGTAAGCCAAGACCATTGCCGTTGGCATGGAAGCCAAAGGTTGAGGAAAAGCTTAGGGAGTACATTAAACAGGGCATGTTGGAATTCGTTGATAATTCAGAGTGGGGTACACCACTAGTTCCTGTCGTGAAACCCGATAATGACATTCGAGTTTGTGCAGACTATAAAGTCACAATTAACAGATATTTAGTTGATTTCAAATATCCATTGCCGAGAATTGACGAGATTTTCACGTCACTCGAAGGAGGTATATTGTTTACCAAGCTTGACCTGTCTCAAGCATATAATCAGCTATTGCTAGACGAAAGTTCGCAATTAATGTGCACATGGAGCACTCATATTGGCGTTTTAAAGGTAAAACGTTTACCATTTGGCATTAAAACTGCCGCCGCCATTTTTCAAAAGACAATTGAAAATTTATTACGTGGGATTCCTTACGTAGTAGTGTATCAAGATGACATAACTGTCACGGGACCAGACATGAAATCCCATTTGATCACACTTAAGTCTGTTTTGTGCAAACTACAGGAAGCAGGACTAAAGCTTAATAAGCGCAAATGTGAATTTTTCAAAGATGAAATTTCATACCTTGGTTTTACCATAAATAAAAACGGGCTCAGAAAGAATAATGAGCGAATTTCGTGTATATTAAACGCACCCGTTCCAAATAATATTTCAGAAGTGAGGGCATTTACGGGTATGGTCAACTACTACTCAAAGTTCATCAATCAATTTGCAAAGAAAATGAACCCCCTCTATCTACTTCTCAGAAAGGACTCCAAATTTCGTTGGAGCGATGAATGCAGGAAAGCTTATGATATCATCAAGAATGATATTGCTTCGGACAATGTTCTTGTTCACTTCAATCCCAAAAAAGAGATAGTGCTAACTACCGATGCTTGTAATACTGCAGTGGCTGGAATTCTAGCGCACAAAGACAAAGACAATGTATTACGACCAATTGCTTTTGTTTCAAGGGCGTTGCAAGATAGTGAGAAAAGGTATAGCACAATAGAAAAGGAAGCACTGGCAATCGTTTTTTGTGTCACCAAGCTTAAACAATATCTCTTAGGACAGAAATTCAAACTCAGAACTGATCACAAACCGTTACTGAGTGTATTTGGAGAAACGAAAGGTTTACCCGTGATGGCATCGGCAAGAGTACAAAGATGGGCACTGATATTATCAGGGTTTGGCAAGTGTAATGAAGCGGATAGTTTATCCAGAATGCCCCAAGTCTCAGAAACATGTTCAAAAGTTGAAGAATGCAGCTATGTAAATCTCATTAAAGAACAAAATCACATAGGGCTAGACTTCAAAAACATAGCAAATCAAACCAGGCGAGACCCTATCTTATCAAAGGTACTTCAAGCTATCGAGAATGGCTCAGTAAGTCAATTAAAAGGAGATGAGTTTAAACCATACAAAAGCAAAAACGCAGAGCTATCCGTAGAATATGGATGCGTTTTATGGGGATACAGAACAATTATACCTAAGAAGTGGCAACAAGAAGTTCTTAACTGTCTACATTTGTCTCATCTTGGTATTGTAAAAATAAAAGCCATGGCTAGATCGTACATATGGTGGCCAGGCTTAGACAAGGACATAGAAAAGTTAATTAGCGATTGTATTCCGTGTCAGGAGTTACAAAATGACCCTGAGAAAAGTGTACTTATACCATGGGAACCTGAAATGTCTGTTTGGAAGAGGATACACGTCGATTTTGCTGGACCCATTCAAAACCAGTATCTCTTCGTTGTAGTTGACTCGTATTCCAAGTGGTCTGAAGTATTTGTAACAAAACAGATCACATCTCAATTTACAATCGCTAAACTGAGAGAATTATTCTGTAGATACGGATTAGTCGACACTTTAGTAAGTGACAATGGACGTCAATTTACGTCAGCTGAGTTCAAGCATTTCATGGAAATGAACGGCATTCACCATTCTCTCACGGCACCAGGACATCCATCTAGTAATGGACAAGCCGAAATTTTTGTTAAAGTCCTAAAGAAGTCCGTATATGCGACTCTAAAAAGTTTCCCTAATGAAAATTTAGAAACTGTGGTAAATCGATTTTTGGCCGACTATCGAAATACAAAACACTGCACTACTGGAGAAATGCCTTCGAAGATTTTCTTCAAGCGAAGTATCAAGACTAGGCTAGACCTTTTAAAACCACCCAAGATAAGAGAGGTCATTCTTGAAAAGCAAAACAAGGCAGTTTTAAATTACAAAGGCAGTAGAAGGGTTGCATTTAATGAGGGACAAAATGTTTTTATAAGAGATTATACAAATCCTAATAAGTCAAGTTGGTCACCAGCAAAAATAGAAAGGAAACTGGGAACGAGGACGTATTTATGTTCCTTTGCTCACAACAATCGTCCCATAAAGAGACATACGGATCAGATTAGACATGCCAATGAATCACTTAAGGATAATTTAGTCATTGACGGCGAAAACAAGTTCCAATTAAACGATCCTGAAGGCAAAACTGGCAGTGTGGAGGTCGCGTCTCAAGTAAATACTGAAATTTATGAGACACCAAAACGAGAACTAAGACCTCGAAAAGATGGAAAAGTACTAAAGATTTAAGTCACAATTTGAAAAGAAAATTACGGTATCTTGAGTTCCTTTTGAGCACAGAATGTTATTACATCTAGTTTTTAAGAAACTCATAACAACATTGTATATTATTGTATTACAAATCACAATCCCTGTAAATATTGAATTGGAAAATGTATGTTTAAAAGACTTAGAGGGAGCGTGTTAGATATTATCGATATTCATATCGATGTATGATAAGCTCATCATCGATATCAGCAGTAAGCGTGACTCACGAATGTAAGAGGAAGAAGAAGAATAAAATACATACACACTTTTGCTATTGAAACCGCATGGCGACATTACAATTTCATTATGAAATAACTCCCCAAATTTGTGGCCTTGTTTCATTTTATCCTTGTATCATTGGGGACTTATTGCCTGCAGCCTCAAATATTGTAGAAAATAATTTACATTTTGAATTATAACGTCTTCTAACATATGTTCTGATTGCCAAAAATATGTAATCACATTAACATACCAATGTTATTAGCATAATTATATTAGAGAATAACTAGTCAGTAATAAAAACCAGCACACAGCATGTAGACGTTCCGTTCCGGGGATTAATATAATTTAAAGACAATATTTTTCACATGGTGCCGAGTCCCGGGAAAGTAGCGACCTTCGGTATTTAATGTAAATGCCTAACGGGTGTGTTTAAGAATAGTTATTCAAATAGCGATTGTTAACTCAAAATTAAACAAATAAAAACCTAGCGAGGGACTTGAAAAAATGGATCCCGCATATAGATCTTCATGCCGAGCACAGCTCACGAAGCTGTGTAGTCAGATTGAAAAATATATAGCGAGCACAGAAAATTTGGAGGAAGAAAGTTTGAACGTGTACTTATAACGACTAAATAACGTGCATAAAAATTTGAAATGGGCTGATCAGAAGACATTGAATACATCAGAACAAAAGGAAGACATCGAAAAAGAGTGCAAAGCAATTTCGGACGGAATTTCGAATTATGACGACAAAGCAATAAGTACAGTCGCGAGGCTCGAATTTTTGATAAAGCGATTAGCGAATGGCGATATAATGAGTACAACGAAAGTGGATAATACACATTAAAACGAAAGTCAAAAGAAAGAGACAAAAGAAAGCAGCGTGCAAGCAGTTAAACTTAAACCAATTGAGTTGAAAAAGTTCAACGGAGCTTTTGAGAATTGGATCGCCTTTTGGAGACAGTTCAGAAAGCGGTACACGACAACTCGATATTAGACGCGGCCACCAAATTCTCACCGAAGCGGCTGCGGCAAAAATAGCTGGATTTATTTCAACCGAGGCGTGCTACAACGATGCTATAAATTTATTGCTAGAAGAATACGGAGACTTAGATAAAATAACAGAGAAATACGTCCAAAAGTTGCTAAAGTCCAGAAGCGTGCATTCTGGAGACGAGACCCTAGCGGAAACCTGTACATTGACGGCTCTAGGTGTCCCAGCTTCCAATTATTGCATTGTGGTTGTTTCTCTATTACTTAAATCCATTCCCATACACATGCGCGTAGAGTATCATAGAATGCGCAATCGAGATGAGATCAGTCATAGAGCTCTAAGTCAGTGTTGCACACATTTTATTTTTCGTATCCCGTGGGATACGAAGTCATAATTCTGCCAGCGTCGCAGCCGACACACGCATAGAGAGAGAGAATACGTGTGCTCTATAAAATGCACGCACACACATATGTGTGTTTGTTTGTAGCCTATATTTGACATAACAACGTTTACTTCGTGTTGCTCTGCTACGCACACCAGCGCAAATTATGATAATGTGAGTTTGTGCACCACTGCTCTAAGTTCAACCGTTATGGAGAACACTTACCAACTCACTGTGTTGGCATTGGCGAAAATTTATATGTTGGGTTGTTAGGGGTGGGGGTTAAATCGATTATTATAGGAAAGTATTAGTGATAGTTCGATAGATTAGCGTATAGGTGTAAGAGAGTATATGGTTGTATTGGCAAGCAGTGTGGATAGGGGAACCCAAGAAGGAAGGGAAATTATTAGTGAGGGGAAATTTGCTAAGGAGGGAAAACGCCACCAGTCGGCAGTTATTCAAAAGATATACGACTGGGTAGTGCTGTCCCACTCACTAAGTTTCTGGGCAAGATCGGGGGTGAGGGAAGACGTAATTAGGTATTAGACGTCTTACTCACACCAAGGTAACCAGAAGGGCTTGACGTTGGCCTTGAATTAGAGCGATGAACCCGAAATTCGAAATTGGGTTACATTGCGGGATTAAGGAAAGGCGAATAAGGTTATAAAGGGGACTCAAAAGCCTAACTCGACGGCAGTACAAACTGGCAGGCGAAACGTGCAGATCAGCGGAGTTAAAATTTTCATATAAAAAATAAAGTTCGTGAGAGGGTATGCAGCCATTTGGAAAGAAATTTCAAATTTTATACGTGCAAAATTCTACACAATTTTAAAACGTGACCAGACGGCTAGACTGGCCACGTCCCTTTTTTCTGGCACCAGCCAATGAAGCTATCACCCCGCTCACAACAAGTTGGTCCCGGAGGAAATGTGACTGCGTCACCCGATTCGAGAGGATATTAATAATAAATAACATCCTGGTGAATGCCGTATTCGGTGGACAGACATAAATGCCCGCTAAATGATCGCACAAAATTTCGACCAAAAAAATATTTTTTTATATTAGTTCCAACACTGAGCTGACCGCTTAAGCCCAGTGAAGCGAAGTTAAAATTTAAATAAATGTATATGAGGCCACATAAAGACACAAAAAAAACATATTTAAGCATATTTAACAATAGGGCCATCCATTCATAAACTTTCATTCAATTTTCATCAACAATTCAACATATTATATATTTACATCTAGTAGTTAAAAATTATTGGCATATAAAAAACTTATACAAATATACTTATATTTATTTATGTCTATCTATAAACATTCCATTTAAATCTAAATTTTGTTTGTAATTGTCCATCGTCCTTCGTTCTTCGGTCCGGGATGGTGCTAGCCTCGAATATCGAAGAGAGGCGTATCTTTTCGTTTTGAAATCAAACCCTTGTGTTGTGACCTGTTCCCCGTCCCTTGGAGCTCCATCAGGATAGGTAGGATTTTGATTCGCACATCTGTAAATTGGTAAAAAAAATTTGGAGATTAACGAGAATAATAAAACAAAATTTGGTGAAAATATACGCACCTTTGTGGAAAATTTTCACGAGATTACCTGTCTTGACCCGTGGTATGAAGTTCTGAAGGGCAAAAAAAAAAAATATATTAAAGTTCAGAGTAAAGAAAGTTTTTTTTTGATTTAAAAATATTAGTTGAAATTAAGGAGTGTGTTGTTTAAATGATGCAAGAGAATTTTGTTAGAATTTTAAGAAATATATAAATATAAAATTGTTTAAAAAATGATGCCCCGATGTACAAGCAGTTTCATAACAACTGTGTTACTGGAATATATAAGAGTGGAAGTGGAAGCGTTGGAAAAAGCACAATTGTCAGAGAGTAAGAGTAAGCGGACGAGAGAGCGAGAAACAAGAGAGCGATCATACATTCCAGGAAGAGCTGTTGGATTGTACTCGGCACAAGAAGCGAACAAGAGACAATGCATTTTTTACCATGAATTAAAGGGTTGCAAAGACAAAGGTAAAAGTGTTGCGGAACGTAAAAATATGTTGAGGAGCGAAGGACGATGTTTTCGGTGTGGCAAACCAAACCACACGTCGAAGTTCTGCAAGAACCAATTTATAAAATGCTCTACATGTGGCGGCAGACATATGACTGCTCTGTGCGAAAGAATGTGTTCAAAGGAAATAGCGGCTGATATTCATAACAAAGTAAAGGAACAAAACACGACCTTTCTGAGTACATCTGTGCAATGTATTGCTAACGAAATATAGTTGCAAAAAGCGAAAGCATTTTTTGTGAACGGATCACACCGAGTTTTAGCACGGCTTATTATGGATAATGGCAGTCAGTGCACTTATGTGACTGAAAACTTGGCCAAACGATTGAAGTTACCCACTGTAGGTAAGGAAAAAGCAAGAATATCAGATTCGGAGAATTAAAACAAAAAAAACGATTGATGCAGCTAAAGCGGGTTTTGGTGAATGTGCAAAGCCAATATTCTAACGAAATAATAGAGATTTGTGCTACGGTTGTACCGCATATTTGCGAGGAGACGAAGAGAATAGCGGACAAGGTCAGCCGAGATTAATATTGCCAACGGAAGATATTCTGCAAAGATGCCCTGGAAAATACCAAAGGATGACTTGGGCGACCACAAGTGTGTAGCGATGTCGCGTCTGAGCAATCTGACCAGCAGGCTAATGAAGAGATTAATGAAGTATGAACGAGGCATGTGCGAATTTCTAAGCGAGGGTATTGCAGAACCAGTACCCAACAGATCCAGCGACATCAAGGCTTTTCTTCTGGCATCTAAGATTCAACAGCATTTGCGAAGTCAGCCGACTGAAAGCGAGATTGTTTGCAGAATACTACTAACATCATTTTATGTGGACGATATTGTCACGAGCGTCGGAAAGTATAATGATGCGGTCAAATTATATAACTCAGCGAAGACATCATGCAACAAGTGTAGTGGCTGGCGAACAGACGCAATTTTGTAATTTATATTGTTATCCAACCGAATTCAAACTTCAACTGCTGACTCGACTGCTTGTTTAACTGCATGTTAGTTGCACTGCTTGCTCAAGCAGATCAGTCTAATGCGTTTTGCTGGAATGCGCAACATTCCACACAAAAATCGTTGTATGTATGTATACGTCAGAGAAAAGAAACGGGTGAAGGAAAGACAGCATTTAGATCAGACCATAGTCCCGTTAAAGCTACAAAAAAACGCGTGGTTTGAAATTTTTGAAAGCTCAGCTGGAAGCGTTAAAAACTGATGGGAAAGAACAGAAGCTTTCACTTGCAATTAAAACGTGGAAGAGGATAGTCAAATTTCTAATTGTGTTTGAGTATACATAGTTAAATCTCGTGTACAGTCCAGCACCAAAGATTAATTCAATCCCTATAAAAGTGCTAAGTGACTGTGAAAGTCCAAGCCTCAGTAGTTGGAGTTTATACAGTGCTAGAGCGCAAATAATTTCTGTGTTCCGGGCTGCTCCCGAAGGTAATATTACAAGTGTGAGTGTGTCTTGAAATTAATTAGGTTTTTTATACAGCCGCTCAGAGCAGGGTAGTCCACCGCAGCCAGTGGCCGCGCAGACGCACCTCTGCTGGGACTGTTGTACGTCGTTTCCTTGTTGCACTTGCGGATTGCCTCCCCTGGCCAGCGTAGCAGCATCTGTGTCTCATCCATTTTCGTCGTCTCTGGACAACGCGGCTGTTAGCCATACAGCTAAGTCGGACTCTGCTCTTGTGTATTTCTGCCCAGTGATTGAAGCAGGATCGAAAGAGATCGGATTCATCTAACGCCGTAGACACTGCTCTAGCCTCGGACTAATACAATCATTCATCACGTGGGAAGCGTGGACATGATGTTCGTGTTTTCATAACCTATAATTCACCTTGCAAATTGGCGTAGTCACCTCTCTCCATGTGGAGCTCTGTGCGTTAAGGTTATGCAACCGCGTGTTGCAGTAGCAGTTTGTATACCCTTTCTTAAATCACCATCGCTTGCTTATGTTGCCAAGAGCTTATGAGTTTGTAAATAATTTAAAGGAAGTTAAATTTTTGAGTTTCGAGTTTGAATAATTTTCAAGTATAATTAAGTAAATATTAATTTTAGTTCAATATTTTTATAAATTTGCCTTTTCATTCATAATTAAGCAAAAGCGATTAACTGGTGACCGTCGCACAGCCTAAACCATAAGAGATAGGAAGATGAATTTTTCACAGTTGTTTTATCTTATGCTGAAAGTGAGTACTAAGAAAGGATTTTGGAAAATTCTGCCGGGAAGTGTGGAAAATTCGCGGAAAACTTTTGTATGAAACTTTTTTGTTTTTCATCCGATCAAGTTTAAACTCATTTTCAAAGCTCTATATGAAAATTCAACAACAACTGCATAACAATCTTCCAGAAAAATCACCCCCCCTGGGTGGAAAGTGGGTGGTCAAGGTTGTATGGGCGAAACTTTTGTTGCCAGCGATTAGCGCCAAATACATTTTCAAAATTATACATAACAAAACATAAGTTGTAAGCATAGTACGCGAAATAATTTGACACGTGTTTTCCCGGTTTTGGATAATCCGCACACGAGGAAAATGGTCGGAAAATGCTGAATCCAAAAAAGTATTTATCGGGATTATATACTGTTGAAGGCGCAGCGAAGCGTGACGGGCTATTTGCTAGTCTATATATATAAAAAAGTTCAACCTGACTAATTGACTGACTGACTGACTGGTGACCGTCGCACAGCCTAAACCATAAAAGATAGGAAGATGAGATTTTCACAGTAGTTTTATCTTATGCTGAAAGTGAGCACTAAGAAAGGATTTTGGAAAATTCTGCCGGGAGGTGTGGACAATTCGCGGAAAACTTTTGTATGAAACTTTTTTGTTTTTCATCCGATCAAGTTCAAACTCATTTTCAAAGATCTATATGAAAATTCGACAACAACTGCATACCAATCTTCCGGAAAATTCACCCCTCTTGCGTGGAAAGTGGGTGGTCAAGGTTGTATGGGCGAAACTTTAGTTGCCAGCGATTAGCGCCAACTCATTTTCAAAATTACACATAACAAAACATAAGTTGTAAGCATAGTACGCGAAATAATTAGAAAAAAAAAAAAATCCGCACACGAGGAAAATGGCCGGAAAATTCTGAATCCAAAAAAGTATTTATCATACGATTGGCTTGAAACTATTTTGTAAGTGTAGAATACGAAATAGTTTAAAATGTTATATTCCGAAGTTGGAAAATTTGACCTGACGGTCGAAAATTCCCGGAAAATTCTGCATGAAAAAAACTATTTTTCATCCGATTGGCTTAAAGCTCGGTTTGTAAGGACAAAATACGAAATAATTTGAAATGTGATTTTTCAATGTCGGAAAAGCCGCCCACGAGGAAAATGGCCGGAAAATTCTGCATGCAAAAATTATTTTTCATACGATTGGCTTGAAACTCGGATTGTAAGGTCAAAATGAGAATATATTTTGTTTTTAATTTTCCGATGTTGGAAATACCGCCGGGATGCTCACTGGGAAGTGAATGGGATGTGGGTGGAAACTTGTTTTGGAAGTGGATGGAAAGTGGGTGGTAAGTGGATGTAAAGTGGGTGAAATGTGGCTGGAAGTGGGAGGGATGTGGGTGGGATGTTAATGGGAAGTGGGCTGGAAGTGGACGGGAAGATGGCGGGAAGTGTGTGGTATGTGGGTGTTAAGTGGGTGGAATGTGGGTGGCATGTAGGTGCGAAGTGGGCGGAAAGTGGGAGGGATGAGGGTGGGATGTGGGTGGGAAATGGGTGGTATGGAAATGGGAAGTGGATGGGATGTGGGTGGAATGTGGCGGTAAGTGGTAGGGATGTGGGACGGATGTGGGTGGGATGTGGGTGGCAAGTGGGTGTAACGTGGGTGGGATGTAGGTGGGAAGTGGGTGGGAAGTAGGTTGTATGTGGGCGGGAAGTGGGTGGGATGTGGGTGGGAAATGGGTGGGATGTGGGCGGGAAGTGGGTGGGATGTGCGGGTAGTGGGTGGGATGTGGGCCTGAAGTGGGTGGTAAGTGGGTGTGCGTTGGTTATATACTGTTGAAGGCGCAGCGAAGCGTGACGGGCTATTTGCTATCTGTATAAATAAAACTGTTCAACCTGACTGACTGACTGGTGACCGTCGCACAGCCTAAATCATAAGAGATAGGAAAACGAGATTTTCACAGTAGTAGTTTTATCTTATGCTGAAAGTGAGTACTAAGAACGGATTTTGGAAAATTCTGTCGGGAAATGTGAAAAATTCGCGGTTTTTTGTTTTTCATCCGATCAAGTTCGAACTCATTTTCAAAGATCTATATGAAAAATAAACAACAACTGCATACCAATCTTTCGGAAAATTCACCCCATTGGGTGGAAAGTGGGTGGTCAAGGTTGTATGGGCGAAACTTTAGTTGCCGGCAACTAGCTCTAAACTCATTTTCAAAATTACACATATCAAAACATAAAAAAAGTGACTTTAAAATTTTGGAACATCTATTCCCAAAGTCGGAAAATTCGCGGAAAACTGTTGTAAGAAACTTTTTTGTTTAATTTCCGATCAGATTCAAACTCATTTTCGAAGATCTATATGAAAATTCAACTATGTTCCAATTTTCCGGGAAGTCCCGCCCGGAAAAGTCGTAAAAGTTTGTATGGTAAACATTTTTCTTTCATCCGATTGAGTTGAAACTTGGTTTGCAAACATAGTACGCAAAATAGTTTGACACGTGTTTTACCAATTTCGGAAAACCCGCCCACGAGGACATTGTGCGGAAAATTCTGCATGCAAAAAACTATTTTTCACCTGATTGACTTGAAACTCGGATTGTGAGAATAGTAAGTGAAATAAATTGAGATGTGATTTTCCGATGCTGGAAAATTTGACTCAAAGGCTGGAAAATTCCTGGAAGTCTCTGCATGCAAAATACTATTTTTCTCCCGATTGACTTGAAACTCGGTTTGTAGGGATGAAATACTAAATAATTAGTGATCGCATTTTCCGTTGTTGGAAATACCGTCGGGCTGCCTACTGGGAAGTGGGAAAATAGTGGGCAGAAAGTGGGTGGGAAGTGGGCGGGATTTGGGTGGGATTTGGGTGGGAGGTGGGTGGGATGTGGGCGGGAAGTCGGCGGGATGTGGGCGTGAAGTGGGAGGGATGAGGGTGGGATGTGGGCGGAATGTGGGTGGGATGTGGGTGAGAAGTGGGTTGGATCTGGGCGGGAATTGGTTGATGAATGGGTGGGATGTAGGCGAGAAGTGGGTGGAAAGTAGGTGGGAAACGGGTGGACGTTCTGTAAGAAGTAGATGGGCTGTCGGTGGGTTGTGGGTGGGATGGGGGTGGTAAGAACGCAGCAGCAAAGTCGTAACGGTGAAAAAGAAAGGTAGTAAAACGTTAATTTCGAGACTATATATGTATGATTCGACTTCTGGGCTCTACAGAGGAAACAAATTTGTAGAATTTTTTTCAATATGGTAAATATTTGACTGTCACGATTGACTTCAAACTGATTCTGATATTGGTTCTACACTGTTCAATGCGCAGCGAAGCGCGATGGGTCATTTGCTAGTATTTTTATAAATTTGCCTCCTCATTCATAATTAAGCAAAGGCGATTAACTGGTGACCGTCGCACAGCCTAAACCATAAAAGATAGGAAGATGAGATTTTCACAGTTGTTTTATCTTATGCTGAAAGTGAGTACTAAGAAAGGATTTTGGAAAATTTTGCCGGGAAGTGTGGAAAATTCGCGGAAAACTTTTGTATGAAATTTTTTTTTTTTTGCATCCGATCAAGTTCAAACTCATTTTCAAAGCTCTATATGAAAATTCAACAACAACTGCATACCAATCTTCCAGAAAATTCACCCCCCTGGGTGGAAAGTGGGTGGTCAAGGTTGTGTGGGCGAAACTTTTGTTGCCAGCGATTAGCGCCAAATTCATTTTCAAAATTACACATAACAAAACATAAGTTGTAAGCATAGTACGCGAAATAATTTGACATTTGCCCATTCGACTGCCAAAGACCCTTTCGTAAGCCGTTTGGACCGATTGGTTGATGGACTCTCTTTGACACTTTGGAGTGTACCTTGCGCAAACATAGCAGAAAGAATCCGGTGAGGTTAAGCACTTTCGCGGCATTTAAAAAAAAACAACAATTAAAAACTGTTTTTCAAAAGAGCCTACTGACACAAAATTATGTTTGTTTGTTTGCTCGAAACATGTAAAATATACATCTTTCTTTTTAATTTATTTACGGTTTTTAGCCCATCGATCAAAAATTTGGTTTATGGCCCTCGATAGAGGAAAGATCAACCTATTTATCTAAATTTTCGCACGCATTATTCCGTTAAAGATGGCTTTTTAATATATTTTTGAAAGTTGCAATTTTGGGCATTTTCAACAACTTTGACCATTGAAATCTTAAAAACTTGACGGGCTAGAAAAATTTGGAAAATTGACTTGTATTCAGCTTGAAAACCTCCGTCGAACGGTATCAACCTTATTCCCCAGCCCGCGATGACCCCTATTTTTGTTGAACTGTGTTATTAGTGAATAGAACCATAGTTAATGATTTAAGTCCTGCAAATTTTGCAATCATGGCTATTTAGCCAAATATTTATCAAAATTTCCTAAAAATTTGTCAAATTATTTGCGTGTGTGAACTTAGCTTAACAAATTCAATTGACTCGACGCTTAAAGGCTGCAACTGCGACGGACGACTTCAACTGACAGCGAACAACCGACAACTTTGAATACCACCAAACGACTACTACTTCGGCCTGAAGCCACCGTACCAACTGCGATAGGTTGGCAGTCCTCTTGAGCGTTGCCACCTTACATACATATGCGGTTAAACAGGCAGTAAAATGCTGGTATGAAATGTTTGAGCAAATACTAAAATAAATTGGACTTGTTAGTTCTGCAGTAGACCATTGTATTTATCTGTTAGACAAAGGTGATGTTGCTAAAAACATATAGCAACAGAGAACTTAGAAACAATGTCAAACTTTTAAAACTATTTGAAGGAAAATTCCAGGGACCGTAATCATTATAAGTTTTATTTTAAAAATCTCGAAATAATGATTATATAATGATTTTTTCGATTTTCTTCACCGATAATGATTAATTTTGAGTAATTTATAAAAACTTAAATAATAATAATTATTTCTGATCAAAAGTATAAAACTCAAAATAATGATTAAAAATGATTTTTATTTTTTTCGTCCAAAATAAAACTCCAAAATAGTTTACGGCTTCTGTGTTAAACTTGTAGCTGATGTGATTACACATTCTTGATTTATGATTTAATACCGTTCATATGATATACCACATGTCCTTCAAGGACGATTATTAAGGATCCTACTATTTTCTATTGAATTTCATTTATACCTATATTTTCTGTTGCAGTATGAATGTATGTAGTATGTATTATTTTGGGTATTATTATTTATTATTTGTTGTTGGGGAAGTGGTGCACCGCGACCAATTTTGGTCTATAGTGCCCCCTACAACTCTCCCAGCAGCCCTATTTCCTGTACGAAAGCCAGGATTTTTGTGGGTTGTATGTGTTTCCCAAATCTGCTGAGTCGGCGCCTCGCTAGGGCATCGCAGTGTGCTAGGATATGCTCAGAGGACTCCTCCTTATCTTCACAATATATGCAAAGCTGGGTGTTTGTTATTCCCAACTTGTACATGTGGCTCCGCAGTCTGCAGTGACCCGTGTGGAGCCCTATCAGAATCCTTGTTGGATTAACTTTTGGAACCTTTGTCAAGGCTGCGTTAATCTTGTCTTCCCTTTTCAAGGCACAGGTTTCTTGTGTTTTATTAAGACTATTGAACTACTAAGAAGTAATTGTTGTATCTGGCCAAATGCGTCAAGCTGCCAACCAACTTTTACGCTCTTTAATCAAATATAGACAGTTTCAAGTCAAAAAAAAAAAAAAAATGATTATCAATATATTAGTATTAATGCAAATATACTCTCAACTTAAGATAGGCATTTTAACAAAGGCTTCCAATATTACTATATGTTATACCCAAAATAATACATTTTACAATCATTTATACTGCAACAGAAAGTAGAAGAATAAATTAAGTTTAATAGAAAATAGTAGGATCCTTAATAATCCTCCTTAAAGGACATGTGGTATATCATATGAAAGGTATTAAATCATAGATCGAGAATAAGTAACCACATCCGCGAAAAGTTTAACACAGAAGCCGTAAACTATGATTGAGTTTTATTTTGACCAAAAAAAATTAAAATTATTTTCAATCATTATTTTTGAGTTTTTTTTGATCAGAAATAATTATTACTATTTAAGTTTAAGGAGGGACATCTAAGTAGCTCAAAAAAAAAAAAAGTGGATTTTCAGAATTTTTTTTGGCCAAATGGAAGGGCCAATCGAAAATTTGTAAATGAGGTATTATAGTTTGATACATTTACTCGAAATGGTTTTCGGGTTTTTTTGTATCAAAAACAAAATGGCGGTCGTGTATCATTTCTCCGTTGACCCTATTTTTCAGCTGGCCGGACACATAACTCAAGCAAATATTATCCGATCGATCTGAAATTTTAAGAGTACATTGGAAATACCTATGGCTATCGATCCACGTAGGATTTTTTCGATAGTGACCAGCAATAAATTAAATTTTACACATATTTTTTCGTGTTGAAAATCGCAATGTAGCCTTTTAAAAAAAATTGATTTTAACTCAAAGTTGCAGATAAAAGCCTTTGAAACGCCGAAGGCAAGCACCGGATTAAGAAGTGGTGTATCAACGAATGATAGGGCGTTCAATTACCTAACAAGTAAGCCTGTTACCTGTTCATAATGAAGGAACCGGTACCAAAGATAGACGCATTTTTCTAAAGGTACTTTTTTTACAAATCAAAAAAAAAAATTTTCCGCGATTTCTCGAAAACGGCCCCATAAAAAAATATTTTTACTGCAGATTTGGACTCAGCAAATGGATTTACATACGAAATAACTGGCAGATGGTCGGGATCGGAAATGCTGTAAGCTAGTTTTATTAGTTTATTTGAAAAAATAAAAAAAATCATTGTTATGGAAAATTCAGAATGTCAGACTTATCGGAAATAAAGCATTTTATTGGAATCAGAATCACCAGAAAAGCAAATCAGTTAGAGCTTAGTCAATCTGCTTACATAAATAATGTTTTAGAGAAGTTTAACATGGAAAGTGGTAATTCTGTTGCTACACCTCTCCCAAGCAAATTAAACTATGAGGCACTGAATTCGGACGAATTTTATGATGCTCCATGTCGAAGCCTAATTGGGTGCCTAATGTACATAATGTTGTGTACTCGGCCAGATTTAAGCACATCAGTTGTTATCTTAAGTAGATATACCAACAAAAATAATATAGAGTTGTGGCAGTGTCTGAAAAGGGTTTTAAAATACCTTAAGGGTACAGTGAATCTGAAATTAGTTTTTGTAAAAGTATTAAATTACGAAAACATATTTACTGCATATCACAGTGGTTTTTGTTTTGCATTTTTTTGGCATAAACTCTAGTTTTTACGTTATTCACCCCAAATTTGTATTATAATCATATTTTGGGACGACTTGGAAAATTTTACTCAGTTTAGATCAATATTTCATATAGCTGCCATATAACAGATCTGGCCGGTTTGCTTAAACTTTGTTGTTTTTCACGCTATTAAACTGAAATTCGGTTTGTACACGTATTTTAAGCTCCTAATACGTTGTACCAAATCTTGTTTGGTTTGGACCGCTATTTGATATAGCTGCCATATAACCGATCTGGTCCAACTATGTTGTTTTTTACGCTATTGAGCTGAAACTCGGTTTGTATACGTATTTTAAGCTTCTTATACGTCTTACCAAATCTTCAATTTTCTCGAAAAGTCGCACGTTGTAGCAAGAAGTGTAAGTTACTTTTTAATCTACACTCTTTCGTTAAAAACTTTGCATTTAAGACTTTGTGCCATGCACAACTAATCATCCAAAAAACATTGCTACACTTGTTAGGGACAACATAAAATTACACACAAGAAACACACGGCAAAACTGCACAAAAGCACACAACAATGGCAAACCAGTTATCAAATCTTAACAAAACATACCTGAACTAACAGTTTGCGCTTTTACATTTTTTATTTTGCTTCTAACTTTTTAAACAGACACACTCAAAGTTGGCAAATATTTGCTGCCAGTTTCACAAAAAACACGTGGCACAAAAACAGCTGACTTAAAGCGCCCGTCAAAAAAGCAGTGTTGCCACTAAGGTTGAATGGGTTTGTTTTTTAAACTAATATGAGTATGGAAATAAAAAATAACCAGTTAAGGCCTGATTCCAGATGACATAAAAATCAATTTTTATGTTGAAGTTCATATAAATAGAAACAATTTTGAACTGTTTTGAAATCTGAATGCTATTGCAAAGCAGTCTTATCTGATTTGAATGAAGTATTGTGCCGAAATAAATTTTTATGTCATCTGGATATAGGCCTTTAATATTTGAAATCTAAAAAAAAAAACGAGAAGGCCAAGCTAACTTCGTCTTTGCCGAAGTTTATATACCCTTGCAAATGTTTTAATACATCAGAGATTATCGACCGATAGTTCCTATGGCAGCTATAAGATATAGTAATCCGATTTTGACCAAAACTTCAAAATCTGTGTAAAAGCATCTAAAACTAATAATTGCTGAAGTGGGAAGCGTTTACATTAAAAACAAAAAGTTTTTCTCACAAAGACCCACTTTTCGACCTATAGTTCCTATGGCAGCTATAAGATATATTCATCCGATTTTGACCAAAACTTCCAAATCTGTGTAAAAGTATATAAAAGTAATAATTGCTGAAGCGGGAGGCGTTTACATTAAAAACAAAAAGTTTTTCTCACAAAGACCCACTTTTCGACCTATAGTTCCTATGGCTGCTATAAGATATAGTCATCCGATTTTGACCAAAACTTGCAAATCTGTGTAAAAGCATATTAAACTAATAATTGCTGAAGCGGGAGGCGTTTACATTAAAAACAAAAAGTTTTTTTCCAAAGACCCACTTTGCGACCTATAGTTCCTATGGCAGCTATAAGATATAGTCATCCGATCCGGTCGGTTCCGACATATTAGCAGTGTGCAGTAAAAAGAAGACTCTGTGCAAAGTTTCAGCCCGATAGCTTTAAGACTGAAAGACTAGTTTGCGTAGAAACAGACAGACAGACGGACGGACAAAGCTCAATCGACTCAGCTCGTCGCCCTGATCAAGAATATATATAGTTTATAGGGTCGGAAATGAATATTTCTGTGCGTTGCAAACTTCTGGGCAAAATTATAATACCCTTTGCAAGGGTATAAAAATTTGGGGTTTATGCCAGAAAAAGGCCTAAAAAAACCACTGTGCATATGTTGATGCTGATTGGGCTGGGAGTGAAACTAATAGAAAAAGCACAACAGGTTTTTTATTTAAGATGTTTGATTCATGTCTGATTTGTTGGAATACAAAGAAGCAAAGTTCAGTTGCAGCTCATCCACAGAAGTAGAATATATGGCTCTTTTTGAACCTACTAGAAAGCCATGTGGCTGAGGTCATTGGCGAAGAGCTAAAAACTAGACTTAGATTAACCTATAAAGGGGTATGAGGACAATGAAGGATGCATAAGGGTCATTCTTTTATAAACCAAACAGCTTGTCACGTGTGCTTTATATTTATCAAGCTTTTCAAAAATGTCAACATCATGCGGATCGGACAACTATATCATATAGCTGCAATACGAATGCTATGATTAATTGAATTTTGTTGTGGATTAGGGTGGACAAAGCTTGCAAAATAATTTATAACACTACTAAATTCAGCATTCGTATGACAGCTATATGATATAGTTGTCCGATCTGCATGATGTTGACATTTTTGAAAAGCTTGATAAATATAAAGCACACGTGACAAGCTTCAATCAAAAAGCGTTGAAACTGACTGCATGGCGAAGCTTTTTTCGAGGGCATCTTTTTATTTGATTACAACTTCAAAAATTCATAGCTTTTAAACTATAAAAGTCTCCATCTTTTTGAAAACACCAAAATTTAAGTTATGTTTAGTGCAATTGATTGTATATCCTCAGAAGCTATAACAAGCTATAAAACTGAGAAAAAATTATATATAATTTTTAGCAACATTTACTTAATATTATTAAATAATTTAAAAATCTATAAAATTATAATATAAGTAGATATAGTAAAATTCTTTCCAGCGATATCAACTTGATACCTGTCCGATAAACCGAACCTGAGATATCACGTTTTTAAAAAATAATTTTTTTTTCATTCGTGTTCACTCGAGAACAAATCGAAAATGAACTAATTATAATTGAGTATATTTAAGCAGATAAGCAATTGGCGGCTATCTTAACCAATCCTTTACCTGGACCCCGATTTGGTGATTTGAGAAGTCACATGGGATTAATGAACTGATTCAGATATTTAAAATTATTTTTAACACTATTATACTCTTTGGAGAGGGTATATTGAAATTGTCCGGATAATTGCAACGCTGAGAAGGAAGCATATTCGACCACATAAAATATATATATTCTTGATCAGCATGACGAGCTGAGTTGATATACCCATGTCCGTCTGTCCGTCTGTTTCTAAGCTATCTCCTCCGTCAGTTTTAAAGCTTTCGTAACCAAACTTTGCACGAAGTCTTTTGGTACAAATACGCTGCACATTTGTCGGAACCGGTCGGATCGGATGACTATAGCATATAGCTGTCATAGGAACAATCGGTTGAAAAACTAGTATTAGTGAGAAAAACTTTTTTGTTTTTAGTGCTTTCGCTCTCAACGCTTGTATTTATAAGTTATCAATAATTTCACACAATTTCACCAAGACTTGTAGAAATCGGCCAACTATATGGTATAGCTCCCATACAAAAGATAGGTCTGAAAAGAAGTCTTAGGATGAAAAACTTTTTTGTTTTTAATGCTATCGCTCCCATCGCTCGTATTTATAAGTTTTTAATGATTTCACATAATTTCACAAAGACTTGTCGAAATAGGACAACTATATAGTATAGCTCCATACAAAAGATAGGTCTGAAAAAAATCTTTCATATCTCAAGCTCCAAGGGTATATAAACTTCGGTCGAGCCGAAGTTAGCTTGCCTCTATTTTTATACTCTGTAACGAAGGTACATAGAGTATATTAAGTTTGTGCAAAAGTATGTATCAGGGAGAAGGAATCATTTCCATTTAAAGTATATATATTCTTGATCAGCATCAACAGCCGAGTCGATATAGCCATGTCCGTCTGTCTGTCCGTCCGTCCGTATGAACAAACAGATCTCAGAGATGGTAAGAGATAGAGGTTTGACATGTATGGGACAAATGCTTCTTATACTTGCGGCAGATCAAGTTTATTTTCAATTCTTGCTTCGCCCCCTCCCGCCCCCGCAATTTGGAAAAAACGGTATATCTCCTACAGTTTTATAGATAGACGATTCGTACCTTCAAGAGATAGTTAGTTATTAGCAAAATTTATAGATTTGCCAAAAAAACGATAAAGATCGGATGAGCGTTTCTCAAGTTATGAGCAAAAATGTAAATCACCCTCCACCACCCCCTCCCACCATCTTAAAACTAACACCGCACAATCTTAGAGAGAGAGAGAGTGAGAGAGAGAAAGAGAGAGAGACTTAGAGATGAGCGCAGCACCAGCATTGCAATCAGTTTCTACTCTATTTACAGAGTATGTTATAGTCGGGCTTGAGCGACTTTCTCACTTGTGCATTTTGAAAAAGTTGATCTGTAAACGAATACACATATTTTTTTATTTTTCTTTAAAATTTTGACCCACTAGTTTTGTTAAATCTAATTTGAAATGTATTAATTCAGTTCTTGCTTTGAATATTTTTTTTTTTTGACTTGAAAGATTAATGTAATAAATTAAAATTATAATTTTATTTAATTTTTTCTGGGTTTTCCTGGTGCTATCTTAACCAATCTTTAAACGAAGTCTTTTGGTACAAGAGATTTGTCGAAATCGGACAACTATATAGTACAGCTGCCATACAAGAGATAGTTCTGAAAAAAGTATTAGTGAAAAAAAACTTTTTTGTTTTCAATGCTATCGCATCCAAACTTGTTACTGATCAACGTTTCATGCTACCACACAATTCTGTCAAGTTTGATTCTAGTAGAAATCTAATAATATGGAGAAAAACTTTTTTGTTTTTGATAGTATCGCTCCCAACCCTCGTATTTGTAAGTTTTCAATAGTTTTACATAATTTTATCAATGCTATCGCATTCAAACTTGTTACTGATCTATGTTATAAGCTACCACACAATTCTGCTAAGTTTGATCCAAATCGGATGACCATAGCACATAGCTGCCATAGGAACAATCGGTCGAAAAGTAGTTTTAGTGAGAAAAACTCTTTTTATACACTTGAAAAGTGTATTATAATTTTGCCCAGAAGTTTGCAACGCATAGAAGGAATCATCTCCGACCACATAAAGTATATATATTCTTGATCAGCGTGACGAGCTGAGTCGATTAAGCTTTGTCCGTCCGTCTGTCCGTCTGTCTGTTTCTACGCGAACTAGTCCCTCAGTTTTGAAGCTAGAGAGCTGAAATTTTGCACAGAGTCTTCTTTTGTCTGCACGCTGCTAATATGTCGGAACCGACCGGATCGGATGGCTACTTCTTGTAGCTGCCATACAAATGATCGGTCGAAAAATAGATTTTAATGAGAAAAACTGTTTTTTCCTCAATATTACCGCTTTCAATCACGGTCATGGGTAATATTAAATGTTTTTAAGCTGATCTGCGAAGTTTGGTCGAAGTCGCTAACCGTTGAGACAAGCGATTTCAAGTGTATAAAAACTTCGGCACGGACGAAGTTAGCCTTGCCTTTCTCGTTTTTAACACTTTTTACTTTCAGTTATAATAAGAGGAAAAAAGCAGGGTTCTCAAAGCACCGTACAAAGTACCGTACTTTTGTTTAGTACACAAAAAGTACTGAACAAATCCAGGTACCGTACTCAGAAAAGTACGGTACACTGTTCATTTCGTACTGTACGAAATCAAAAGTACCGTACATATTTTGTAACGCACCGACCGAAAAAAGCAAGAACGGTACAGCGTCGTAACGCACCGACCGATAAAAATAAGTACCGAACTTTTTTGCGTTCAGCACTCGTACGTACTAAACAATTTTAGTTACGTACAATTAAGTACAAAATGGTTTTTAGTTAAGTACACGGAGTGTAAAACGAATTTAGTTACAGACGTTGTGATAAGTGCACGGACTGAAGACTTATTAAATCGCGAAAACAAACCAAAGAGGATAAAGATGACTGAAGACTTATTAAATCGCGCAAAAAAAACCAAAGGGGATAAAAAATGGTAATTATGAAAAACGTAATTGCCTACCAAGTAAAAAATCATGTCAGGATCAATGCATAGGCGCAATTCGCACGTAAGGGATCTCAATGGTAATTAAACCGCGAAATGCTTAAGAAATTGATTTTCAAGACCACAAACTATCACACATAACTGCATTGCCCTGACTATGACAATACCAAACCGCGATTAATACCAAGGATGACCAAAGATAAAGAACATAGTTAGATCTTAAAAACTGTTTCAAACCACTGACTGTTAATGACAAATCATTAAATCGCAGAAAATTACCAAGGAGGACAAAAAAATGTGATAATGCCAAACAAACTTTACTTTCAAGATAGTGAAAAATCACGTCAGGATCAATGCATTGGCCCAATATGCAGCTAAGGGGTCTCCATGGAAATAAATCCGCGAAATGCTTAAGAAACTGTTTTTCAAGACCACGAACTATCACACATAACTGCATTGCCCTGGTTATGATAATACCGAACCGCGATTAATACCATGGATGACCAAAGGTAAAGAACATTGCCATGGTTTTGACAATACTGAGCCCCGAACCATGGATGACCAACAATGAAGAACATAGATAGAGCATAAGCCACGAACCATGGATGACCATTGTCCACCATTTTCGCTTGTAAATTTGTATAAAAGCCTGCCAGATGTAATGCATAAGCGTTATTCAAAAATAGTTCCAATTTTAATGAGATCCCACAGGCAAATATTGCCCAAATTTTGATGACAATTTGGATAAAAAGCCCAAATCGCAGATTTTGCCGGACTCTCTTCTTATTTACAAGCAAAAATTGTGAAACTGATACGTTTTTTATGCTCCATCTATGTTCTTCATTGTTGGTCATCCATGGTTCGTGGTTCAGTATTGTCATAGACAGGGCAATGCAGTTATGTGTGATAGTTTGTGGCTTTTAAAATCAATTTCTTAAGCATTTCGCGGTTTTATTACCATGGAGACCCCTTAGCTGCATACTGGGTCTATGCATTGATCCTGACATGATTTTTTAATAACTCTAAAGTAAAGTTTGTTTGCCATAATTCGATTTTTTGATCCTCCTTGGTATTTTTCCGCGATATAATGATTAGTCAGTAACAGACAGTGGTTTGAAACAGTTTTTAAGATCTTGGCTATGTTCTTTATCTTTGGTCATCCTTGGTACTAATCGCGGTTTGGTATAGTCATAGACAGGGCAATGCAGTTATGTGTGATAGTTTGTTGTCTTGAAAATCAATTTCTTAAGCATTTCGCGGTTTAATTACCATTGAGATCCCTTAAGTGCGAATTGCGCCTTTGCATTGATCCTGACATGATTTTTTACTTGGTAGGCAATTACGTTTTTCATAATTACTATTTTTTATCCTCTTTGGTTTTTTTCGCGATTTAATAAGTCTTTAGTCATCTTTATCCTCTTTGGTTTGTTTTCGCGATTTAATAAGTCTTCAGTCCGTGCACTTATCACAAAGTCTGTAACTAAATTCGTTTTTCACTCCGTGTACCTAACTAAAAACCATTTTGTACTTAATTGTACGTAACTAAAACTGTTTAGTACGTACGAGTGCTGAACGCAAAAAAGTTCGGTACTTATTTTTATCGGTCGGTGCGTTACGACGCTGTACCGTACTTGCTTTTTTCGGTCGGTGCGTTACAAATTATGTACGGTACTTGTAATTTTGTACAGTACGAAACGAAAAATGTACCGTACTTTTTTGAGTACGGTACTTATTGAGTACGGTACTTTTGTTGTGTATACGAACCCTGGAAAAAAGTGACAAACATCAACACTCACAGTGCAAAAATAAACCGTTATGTTTCATTTTTGTTTTGTGAGTGGTGCACTGCCATAGCCGCACCATGTAATTTCTTAGTCTGTGTTTGCTGGTTGGTGTTTCTGGTGTTTGCACTTGGTTGAGCTAGTTTTTGTAATAAAGGGCATAGCAGAATAAACATACAAAAACTGCCCCCACTTCGATCAGCACCAAATTAAAATATGTTGTTACCATCAATGAGAAACTCACTCTCCTTAAGGGTACTGTATACCTTCAGGTGTCATTTTTTAAAGGTTTACAAAAAATAAGATTACTCAAAAACTATAAGTGGTATTAAGAAGCGGGTTTTTTCATTGGATAGGTAATCGGTTAAACTAAATTTAGTAATTTTTGTTGTTGTTGTTGTACCTACGGTTGTTGTTGTATTTTTGTTCAAAGTTAACCAAAAATTTAAAACATAGGCCCATGGTTGCAAAAATTTTTTGAGAACGGATGATCTGAATTGAAAACTGAAGACAGGGTTTTGTTAAGAACTAATGTAATTCTGGTGTGAACTAGGATATTTTGGATCGGTCAATAAATGACGTAGTTATGGGGTTTCAAAGTCAAAATTTCGAAAATCGACTATTTTTTCCCACTATATTGGTCCTAGCTCCGTTATTTGTTGACCGATCAAAAATATCCTAGTTCACACCGGAATGGTGGGTATTAGGAGTAATTTAAGGGAAAGAATTTGAAAATCGGTCAACAGGTACTCTTTAAATCTTTGCAACCATTTTGGAAAAAGTGGTTCCGAGATAATCGCATTTAAAGATTCGACGTCTGTTTTCGATGAAATAAAAATTATATTTAATAAATGTATAAATCGGATTTGGTGCATTTGGGTGTTAACTTTCACCGAAAAAAAAGATTATCCAAATCGGTTAAGCAGTTCTCCAGAAATTTGAGTCAAAGTGCGTCAAGACATGGTAAAAAATAAAATCTCGAAAAATTTCCAAGCAAAATTTTTTTTCCGTAATATCGAACATTTTATAAATATTTATAAAGTTTTTGACCAAAAAAGGGAAAAAAATACGAATTTCTAAAAATACGAGGGTCGATAAAAACAATTTTCATATAAAAGGGTCCGAAAAAATAATTGTTTTTGTTTATATCTTTAAAACTGAGTTTCGGATCAGCTTGAAAGTTTTGCAGGATGTTTATAAGATCCTAATAGAACGTTTAAGCAAATAAAAAAAAATCCAAAAAAAAATTTTCTGAAGGTATACAGTACCCTTTATTTGTAGTCTTCTAATCGCTATTGGAGTAGAGTTTTAAGGGCGGAAAGGTAAAACAAAAAACTCGTTTATCTGAAGAACCGCTTAACCGATTTGAATGCGTTAAAAATATGTTATAAGTGTCCACCATAGAATTCAGAAAATTATTTTTGCACATTTTTATTACCAATTCTTCGGCAAAGAAAATATTATTAAAATTTTCAAATAATTTTTTCGAGGTGTAAATCGATTTCAACTCTTATAGTTTTTTGCTGGTTTTTTCAGTAAGAAATCCTTAACAATGTAAAATTTTTGCACGGTCATCGGGAATCATCTTCAGTAGCGAATGCCAATAAAACATGTGAACAGTTTTACAAATATATTTTACCAAAACCCGCCGCGACTTCGTCCGCGTGCATTTAAAACCAGGAATACTTTTGTTTCATTAGCAAATAGCCCGTCACGCTTCGCCGCGCCTTCAACAGTATAGAACCAACGCACCCCACTCCCACATCCCCCATTACCGCCACTCACATCCACTTCCGCCACTTCGCACCTACATGCCACCCACATTCCCCACACCCACTTTTCTTACAATTACTCCCATTTTACCTTTTCCGCTAACTTCCGCCTTCCCACTATCCACACTCACATTGCACATCACCCACATCATCCTCCAAGACACCGTCTATCTTACAACTTATTTTGTTTGTGTAATTTTGAAAAGAGTTTGACGCTAACGGAAATACCCCCAAAAACAAAACAACAAACACCCCAATGAATAGGGTTTATAGGAAAAGAGGAAAAAATTTTTTTAATAGTTTATTATCGAATGAAAAACAAAAACCGATGTTCCCATGGAACGCTGTCGAACGGGATAGTATCTTATTCCGTCTCGGCTCTAAGCTACTCTACCAACTTTCACCCAAATCTGTTCTGTTCTTAGTTATAAGTGGTGTAATAAGACTTTCTTTTTATATGTAATACTGAGCACACTGCAACTACTCACACAGAATTGACAGAAAATTTCCCCTTTTTCCCCTTTTTAAGTTGATTTACAGTGTGCCTTATATGTATAAAATATTAATGAAAAATACTAATTTAATGTTTAACTATATTTCACCATGAGGTACACTTGGGATGTGTTTGCAAAAATTATATGTTGTTAGGGACCTCTTGATGAAAAAACCAGCAAAAAACTGTCGGTGTCGCAAAAGGCTAACACCGTAAAAGAATTATTTGAAAATTTCAATAATTTTTTTTGGGCCAAAGAATTGGCACTAATAATGTGCAAAAATTATTTTTGAATTGTGCTGTGGACACTTACAACATATATTAAACCAATCCAAATCGGTTAAGCGGTTCTTAAGATAAGCGACTTTTTTTGATTTATCTTTCCTCCCTCGTAACTCTACTCCAATAGCGATTAAAGACTACAAATTTAAGAGAGTGAGTTTCTCATTGATGGTAACAACATATTTTAATTTGGTTCTGATCGGAGTGGGGGCAGTTTTTGTATGCTTATTCTGCTATGCCCTTTGTTAATATGCCAAATGGGCCAGTGTTGTCAGATATTGAAAAGGGCCAAGTTCTAGCGCTCAAAAGTGAAAATTGCTTATTTTGTGAAATTGTCGGAAAAATTGGTTGCTCCGACAAAGTGAAAGCGAAATTTTTATAAAAACCGAAATTAATATGGAAAATAAAACTCGGAAGACGTAAGCCAAAGATAAATCAGAGTGACCAGCGCCGATTAGGGAGCGCTGCAAGTAATTCATTAAAGATCGCTAATGAATTAGCGGCTGAATGTGGCCTAAAAGTGTCTCGCTGGACCATTGTACGGGCTTTAAAGGAATCTGAAAACATAGTGCGATAAAAATTGAAGATGTCAGAAAGGTTGCCAGACAGCCAAAAAGAACCCCGGAAGAAATTCGCCAGAACTAACATGGGAACTGACTGGACAGAAGTAATAAAATTTTACAGAGCAATGCAAATGTTAATTTTTCTTTCTAGATAATTTTCTCGGATGAGAAAAAGTTTAATTTGGACAGTTCCACGGGTTTCCGCACTATTGGAGGGATTTGAGGCAGGATCCACGATACTTTTCTAAGACAAATTTTGGAGGAGGATCATTAATGATTTGGGCTGCGTTCTGCGAGTGCGGATGCTTGAAGCTGGCATTTTCAAGCAATCATATGAACTCGAGAGAATACGTGGACATTTTGCAAATGAATTTATTGCCTTTTCTCTGCGGTCGAAGGCGTAAAAAGTTCATTTTCCAACAGGACAATGCATCAATGCACATCAGCCGTGAGACGCGTTCTTGGCTTGAGGGCAATAATGTTCGGTTTTTGGGGTGGCCCGCGTGCTCCACGGACATGAATCCGATTTAAAACCTGTGGGCGTTGCTGGTCCGAAGGATTAATGCTCAAAACACTAAATAAAATAGTACTAATGAGCTCAAATTGGCAATAATTAAGGAATGGGAAGAACTGTCCCCTACAGATTAAAAAAACCTCACAGACAGTATGCCAAATAGGATCTATGAGTTATTTAGTGCTAAAGGAGGTTACACTCATTACTAAAGCGAATAAACATATCTTATTTTGTTAACATTTTTCTACAAATTATTTTATTTAATAAAGTGCGGCTATGGCAGCGCACCACTCACAAAACGAAAATGAAACATAACGGTAAATTTTTGCACTAAGAGTGCTGATGTTTGTCACTTTTTTCTCTTATTTTTAACGCTCTTTCAAACGATAATCGCAAAGCTTTTCTACCTCTACTCTTTCTTTGCGTACACTGAAAAAAAAAAAGGTGCGTCTATAGTATTGCACCAGAGTTTATTGATAAATATTTTGTATAGCTGCCATATAACAAACTGGCAGGCATATATATACTTTAAGGGTATATATCGGTCGAACTAAAGTTAGCTTCCCCTTTTTTTTGTTTAATGTTATCGTCCCCAAGCCTCGTATTTATAAGTTCTTTATGCTTCTTCTTAATTTTATAAAGCTTGATGGGAACAAACACAGTCTTTGTAAGAAAAACTTTGTAGTTTTCAATGATGTCGATCCAAAACTTTATAAACATATAATATATTATATCTTTCCACATAATTTTGTTAAATTTGATCCGGTAACTATTACATATAGCTGCCCTAGAAAGGATCGTTAGAAAAAGTAGTTCTAGTGAGAAACTTTTTTGTGTTCAATGGTAGCGTCTTTAAGTTTTCCAGTCAATAAAATTTGCTTCAGCAAAATTTGGTCGATTTTGATCAATATATCAAATTGCATATATGTTTAAGTTCCGTTTATTAGAGACAGTGTGTCACAGGTAAGAATGAGTGTCACAGAAAGGCGGAAAGATAGCTGTGTGTGTAAGTTAGAGATGTTAGTGGTGCATAATAAAGGCGGGAGTATCGAGAATCAATAGTTGTTAGTGATTTATGAACCAGATAAATGAACTGGATCTGTCATTGGAGCTGAATGAACGGGGATTGGAACTGCCACAACCTCACACTAGAGGCGCCATCTATTGTTGAGCTCGCGAAATCACTCAACTAACATTACTTAAAGCGAAACTGAAATTGGTCCATGAAAATCATTTAAAACCATTATTTCTATACATTATACGAGCTGCATAGCTTGTATATATCGCTCACTTACTTCAATAGTGGCATAACTAAAAAAAAAAACGATTTTGAGTAAATCGCGTTTAAAGTTTTTAATAAATTCCACCATTGCACATTGGGCGGAATGGCCTTATTTTTGGCATAAAGTCCAAAATTATTTTTTAATATTTTTTAAATTTTTTTATTATTTCCGTTAAATAAATGCCTACCCTTAATAAAAAGATAAAAGAAACATTTTTTTTGCCCATCCCTGGTCTTTGGCAGCGCGTTGAATCAGCTGTTTGCGCAAGGCTAGTTATGCCTTGTATGTGTTGAAAATTTTGTAAATGTTTGACTATTAGTCATTCTTACAAGATTATATATAACTGCATTTTGAAATATGCAAAATATTCATTAAGGTATGTAAAATATAGTGTAAAGTGGTTAAATTTGAGATGCTTTTGTTTCGTGTTATATTTAATGTATTGTTGGAACATATTTCATGTAGAACCTAGCCTCAATAATTGTGTTTCGTGGAGCAGATCTAGCAAGATTACGCCGTATTGCTGAAAGTGCTAATGCAGAAGTGTGTGTTATTGTGTTAACATTTATATAGAGCTGACAACTTATGCGCATAGTTGCGCAATTTCGAAATATTTTGACAGATTCAGACAAGGTCGATATTCAAAAGAGGCTATCCTTTGGAGTCACCCCCATTTGAGGTAGCAGACGGAACAGCAGATGATGACAACGAGCTTGAAGTTAAAGAACATTTTGCATTTGAGTTAGAAGTAGATAATGTATTAAAATAAAATTAAAAAATAAAAAAAATAAAATAAAATAAAAAATTAATTAACGGTAAAAAATTAATTCGAAATTAACTAATAATTTCATTTTAATCATCTTATAAACCAAAATATATTTAACAAAAATCATAATATTTTAAATTCATTAGAAGAGTTTTAATCATAATATAAAAACATAATATTTTAAATTCAATCGGAGGGTTTTAGATTAACGTACATACTGTATAGAAAGGAACTTTTCCGCAGTCTTATTATATAAAGATATTAAGCAAAACAAAAATTGAGTTTAATACTTTGAGTAATTAACACTTTAACAGCATAAGCTAAGCAGCTAATACACAATTTTTTTTTACAAACTATCATAAAACTGTTTGTAGAAGCGAGGAATAAGATTTTTTTTTAATTAAGTCATTGATGTCGTTTCTTTTATTTATTGGTATACCTGGTTTGGTTTGAAAAGCTTTGGTTAAAGTAATTGTTGTTGCCTGTTTTTTTTTTAATAACAGTAACCTTCAAAAAATGATCTTCAGTGTATGAGGATTTAACAAAAACAGAATTTGGTGATTCTCGCTGAACTTTTAGTATTTTTATACCCGTTACTCGTAGAGTAAAAAGGGTATACTAAAGTCGTGCAAATGTATGTAACAGGCAGAAGGAATCATTTCCGACCATATAAAGTATATATATTCTTGATCAGCATCAACAGCCGAGTCGATATAGACATGTCCGATTGTCCGTCAGTCTGTATGAACACCTAGATCTCAGAGATGGTAAGAGATAGAGGTTTGACATGTATGGGACAAATGCTTCATTATCTGCACGCAGATCAAGTTTATTTCAAATTTTGGCCACGCCCCCTCCCGCCCCCGCAATTTGGAAAAAACGTCATATCTCCTACAGATAGACGATTCGTACCTTCTAGAGATAGTTAGTAATTAGCAAAATGAATCGATTTGCCGAAGAAATGATAAAGATCGGATGAACGGTTCTCAAGTTATGAGCAAAAAAGTGAACCAAGCACCCAACCCCTTCCCACCCTAAAAAATGTTGCATACTTTTTGGATGGTCACCCTAGGGAACGCAGGAACACTGTTAAGCATGTTTTCTCATGAGTAACGGGTATATCGAAGTCGGTTAGAGCCGACTTTAACTTACGCTCTCGTTTTACCTGTGACAGTTTTAACTCTGCCATATTTAATGGTCCGATGTCATTTGACAATTCTTTTAAATTAAAAAAATCTTCAAAACAAAGCTCCTTTCTCCTGTTTTCTTTGCTGATCGAATTATTGACACAAATGATTCGGTTGTGTAAATGGGACCACTTCTTAGCATCCGTTTTGTTTCTCTCTCTATTAAGGAATGTGCCGAATCACCTTCGTTTTGTGTATGACCTTTGATTAGATACTTGTATGTAATTGATTTTATACCCAAAAAGCGCACGGCATATAAGTACATTGCAATCATAAATTTATTTTTTTGCTGTCCGGCACAATTATCCGAATAAAATATTATTTCGGCTTCATCAGTGGTTGATAAATTTTTGATATATTGAAGTACACAAGTACCAAGTTTATTAACTCCACGATGGCCATTGGCTTCATCCCAAACAAAACATTGACATTTGTTTGTTTTCATATCATATATAGTAAATAGTAAAGTTGAATACATTTAACTTTGACTTGTAGTAAAATGTGGAGACATCGCCTTTAGGTAATTGCATAACTGCTTGTAAATCATAGACTGCTACAAACGCATTTAAATTTTCATTGTCATTTTTCTTTTCTTCTTTTGACAAATTCTTTTCATGTAAGTGCTTTTCATATAATTCGTTCATATTTGTTTTCTCTGCTTCATCCATATTACTGTACGCTGTACATTCTTCACACAAATCTTTTTTTGGAACAAAAAATGAGATATTAAAGTCGTTAGTAACCGATCTGTAAAAAGAAATATAGTTGCAAAACGGATCATTCTTTTCTTTGCACATGTTAACATAGTTCTTATAAATTCCTGTTATTGTTTTGCTTCCTTCAATATAGGTTTTCGATGTGTGTGCCCGAGTATAGTGGCTTTCAATCTTTGGTATTTTGGCTATGAATTCCTTTATTCCAGCTTTTAATTTAGGGTCAAGAGCTTTTTGTTTCCCGTGTTTTCCTCTTTGGTCAGGCTCCAATATTTGGTGAGCAAGTTTTTCACGTTTTTTCAAAACGGTTCTAATACAGCGATCGCTGTTGTCTAAAGTGCTCGTAAAATACAGTTTATAAACGCGCACAAATCTATCACCTTGTTTGAAGAAACACGCATTATTATTTTGGCGCGGTTTTTGGCTCCTCCAATACGCATGTAACGGTATGTGGGCTCGATTATTTGCATAGAATTGGCTACAAACTGTCGTTGCTTTTCAATGTTGCCAAGTTCCCAGTATGTGCTGAATAATTGCTTCCTTTCATCCTCTGTAAAATTTTCTCCACATTTATACTTACAAGTTTGAACACATGGAGTTTTCATTTGTCTTTGAGGTACAACTTTATTACTATGTGTTTCATAGCTCTCTTCTTTATTTATTTTTATTTTATTTAAGTTCTTCTTCCACTTTTGTGGATGCTTTGATCTTTTTCTTCCTTTATTTATTGTACGTATTGTATCGTACTAGAGCTTGAATTACTCGGTTGTTCATCAGAAAGGAAATTTTCACAGGGAAGTTTCGGAGATGACGGCCCAGTGGCTTGCTCATTGTCAGCACATTGTGAGGAGAGTGCATTTCTTGATGTTGCTAAATGCTTCGTTTTTTTTTTGTTTTTTTATTGCGGTCACTAATATCACTCTGTAAATCTGGGCAATATGTTACATCATATACGGAATCGTCACAGTCTTCTGAAAATGATGATGATGTGGATGAATCAGAAGATTTTAATGTTGGCAATAATGAGTTGTCATTGTTTTCGTCTCCCATCTTTAATCGAACTGCAAAAGATTCAAGTTTTACTATTGTTACCGTTCTTATTAATGCTAAGCAATAAAATTTTTCATCAACAATAGTGACATATTTTTAGTTATTAAGGTTAATTCAGTGTAGACACTGACAAAACTAACTTCAATAACGACACAATGTCTGTTAATGAAAGCAGCTTACGGCTAGTCAGTAATTTTTTTATCACCAACAACGGCATAAACGAAATACTTCAGTTGATTATAATATTTTTTTCACCAAAAACGACACATATTGTGTTGTGTTTGGATAGAAAGACGAAGTGATCTCGTTGTGAGCTTAATTACGACTGGCTTTATTTTCGGTATACTGAAGAAGTTCTTATACATTTGTGTGTATGTGTTAGTAGCGTGTCATAGAGATGTCTGCTTTAAGAAGTGTTGTAAAACGGCTGATGCAAAAGAGATGGACATTTACAAATATATAACACATTTCCTCCCTGAAATTACAATCTGTTAGTAGTTTTGCGTTTTCTGAAATCAGGGGGCTGATAACGATTGACATCTTGGCGAGCTCGAGTACTGCATCTAATAGGAATACCCGAACGGCGTTGTTGAGGCTGAATCTGGACAGCTGGTTGAGTGTCTGAGGAATTTGCTTTGGATTCAGCAGTCATTGGCGCGGACTGCTGTGGAATTGGTAGTTCTTCTTCTTGGCTTATCGATTGTTGAGTAGTGGGCAAACTTTGAGATTCACTTTCTCCTCTTGCGTAATTTCGAGCGAATACCTTTTGGTTTGGTACATACTTGGTTTGATGCTGCTTGTTTTCGATTGGCTTCTCGAAAAGTTGACTCAGGATAGTGCGTACGGGACGACCATGGATCAGTTCTGCAGGTGTTTTACCTTCTGCGTTTGGTGTGAAACGATACGAAGCGAGATACTTTGTAACGGCTGTCTTGGCTGGATACCCGTCTTTGATATTTTTGTTTACTAAAGTTTTGAACGATTGAACAAAACGCTCTGCGAGTCCATTTGATGCTGGGTGAAACGGGGCGGTGGTGACATGGTTTATGCCATGTTGCTCACAGAAATCTTTGAATGAGTCTGCCGTTAGTTGAGGCCCGTTATCGCTAACTAGTGTCTTTGGGTAACCCTCCATTGCGAATATAGCTGTTAAAGCACCTATAGTGTTGGTTGTTGTGGTTGAAGACATTTGAGTAACAAACGGAAACTGAGAATATGCGTCTACGCATATTAACCACATTGAATCAAATATAGGACCGGCGAAGTCTATATGTATCCTCTCCCAGGCGGATGTTGCCGATGGCCAACTCTGATACTCTTTTGGTGGAGACGGATTATTGATTTTGCATACGCTGCAACTTTTTGCTAGTTTTGAGATTTCTTCATCGTTGCCTGGCCACCATACGTGTTGACGTGCTAGTTGTTTCATCCTTACGATGCCCCAATGACCATCATGAAGAAGTTTAAGGATATCCTGCCGCAGTGTGCGAGGAATAATGATACGATTAGAGTCTGTTTGTAGACATAACAAGTTACTGTTGACTGTAAGGGCGAATCTGCGATTGAAATATGGCTGTATTTCAGGATCGTGAGATTTATCAGGCCAACCAGTTGATACAAAGTGAAAAACCTTCTTCAGAACGATGTCGTTTTTCAGGTGCTTCTGTATAATATCTGCGTTGATCGGAGGCGATATTTCGACGATATTGTAGCATGCCTCTTCTTTGTCGAAATCATCATCTGTTTGTATGGGAAGACGTGAGAGTGCGTCGGCATTGCCATGTGCTGTGGTAGCACGATATCTGATCTCAAAATTATAGGCCATGAGGATGATAGCCCAGCGTTGAAGCCTATTGGAAGTCATCGTTGGTAGATGCTTGCTTGGGTTAAAAATGGTTACCAATGGCTTGTGATCGGTTATTAGTATAAACTTTCGACCATACAGATACTGGTGAAATTTCTTTACTCCGAAGACGATTGAGAGTCCTTCTTTTTCGATTTGGCTATAGCGAACCTGATGCTTATCCAGTGTTTTGGATGCAAAAGCTATAGGCCTTTCCTTGCCATCTGCCTGAATTTGTGACAGGACTACACCAACGCCGAACGAAGAGGCATCAGTGGCTAGAACGAGTGGAAGATCCTCGTTAAAATGCGAAAGTTGAGTTGCATTTAGGATATGCGATTTCAATGCTGTGAAAGCGTATTGCTGCTGAGAGCCAAACTTGAATGGTGTGTTCTTCCTGCGAAGCTGATTTAGCGGAGAAGCTAACTGTGAGTAGTTAGGAATGAAAGTGCAATAATAGTTCACTTTTCCTAGTTCACTTTAGCTGCTGTAGATTAGTGGGCGGCTTCAATTCTTTGACAGATTGCAAGCCTGAAGTATCGGGTAGAATACCTTTAGCGCTGATTCTTCTCCCTAAATATTCGATCTCTTCTTTCAAAAAGAAACATTTTTCCTTTTTGCATTTTATGCCATTTTCCTGAAGAATGCGTAAAATTTGCTCGACGCGAGCAAAGTGCTCCTCGATTGTGGATGAGGAAATAATTATGTCGTCAAGATAATTGCCACAACCTTCTATGCCGTTTAGAAGTTGCTCAAGATGTCCTTGGAATATAGCTGGGGCGCTAGCTATTCCATACGGTAAACGTTGGTACTGAAAGAGAGAAAGATGATTTCTTTTGAAGCTTCATCTAGCTCCATTTGTAGATAAACGTCTTTCAAGTCGATTTTGCTAAAATATGTGAATTGACACCCTGCTTAAAATCTCCACAGATTCTAAGTGCTCCACCAGGCTTAGGTGCGAGTACAATTGGGGATGCCCAATTGCTAAATTTGATTGGTGACCAAATACCTGCTTGTGTGAGACGTTGTGCTTCCTCTTTGAACTTTGCCAGTTGGGCAAAAGGTATTTGTCGGCTTTTGTAGAATTTCGGAGTGGAATTTGGCTTTAAATAGACACTTGCCTTAAAGTTTTTAATTACTCCGATAGCTGGCTCAAATACTTCCTTGTACTTGTCACATAGAACAGTCATTTGAGAACCATGCGCTTCACTCACATTTGAAATTTGGCGAATTTCGAAATTGAATGATTTGAACAAATCCAACCCGAACAGATTATTTGAGTTCTCAACGTTTGCCACGATGAACACTACATTTGCCACTTGTTTGTCACACTTTGCCACAGTGTGCAGCTCACCCAATATAGGAATTGGTTTTTGGCCAAATGCATGTAGAACTCGATCACACTTTTGTAGTTTTGGGCTGTTTAGTTTCTTGTACGTTTCAAGATTAATCACTGACACAGTTGCACAAGAATTCATTTGGAATGAAACGAATTTGTTTAAAATCTCCAGATCAATTACGTTTTTATTTTGTTCAATTTTTACAAGACCTGAGACACTGTGCACTGTTTGAACTGTTTCCGAACTTTTCTTTTTCCACTGCTCACTATTTTCATTTCTGTTGGTTGATTGCTTTGACATGCAAACTATTGCAATGTGACCTTTTTTGGAACATTTATGACAAATAGCTTCTCGAAACTTGCACTTTTCACGATTATGCGATCGACCGCAGCCAGAGCAAGATTTAAGCGAGTTCTTGTTTACTTTGGCGTCAACTTCATGTCTTTTTTGCTTTTGTTTGTGTGTATACACGGCGTTCATATCTAGCGAGTGCTTCTCGTTCCTCTCCTTTTAAACGGCTAGAGTTTTAGTTGTTGCCTCATACGTTGCGGCAATAGAGAGAACATCTGCAAGCGTCGGCTGCAACTTTTGGAGGGCTGCTGTGCGAACAGCGTCGACTGGCGTGTGCACAATTATTTGATCGCGAATCATTTCGTCCACGAAATTTGAGGAACAATTTTCGGCTTTACATACCCACTCCTTGTGTGTCTGTGAGTCCCGCATCTCTCGCTTAAAGAATTCGTACCGAGCGGCGACAATATGGCGTCTTGTCTGGAAATGTTCTGTCAACTTTCCCGTTAGCTGTATGTATGTTTGTTCGTTTAAGTTTTCACTGCCAAATAAATTTTTCAACAATTCAAACACATCTGTACCTATCCACGACAAAAAATAGGCTTTTTGCTTGTCTGCTGAAACCACTGAGTATGCTTTGAAATGCTGAGACAGTTGCTCTAAATAGGTTTCCCAATTTTGATTGTCTTTATTGAAACTTGGAAACGGTGGACATATGGACAATTCTCTCGAAGGGCTTGAATTTCCAGCATTGTTTAATGAAATCATTCTTTCCATCCACTGTTGTTGTTGCTGCAACATTTGTTCTGCGAATTGGTTTTGTTGTGCCAACAACGTTTGTATGTCGATTTGATTCTCCATCTTTGCTTGAGTCGTTCACTTTTACACAAATTAAATTTTGCGGATAATTATTGCTGTTTGCTAGCGTTTATTCGTTCGATCTCTGTTTTTGTAAGACTACCGACACGAACTACACAAAAATGTTGGTTTTTGTGGCTTTTTTATCCTCGTCGCCAGTTATGTTGTGTTTGGATAGAAAGACGAAGTGATCTCGTTGTGAGCTTAATTACGACTGGCTTTATTTTCGGTATACTGAAGAAGTTCTTATACATTTGTGTGTATGTGTTAGTAGCGTGTCATAGAGATGTCTGCTTTAAGAAGTGTTGTAAAACGGCTGATGTAAAAGAGATGGACATTTACAAATATATAACATATTGTATTAAACTAATTTTAATATTTCAACAACACTGTCACAACACTAAATAATGCACTATACATGAAATGTGTATGCATGTAAAATACCGTTACCTTTTCAGCAATAATGACAAAACTCAAATTATGACGCTGTTTGTGAAAGGCCAACGATTTTTACACGACAACGTCTGCAGCACAACTGAGATGTGTCGCTCTTGTGAGTAAAAGAAACGGGATCATGTGAAATGAAATAACGGCATATGCTCATCTCACGCGAAGCGTATAAGAGATGGCAAAATGAAAAATTTCCACAAAATAGAATGTGATAAGGCGAATGTTTCTGCATCATTAACTCAAAAATCGTGTTTTTTGAGTTATGCCACTATTGAAGTAAGTGAGCTTTATGTACTTATATATTATATGATAACTAGCTTTTCTCTATTTTTTCTTCTTGTGAACACCGTGAAATTACCTTCCATATTTTTCAAAAATCATAAAATATGCATGGGTCGACTTTTTACCTTGGCGAAGATAAGCACACGAAATTCAAAGTGAGCCCAACTGCAAGGTAAGAAAATTACGTTGGCCATTTCGATGTTTCATACATCCTTATAATCAGGAATATTATTCTATAAATATCTGACATTTCGAAATATTTATTTTGAATTCTCCAGAGTTTTTCATGTCCGAAAATTTAATATCGATTAAGATGAGTTGCCTAAAAGTCGAGAAAAGAAAGCCATTTAAACATTGGGCACAGGGGTACTTTTACTTGAACCATTTGTAATTTACACAACTGATAGCGGCTGCCGGCAAGTAACCTTTTTGTATTTGCAGCTGTTGATTGGTCGCAAATATTTGCTGCCTAATAAGCAGTCAACGGTAAATGTGACACAAGGATGATTAACTCCAGTCAATAAAATAAATATGAATTCAAATAAAGAGCAAATACTCCAGGCGGCGGTACGAAGTTTTATAGCACAAAGCTTTGCCCATGGCGCCAAATCTAAGACCGAACACCAGGTGGCGCTAGAACACCGGAAGGTGAGGACAACCCTTAAAGAGCAATAGCGCCGAAAGCTTCACTTTAAATAAGGACAGTGCGCACGCCGAGGCGAAACGAGCCGAGTGAAAGCCGAGCGCTAGCGTTAACAGCATCCTGACACGAACAGTAATCATTTGTTAGATAGACTCGGTGGACGGCGCTCCACGCGCATCTCACGAAAGCAGCGAAACGCAAACGGGAAAGCCAAGATACGAGCGGGAAAGTGAATGTGAACTCGAGTCTTTTCCTTCGTAGTATGTTTCACATAAATTTGGAGGAATTGTTTTTTTTATTGCTATGTCCTAAGTACATAAGCTTGTGTATACATATATGTGTGTGTGTGTGTTAGTCAGTGTGAATGAGTTATTTCCTGAAGAGGACGCGTTCCATAATTTACTGGCGCACGTAAAGGATAGTCTGCTAGTGGAATGATAAATCTGTGCACAAATAAATGTGCATTAATGAGCTGTATTAAGAATTTCGGCTGCGCCTGCTGCTGTTGTGACTGTCTCGCATACTCACAGTAATATTTATGTCCAACATAAATGCAATGGTGACTCAAAACACATTTAATTACATTATATAATTTACAAATTTTTGAGACAAATACCCCCTACCCTTCCCCACAAACACACACACACTTGTCAAAACTTCAATTGCATGTTGGACATGTTACTCAATCAGCAGAGTTTCTGCCATAGGCGTTAACACGGATGTCACCCAACCATTATTTTCGAGGCGAGGGCATGACCTTATGCTTAACACATACATTGTGCCAACGATGCAAATACCAAGTAAACAAAGTGGGGCGCATTTAGCACCACAGAATGAACGTTGCATAAAATCAATGCAGTGCTAGGTCACAGAAAATGGATAGTCACAATCGCACACAAGTTTGGATTGGGGTAGCTCACTACTCTGGCAGCATCAGCGGCGATAGTGGCAAATCCAAAATGGGTCAAAAAACAAAGCTAAAGACATATACAAGTACCAGTGCAGTAGAAACAATGACAATGGCGACAGCTGCGACTAAACCCACTAAGGGCCGATTTCTTTTCTTCCAGATAGCTGCTTGTGTGTCAGATAAGCTCACACTTTACTCTGCCATTTGTAAGTTAATGTGACGTATAGCTCTATTTAGAAGATGAGAAATCGCACAAATTCTAGCTTACCTGTGAAGCGATATAAGGTAAATAAGTGCCTCAAGGCACTTTTGGAGCTTTAAATAAGTTTTTACATAACAAAGTTAACTTTTATTTTTGATTATGATACCTACTCAAAGAAACAAGTTTTATATGCCTTACAGCATAAGTGCAGATCACATTTTGTGCACAAACATTGTGTTTGCGATTTCTTACAATGCACTGTGGGCCAGAAATCTCAGTTTTTGGCCAAAACTCTGGCATTTCTACACCAGCCTAGCTAGAAAGCTGAAATTTTTACAATCGGCCCTGCTCTGAATTCCGAGTCGGTTTTCGTGTAAACGTTTGCAAGTGAAATTTCAATTCAACAATGTTACATGGAAGTTGACAATCATTTATAATGTTACAAGATCCGGATTGAGGAAAGTCATAATTTAATGAGCACAAATAAATTTTTATAAGATATTTACAATCCAAGTGAAAGTTGGAAAATATTTCAACTTTTTGTTTTTTAATTCTAAAAATAACTTGAAATTGGAATTGGCCCAGATCTTGCAAAGCAGTTTGTATATGGGCATTTCCAAAAAAAGGTCCACCGACACCAACAAATTTAAAGTTCTTGTAGAATTTTTATATTATCATTTTATTGTTCAAAAACATTCATATTCAATTAATTTAAGTCATTTAAACATATAAAAACTACCCATGATGAGCATATCCACTGCAAAGTTGCACAAGTGCTTTTTCTCTAAATGTGACATTTTTAATTGGTTCCCCTTTTCCCACATCTGTGAACCGAGAGATTTGATTGTTTTCCCGGTTCAAAGTCCGATTGAACCGGTTTAAAATTGATTTGGAGACTGATCTCAGATATTATGTAAGCTAACGGTTCCAAGCCAGTTTGAACCAGATTAATCGTGGTAAGACGAAATCAAAGGGTATTATAATTTTGCCCAGAAGTTCGCAACGCATAGAAATATTCATTCCCTATAAACTATGTATATTCTTGATCAGGACGACGAGCTGAGTCGATTGAGCTTTGGCCGTCCGTCCGTCCGTTTGTCTGTCAGTCTGTTTCTACGCAAACCAGTCTCTCAGTTTTAAAGCTATCGAACTGAAACTTTGCACAAAGTCTTCTTTTAACTGCACGCTGCTAACCGGCCGGATCGGATGACTATATCCCAGCTGCCATAGGAACTATTGGTCAAAAAGTGGGTTTTAATGAGAAAACTTTTTTGTTTTTAGTGTTAACGTCTCCCACTTCAGAGACTATTAATATTATACGCTTTTACACAAATTTACAAGTTTTGTTCAAAATCGGATGATTATATCTTGCTGCCATGTGAACTATCGGTCGAAAAGTGGGTTTTGATGAGAGCAACTTTTTGTTCTTAATATTGATGGTTTAAATGCTGGCTTTCTTAAACTCTGATGTATTAAAACATTTGCAAGGGTATAAAACCTTCGGCAAAGACGAAGTTAGCTTGGCCTTCTTGTATTGAATATTGTAAAAACATATAAACAGAACTTTAAGATGCCGAGCGACGCCGGGTATATAGCTAGTTATTAAACTTCAATTACATGTATACAAAGCATTTTACCTCTTGATTCATACTGGGAAAAAATGTCACGTTCGACATGTCACGTATCGACAGAGATTAATTTTTTTTTTACAAATAAAGTACTCAAGACTTTAAAATCAAATAATATACATTTCAAAGAACTATTCATTCATACACCTAAAAAAAAAAACTTTGGTAAAAGTAACATTTTTCATTGGTAAATTCACCAATTTCCGTCTTTGATTTTCGCCCAAAAGTTTTTCCATTTAATAACAAAATGTCTGCGCTTTTGATTGTTGTCTATAGAAAAAAAAATCAAATTACTGCGCGCGCACTGCTGCGCTGCCTCAATACTATTGTTATTCCGAAAAACAACGAATTAAATTAACCTATATTTATTAATTGAAAAAACTTTAACTTTTACTTACTCTGCGAGGATTCAAACTCGGTTCCCTTGCACTGAAATTCGATGTGACTGACGTTCTAGACGACTGGGCCACGCCGCTCGTCTGGGTCAGTGCAACTAGGACCTTACTTATAGTAATTGGGATTCAGATGTGTGTAGAAAATGTTTGCATAATTGCCTGCTTGCAATTCTCAAGATCTAATTCCACACACTGACCATATAAATAGCGCATACGAAATTTGCAGAGAAAAATCAAAAGTGTTGGCATTTTGAAATCAAAAGGACACATACTGCCATGTTCTCAATTCCACTAAATTTGCACTAAAAATCACAAAACTTTTGTGGAAGTGGAATTGAGAACATGGCCGATAGTTAATTTAAAATGACTTTTTGTCTTGATTGTTCGTTGAAATTGGTAAAATCAACAAGAAAAATCATTAAATCAACAATTTTTAGTCAAAAATGAAAAATGTTACATTTACAATTTTTTTTTGTGTGTAAGATATTAAAACTATTTGGGCTTAGTTATTGTGTTAGGTTTCGCTAAACGTTGTCTTTATATTGCTGCTCCCCAAAACCACTTCTGTTTTTGTCACCTTCGAATCGGTTTCATTATTTTGGAAACCGAATTTCTCTAGACATACACTTTAACACTAATTAAAGTGCTTGCTAAGAGCTATATTAAAAAGTAAAAAACGAATTAAAAATTCGTTTTTTTTTTACTTTTTTTCATCTTCAACTTGTACGACGGTCACGGTCCGACAGAATGGAAATGCCCATATGTACCTGAAAAATAGAAAAAAAAAACACATTTGTCTTGATATGTCAAATGGTTTATAAGATATTGACCCAAACAGGTTTTGAATTTTAGTGCCGCCACGTTGAGGATTTTCACTCAATTAAACCACTTCAACCGATTTTTTCATTTATGTTAGCTTTTCTCTAGACTGATTACACAAATAATAAAAAAAATAAAGTTTAAAAAAATAGAGGCAAGCTAACTTCGGCTCGACCGAAGCTTATATACCCTTGGAGCTTGATATATGCCTGACAGTTTGTATGGCAGCTATACTATATAGCGGTCCGATTTCGACAAGCCTTGGTGAAATTATGTGATATTATTAAAAACTTATAAATATGAGCGTTGGGAGCGATAACATTGAAAATAAAAAAGTTTTTCTCACTAAGACTTTTTTTCAGACCTAACTTTTGTATGGCAGCTATACTATATAGTTGTCCAATTTAGACAAGCCTTGGTGAAATTATGTGAAATTATTGATAACTTATAAATACGAGCGTTGAGTGCGATAGTATTGAAAACAAAAAAGTTTTTCTCACTGAAACTAGTTTTCGACCGATCGTTCCTATGGCAGCTATATGCTATAGTCATCCGATCCGGCCGGTTCCGACAAATGTGCAGCGTATTTGTACTAAAAGACTTCGTGCAAAGTTTGGTTACGATAGCTTTAAAACTGACGGAGGAGATAGCATAGAAACAGACGGACGGACTGACGGACGGACAGACGGACGGACAGAGGGACGGACAGACGGACAGACGGACATGGCTATATCAACTCAGCTCGTCATGCTAATCAAGAATATATATACTTTATGTGGTCGGAGATGCTTCCTTCTATGCGTTACAAACATCTGGACCATTTCAATATACCCTCTCCAAGGGTATAATTAAAAATAAAAATTAATTTTTTCTTAAGTTCCAGCCAAGTATGCTTTACATTTTAAAAACAAAGTTTCAATGTAGCCCTCGGAGATGGCGCTGTGAAACCTTAAAATTTATTTAGATACAATTTTTTATAAAAAGTTTCCGCAATTTGGAAAAAACGGTATATCTCCTACAGTTTTGAAGATAGACGATTCGTACCTTCCAATTTGCCGAAGAAATGATAAAGATCGGATGAACGGTTCTCAAGTTATGAGCAAAAATGTGAAAAATAGCCGAGTTAAAAAGTGTTGCATACTTTTCAGATGTTCAGAATAAGGAACGCAGGAACACTGTTAAACATGTTTTTCATGAGTAACGGGTATATCAAAGTCGGTTGGAGCCGACTTCAACTTGCGCTCTCGTTATACCCTTGCAAAGGGTATTATAATTTTGCCCAGAAGTTTGCAACGCACAGAAATATTCATTTCCGACCCTATAAACTATATATATTCTTGATCAGGGCGACAAGCTGAGTCGATTGAGCTTTGTCCGTCCGTCTGTCTGTTTCTACGCAAACTAGTCTCTCAGTTTAAAAGCTATCGAGCTGAAACATTGCACAGAGTCTTCTTTTTACTGCACACTGATAATATGTCGGAACCGACCGGATCGGATGACCATATCTTATAGCTGCCTTAGGAACTATAAGTCGAAAAGTGGGTCTTTGTCAAAAAACTTTTTTGTTTTTAATGTAAACGCCTCCCGCTTCAGCAAATCTTAGTTTTGTACGCTTTTACACAGATTTGGAAGTTGTTGTCAAAATCCGAAGACTATATCTTATAGCTGCCATAGGAACTATCGGTCGAAAAGTGGGTCTTTGTGAGAAAAACTTTTTTGTTTTTAATGTAAGCTCCTCCCGCTTCAGCAATTATTAGTTTTGTACGCTTTTACACAGATTTGGAAGTTGTTGTCAAAATCGGATGATTATATCTTATAGCTGCCATAGAAACTATCTATATGAACTATGCTATGGGAACTATGCTCACGTTCGTAAACTCGGATTTATTAAAACATTTGCAAGGGTATAAGAACTTCGGCAAAGACGAAGTTAGCTTGGCCTTCTCGTTTTTATTGCAATCTAGTCCGAAGGCGAAAATTAAAAAGGAAAGTCCGGTAACTGTTCCATGCCTAAATCAGGGTATTTTTTTTTGCATCAATTTTAAGATAAATCGACTTTGAAAGGCTGCCATAAAAAAATCATTTTAAGAAATAGTTCTAAATTCTGCCATAATATAGCAGTATGAATTCAAAATCATTTCCGACAGTCGTTTTATCCAGTTTCCCAAACAAACATAAATAGGGGGAAGCTAAATTCGGCTCGACCTAAATTTATATACCCTTGCAGCATGGTACATGCCAGCCAGTTTGTTATATGGCAGCTGGATAATATATTTATCAATATATTCATTACTGAAATTGAAAAGTGTTCAAAAAAACAAAAGTTTTTCTCACTAGAACTACTTTTTCGGTCTTTTGGTTCTATGGCAGCTGTATGCCATAGTCATCCGACTCAAATCGAACTTGACAGCTTTTCTGTAAACTTTAAAAGTCTCCATCTGTTTGAAAATACAATAATTTAAGATATGTTTAGGGCATTAAATTGTGTATCCTTAGAAGCTATGTCATGGTGGTTAACACTGAGAAAAAATTATAAATAATTTTTAGCAAAAATTACTCAATATTATTATATAATTAAGAAATCCATTAAATTTTAATTGAAATATATGGGTGATTCCATGAAAAATCGCCCACTGGGATTTTTTTTGGATCGAAATAATTTTTTTCGTATTCCTTGTGGTAAAATAGTATATACGTATTTTCAGCATTTTGGCGAAAGATACTTAATTCGCGGACAAAGTCGATTTGAAAATTTACATATTTAAAAAATTTAATTATTTTCAATTGCTTGCTATCCAAAGCCATTGGTAATAAAAATATTTAAAAAATCTGAAAATTAACCTCTGAAACCAAACTTTCAAAAAACGCACACTTAAAAATTTTTCAATTTTTCTTTGGTCTTCAAATCGCGAAAATAAGTTAACAAAAATTAATTGCCGCTAACGGGATTTTTTTTTTGTCTTCATTTTTTTCTCAAAATTTGGTCTTGTATCCAGTAATTTACTGTATTAAGCTGTAAATGGGTAATCAAATAGTTCCAGAGTTATGGCCATTTTTCATTTATTAAAATTCACTTTTTTTAGGAACTAACAATATCAGATGTTTCGGAATGTGAAAATGTTTTGGTTTTAAGAAGATAGTTATTTGTGGTTGAATAGAGTGTCCCCTGTATAGTTTTGCATTTCGAAAATCGTAATTTTAATAATTCTGTGGCCCTAGTTTAGTGATTTGTGTTTCTGTATCTTACTGTGATGTTTGGTAAAAATTCGTTGACCCATTCATAAAGTTCCAGGGCAGGGGTAATCTGTTTATCGGTAATCATTTAAAGGCTTGCGCTTTTAGCCATTCTTTTTATTGTTTATCTAGCTCCATCGCAAGGCCCTTTACCGTGGGCTGTTGCATGGAAAAGCCACTCCGCCGATCTGTTAAAATAATTTTTATGATGATAGACTTCACTATATTCGACCACAAAAATATTACCCTAACATACTAAATCTGATATTGTTACAGAAAATTAATTTAAATAAATGAAAAATTGCCATAACCTGGAACTATTGGATTTCCCATTTACAGCTTAATACAGTAAATTACTGGATACAAGACCAAATTTTGAGAAAAAAATAAAGACAAAAAAAATCCCGTTAGCGGCAATTAATTTTTGTTAACTTATTTTCGCGATTTGAAGACTAAAGAAAATTTTAAAAATTTTTAAGTGTGCGTTATTTGAAAGTTTGGATACAGATGTTAATTTTCAGATTTTTTAAATATTTTTATTACCAATGGCTTTGGATAGCAAGCAATTGAAAATAATTAAATTTTTTAAATATGTAAATTTTCAAATCGACTTTGTCCGCGAATTAAGTATCTTTCGCCAAAATGCTGAAAATACGTATATACTATTTTACCACAAGGAATACGAAAAAAATTATTTCGATCCAAAAAAAATCCCAGTGGGCGATTTTTCATGAAATCACCCATATACAGTAAATGACTTTTCACCAATATCAACTTGAGACCTGTCCGATAGACATAACTTGGGATATCCCTTTTTTTAAAAACCCATTTTTTTCATTTTTGTTTGGTTTTTGACGATTTTTGAAATTGTTTATAAAGTTAACACAAATTTTTTGTGCAAAACCGAAAATTACGTTTTGGTGGGTATGTCGAGATCTAATTTCGGAATTTTTTTTATTGAAATGAAAAATGAAAAATTTTAAATTGTTCGGTTTATAAAAGAATGACCCATATGCTATAGTCATCGGATCCGGCCGGTTCCGACAAATGTGCAGCGTATTTGTACCAAAAGACTTCTGTTTGGTTAAGATAGCTTTTAAACTGACGGAGAAGATAGCATAGAAACAGACGAACAGGCGGACATGGCTATATCAACTCAGCTCGTCTTGCTAATCAAGAATATATATACACTGCCATGCACTTGAATAGGGACAAGCATTTTAAAGCGAATATACAACTATTTGACTGAAACAATTATATTAAATCAAAAGGCAAATATTTTTTAGCATTTAGTACTTCATTCTTTATTGAATTAAACAAAAAAGCTTTTTCAAATTAACGCAGTCTTTTGCTAAAAAATTTTTTTTAAAGAGCTCTTCAAAAAAGGCATATCTTTAGCATGCACTTGAATAGGGACACAGGTGATTTCATCATTCTGAGTAAAACTCCGCTCAATGAAGCTTATATTTTGACATCATATAAAAGTTTTAAACATAAAAAACTAAATTTGGTGGGCGTTCAAGCACTAACTGACGTAAAAAATGCAAAATAATGGCCTAAAAGGAGTAAAAATTTACTTACAGGCAAATTTATGAAAAAAATTTGAAAAAGCAAGAGTGTTGTATGCAATTTTCTTAAAAACCCATCAAATAAAGGGAATAACATGAAAGGCCGCACAAAAAAATTTTTTCGTGTACTGCAGAGCATCGAATTGTTCAAAAAGCCTTTAATTTACATTTTTCAGATTTGAAAATTGATTCAAAACTACTATTAAATGAAAGTGTCGATACGGTACGGAGAGTTGTACGTAAAGCTGAACATCTAAAAAGATTAAAACTAAAAAAAAGCCCACCACTTAATATCCAACGTAAAGATCTTCGTCAAGTTATTGCTCGAAATTAATAATAAAATAAAATATAAAATATAAGATGGCACGTCGCGGCGCGCCATACCATAACACTTTTCTTACGGCTATGGTGACGGGACAGAAAGTGTTCTTCTTATCGAATATCATGAAAATAACACAAAAAAAACTCACTCTCCATACAATTGGAAGCGTTTTTTAACGGATAATTCCACGGTATGCCATTCCTTCTTCCGAGTCATATAATTTCGAGCAAAAACTTGACGAGGATCTTACCGTTGGGTATCTCTCCGTACCGTATCGACACTTTCATTTAATAGTAGTTTTGAATCAATTTTCAAATCTGAAAAATGTAAATTAAAGGCTTTTTGAACAATTCGATGCTCTGCAGTACACGAAAAAATTTTTTTGTGCGGCCTTTCATGTTATTCCCTTTATTTGATGGGTTTTTAAGAAAATTGCATACAACACTCTTGCTTTTTCAAATTTTTTTCATAAATTTGCCTGTAAGTAAATTTTTACTCCTTTTAGGCCATTATTTTGCATTTTTTACGTCAGTTAGTGCTTGAACGCCCACCAAATTTAGTTTTTTATGTTTAAAACTTTTATATGATGTCAAAATATAAGCTTCATTGAGCGGAGTTTTACTCAGAATGATGAAATCACCTGTGTCCCTATTCAAGTGCATGCTAAAGATATGCCTTTTTTGAAGAGCTCTTTGAAAAAAATTTTTTAACAAAAGACTGCGTTAATTTGAAAAAGCTTTTTTGTTTAATTCAATAAAGAATGAAGTACTAAATGCTAAAAAATATTTGCCTTTTGATTTAATATGATTGTTTCAGTCAAATAGTTGTATATTCGCTTTAAAATGCTTGTCCCTATTCAAGTGCATGGCAGTGTATTTTATGTGGTCGGAGATGCTTCCTTCTGTGCGCTACAGGTAGGTAGGTATTTCCGGTTGGCCCCATGTAGGGGGCCACACGTAGACCTTACGGTCCTTAGTGAGGCCGGGTGCTTTATGGTGAGTTTTTGTTCTCTTCTTGCACATAATTTTAGAGATTCTGCAGCCGGTCGTGTTCTTCCACTTTTCCTCTGGTTTTTTCTCCGCTATCTCTTCCATCTTGCTGTATAGCGATTGTAGGGAGATAGGTTTGTTTAGTGTTGCTTCTTGGCTTAGTGCGACACCGGCTTTTGCAAGAGTGTCCGCCATTTCGTTTCCATCAATGCCTTGGTGGCTGGGAATCCAGTAGATTTGCACCTTGCTGGAGGTGCTGAGGGAATCTAATGCTTCTCTGCTCGGCAGAACATTTTTGGAGTTGATGGCGTGACTCTGCATTGCTTTGATTGCCGCTTGGCTGTCTACGTATATGTTGATTTGATCGTTTGGTGCGTGTAATTCTGCCAATTCGGCTGCTTTCCTTATGGCGAAAACTTCCGCCTGGAATATAGTGCAGTGGTTTGGCAGTTTGTAGGAGAGTTTCAATTCCGGTTCCTTGCAGTACACGGCGGCTCCGACTCCTGAGGCCATCTTTGAGCCGTCCGTGAAAAGGTGCATTGCTTCCTGAGCCAGCCCTGTACGCCAGTCTTCTGGTCCCAGTAATGCTGATGCGCCTGTGAAGTTGGTTTTTGGGATCATGTAGTCCGTGCTACTGTTGATCTCTCTGGCCCCTGTGCTGTGTCCATAGCTTTGTAGAGCCATGGTGCCTGCCGCACAAAGACATTGGGCCGTCCTGTGTGCAGTGAGGCGTGCTTGGATGTCCAGGGGGTTCACACCTAGGGTGTGTTCCAGTGCTTTTGTTGGAGTAGCTTTAGATATGTGGACTTCTCTGTGGCTTGCCACCATACCAATATACCGTGTAGTAGTATCGGTCGTATAACTGATATGAAGAGCCAGTGTGTTAGTCTTGGTGATAGGCCCCAAGTGCTGCTTAGCATCTTCTGGGATGCATATAGCGCATTGGTTGCCTTTTTCACCCTTTCCTCCACATTGAGTCTCCAGGATAGTTTACTATCAAGGAACTTTTTGCCGAAATTTCGGTTCGCGTGCCCAGTGTGCAGTGCTAGCACCATCACTTGCCACTGTCTCGACTCATCCACACAGGAAAATGGTTGACAATGGTGTGATCAAACTGTATATCCGAAATTGGATGCTTTAATTTTTCGCCAACTATGAGCGATGGCTTTCAAGGATGGAAATTGGAATGATGTACACAGAATTTTTCGATCATAATTACGGAATGAACGACGGCGTTTATACTTGCTTTGAAATGCCACCAAACCAACAACAATTGATTCGTGACACTCTGGACGGTGCAACACTTTCTCTTCATGTTCTCCTTTTTGATGTGCCTTTATAGAATACTAGCAGATACCCGTCAAGCGTTGCTACGCCCCATTAGAATTTTAAACGCAAAACGAGGAAGTGAAGCTCACTTGACAATGGCCATCTATCAAATCTTCATCTAGCAGAATTCGCGATTTTCGGACCTTTCGATCTTCGCCATCTTTTGGTATTTACCCGGTTTCATGATAATTTAAATTCATTATAAAATCTTACAAACTTAGCGATTTTTGGTCCGTTTCATCAACACCTCCCATTTACCCGTCTTCATGTCTATCACAACGCATATATACAAAATTTCGCCAATGTCTAATATTTTCAAACTGTTTGGAAGACACCTCTTATTTACCCGTCTTCAATTCAATCAATTTAATTTTTGCTGTAACCTAAACTAATTATGAAATTTTGATTGGGTGTGTTGGTAAAAAAAAAAACCCTGACTGCGTTTGGTCTGATTAGCTGCCGTTTTCTTTTTATTGCATTTTGGACTTTTCAGATTCAGAGTAGGACTAACGTTTCCATTTCTTGTAAGACATTTTGAATTTAGCTTTTAATACTCTGCACAGTGGTCGCTCGCATACGACAAAAATAAAAAACCCGAAATCAAAATTTTACACTTGGAAGCATGTCGATCAAATCATAAATAAAAATAAACAAACTTTTTTTGGTGTGACCATTCGTTCTCTGTGAAAAAATCCCTTAAAGTTAAACCAATTGCTACGCAATTCTGTGCTTTGTGCTATGTCTCAAAGTGACCCTAATATTTAAAAATAAAAAAATTATCAAATAAACTTTACAGTAACTTTTTAAAAATATGGATATCATTTGAACGGGTATTAACTGCGATTTGAATTATTTAAAAATTGAATTTTGTGGTTAATCGTCTAAAACAAAATAAAATCATAAATGACCTTTTTTGAGTGTTTTTCGTTTACTTTTTTTACTTTCACTGAAGCTTTTAGTTATGAGCCGAACGATTCCGATGCTTATATTTATTATTATTCATTATTAATTAATTCATAAAAATTAATTAATTAATTAATTAATAATGAATAATAATAAATTAAAATAGAAAAAGAATCAGCTGCCCGGAGCTGCCCGGCGTCAAAATATTTGGATCCTAATGCATCAAGTATTTGTCTTTTGTTGTTTGTGCTTTCCATGTTAAGTGCTTTTTAATGGGTTTATTATTGTTGCAAGTATGGTAAAAACAAATTGGATTGTTTTCTTAAATAATTATTATTAATGCTTAATTTTGGATTATTCGATTCGGCAATATGCAATCAGTTTTAATGCACCATTTCGTACATATTTTCATCTTCTTCTTTATTGGCCCGATGCTTGCATCACAACCGTTTGACGGTCTCGGCCGCTGCAACTAATGTCCGCCAGTCGCTTCTGCTCCGTGCGAGCTGGCACCAGTTGTTCACGCCAAGCTTGGAAATGTCTTTCCGCACCTGGTCGTCCCACCTTAGAGGTGGTCGTCCCACCTTGCCTTGTCCCAGTTCTTTCGCATTCGTCTTGTAGACCATTTTTGCTGGAGCTTGATCATCCGCACAGGTAACATGTCCCAGCCAGCGCAGCCGCTGTTGCTTTATGCGCTTGACCAGACTAGTATTCCCATAGAGCTCATACAGTTCGTCATTCCTTCGGATCTTTCGCTCGAAAACGCCAATCGCCGCCTCATCCGCTGCTGATATTTCCCATGCTTCTGCGCCGTATTGCAGGACTGGGATGATAAGCGACTTACATAGCGCTATTTTTGTTCTTCGCTTGAGGTTTCTGCTCTTGAGCTCCCTACTAAGTCCGTAATAGCATCGGTTTGCGAGCGTGATTCTTCTTCGAATTTCCAGGCTGATGTTGTCGCCGGTTATCATAGTTCCGAGGTAGACAAAGTCCTCTACAACTTTAAAGTTGTACTCTCCCATTGCAACAGATTGCCCAAGTCGTGTGTACTTCTGTTTCGAAGACACTAGCTACTTCGTCTTGTCCTCGTTTACCGCTAAACCCATTAGCTCAGACTGCTTCTCAATCTCTGAAAACGCCTTGCTTACTGCCTGTTCGGTTTTGCCAATAATGTCAATATCATCGGCATATGCGAGTAGCATTACATCTTTATTAAAGATGGTGCCCGATCTGTTGGCATTTGGGCACTGGCGCAGTATATACTCCATCAGCAGATTAAAGATGTCACACGATAAGGTGTCACCCTGCCTAAAACCTCTTTTGTTATCAAAAGGTTCGGAGAGGTTCGTTCCTATTTTGGCGGAGCTTTAAGTGCTTTTCAACGTCATCATGCAAAGTCGAACGTACTTTGCTGGAATACCTAAAGTAGACAGGGCTTTAATAAACCTTGACCTAATCGGCGTGTCGAAAGCGGCTTTGTAATCGATAAAAAGATGGTGATTTTCGATGTTTCTCTCTTAGGTCTTCTCCAGGATTTGGCGCAATGTGAATATCTGGTCTGTGTTGGACTTACCAGGTCTAAAGCCAAACTGATAAGGTCCAATCAGTGTATCAATTAGCGGCTTAAGGCGTTCACAAATAATGCGGGACAGAACCTTATATGCGATGGGGAGGAGACTGATTCCGCGGTAGTTGGCGCAAACTGCACGGTCTCCTTTTTGAAAGATTGGACAGAGAACACTTAGGTTCCAATCGTCAGGCATGCTTTCATCAACCCATATACGGCACAGAAGTTGGTGCATGCACCTTACCAATTCTTAGCCTCCAGCTTTTAACCATTCAGCGGGCAGCTCATCAGCGCCTGGCGACTTGTTGTTCTTTAGCCTTCGCTAAACAGACTTCCTGTTGGGTCGGCGGGTCTATCTCTATGTTGTCGATTGGTGGCATCGTTACTTCTCTAGGGGCGGCATCATGTTCGTCATCACCTCCCAGTAGGTTGGAAAAGTAACTTCTCCATTTGTAAAGCGCCACTTGCGGATCTGTGACCAGATTCCCCTGTTCGTCTTTGCATTGTGCGACTCTGGGCTTGAAACCTTCTGTTAATTGCTTAATCTTTTGGTAAAATTTTCGAGTCACACTCATGCCGAATAACATCACGACTTCCTCGCGCATGCGCCTTTCCTGCTCAAACTTTTTATACCCGTTACTCGTAGAGTAAAAAGGGTATACTAAAGTCGTGCAAATGTATGTAACAGGCAGAAGGAATCATCTCCGACCATATAAAGTAAATATATTCTTGATCAGCATCAACAGCCGAGTCGTTATAGCCATGTCCGTCTGTCCGTCTGTCCGTCCGTCCGTCTGTCTGTATGAACACCTAGATCTCAGAGATGGTAAGAGATAGAGGTTTGACATGTATGGGACAAATGCTTCTTTAATCTGCACGCAGATCAAAAAAAAATGATACAAGCCCCCCCGCTACCCCCCTCCCACCATAAAAAAATGTAACACAGGAACACTGTTAAACATGTTTTTTCATGAGTAACGGGTATATCGAAGTCGGTTAGAGCCGACTTAAACTTACGCTCTCGTTTCTTTTAAAAAGGCGTTTCTCCTCTTTCCTTTTCTCCAGGTATCGCTCTTTAGCAGCCCGCGTACTCTCGACTGCAGAGTTCTCCTGTAGGCAGCATTTTTCTCTGCAGTAGCGCGTCGGCACTCCTCGTCGTACCAAGACCGCTTTCGAGGGGGCTCGGAGTAACCGAGAATCTCCTTGGCAGCCGTACTCATGGAGTGCGATATACGCTGCCACTGTTTGCTTCAGAGGTCCCTTGTGATTGCAGCTTCTCGACGTTTAGCTTTCGACGTGTGCCAGAGCGTGAGGCATGTGCCACACTGAGCCGCGTGCGTTCCTTGGCTGCAACCAGGTAATGATCCGAGTCTATGTTGGCTCCTCGAAACGCACGCACGTCTTGAACACTCGATGAATGCCTTCCATCGATCACAACGTGATCAATCTGATTTCGTGTTCGTTGACCAGGGGACTTCCAGGTCGCCTTATGGATGTCGAGATGTTCAAATCTGGTACTACTTAGCCTCTCTCCGTTACCGGAGGTTGTTTCATGAAGGCTAAATCGTCCGACTGTCGATCCAAAAACTCCTTCTCTCCCGACCTTCGCGTTAAAATCGCCTAGCACGATCTTTATGTCGTGATCGGGGCAGCGCTCGTATAGTTGTTCCAGGCGCTCATAGAATTCATCTTTTATCGGGTCTTTCTTGTCTTCTGTTGGCGCGTGAGCACAGATAAGACTAATATTAAAATATTTTGCCTTAAGTCTGAGCGCGGCAAGACGTTCGTCAACTGGTGTAAAGCTGATGACAGAGTGGCGCAGTTTATCACTCACTGCAAAGCCGCACCCAAACTCGTGCTTGGAGACATGCCCGCTGTAGTATATCTCCCAGGGGGGTGGTGGTTTCTGTTCTGTCCTCTCTTTTGGTAGCGCATTTCCTGGAATGCGGCAACGTCCGATGATTATTTCTTGAGGACTTTGACCAAGGCGGTATCATCACCATCTCGTACATATTAGTTTTTAAAAAGTGGTGCGACCTAAATAGAATTAATGCTACAAGAGGTCTGCCAATCGTCTTCTCAATCAATTTCATATCCAGAATGGTTAGAGAATTTTGACTTTGCTGTCTGCAAAAAATTTACATCCGGTGGCAAAGCTGCAATCGCACCAATTAGACTATTCTTCAGAAACATTCGGATTGGCTTGATTTTAATCTCCCTTTCACAGTGACAGAAAAACCTAAAAAGTCGATTAAATCTGATAGTCGTGGGCGCCCCAAATCTAACATCAACGAGTCTTCATCAAGAACAAAGACACTAAGAATATCCAAAATTGCTAATATAGATGAGTCCGCTGCAAAGGTTTTTCAGAATGTGTCTCAAAAGCAAATCAGACATTAACTGATGCAAATGATTATAAATTTGGTACATTTATGATGATGGATGCCCATTCAACAAAAAAACAATACTTTTTGACTTCATCTTTTTATTAACTCCAAATTTAGGCATATACTCAGATAAGATAAATTGTTAGTTTGCTACGATATTTCACATGAATAGAAACAGTTTTAAATAGCTTAGAAATCTGAACGATTATGAAAGGGTGTTCTATTAATGTGAAATATCGTAGCAAACTAAAAATTTATGTTATCTGAGGATAGGCCTTTATCATATGAAATTTTTTATACTTATTTTAATGTTCTGCAAGCTAAAACTCACAGTTATCCAAGCTGCATTAGTGTAAGTGAATCACCCGCTGAAGTTGATCTACAAAGTTTAGTAAATCATTAATTTTCACGTATACTGAATCGTCAAATAGATGTTCTTAATCAAACTAAAGAGTCTGTTTTTGAATTATTTGATGATTAATTAATCATTTTATTAACAAATTTTCTTTTCAGAAGTATTTTAAGAAATGATATACTCGTATATAAGTTGAAATAATGGGTGGCAAGGGCGTCTGGGTGTATAACCACGCCCATTTTTTTGATAATATATTTATGGTATGGTTATAGGCTTACAGTTTCAATTATAGGCCTGGAAGACGCCTAGAACTATTTTTGTCGCATACTTCCATACACGTCCGACCACTGTGCTCTGTACCAAAGGTACATAGAGTATATTAAGTTTGTGCAAAAGTATGTAACAGGGAGAAGAAATCATTTCCGACTATATAAGCTATATATATTCTTGATCAGCATAAAAAGCCGAGTCGATATAGCCATGTCCGTCTGTCCGTCCGTCCGTCTGTCCGTCCGTCCGTCTGTCCGTCCGTCTGTCCGTCCGTCTGTCTGTCCGTCCGTATGAACAAACAGATCTCAGAGATGGTTACAGATAGAGGTTTGACATGTATGGGACAAATGCTTCTTATACTTGCAGGCAGATCAAGTTTATTTTCAATTTTTGTCACGCCCCCTCCTGCCCCTGCAATTTGAAAAAAAAACGAGAAGGCCAAGCTAACTTCGTCTTTGCCGAAGTTTATATACCCTTGCAAATGTTTTAATACATCAGAGATTAAGAAAAATTGTCTAAATAAAACCCACTTTTCGACCGATAGTTCCTATGGCAGCTATAAGATATAGTCATCCGATTTTGACCAAAACTTCCAAATCTGTGTAAAAGCATATAAAACTAATAATTGCTGAAGCGGGAGGCGTTTACATTAAAAACAAAAAGTTTTTCCCACAAAAACCCACTTTTCGACCGATAGTTCCTATGGCAGCTATAAGATATAGTCATCCGATTTTGACCAAAACTTCCAAATCTGTGTAAAGCATATAAAACTAATAATTGCTGAAGCGGGAGGCGTTAACATCAAAAACAAAAAGTTTTTCTCACAAAGACCCACTTTTCGACCAATAGTTCCTATGGCTGCTATAAGATATAGTCATCCGATCCGGTCGGTTCCGACATATTAGCAGTGTGCAGTAAAAAGAATACTCTGTGCAAAGTTTCAGCTCGATAGCTTTAAAACTGAAAGACTAGTTTGCGTAGAAACAGACAGACGGACAGACAGACGGACAGACAGACGGACAGACAGACGGACAGACAGACGGACAGACAGACGGACAGACAGACGGACGGACAAAGCTCAATCGACTCAGCTCGTCACCCTGATCAAGAATATATATAGTTTATAGGGTCGGAAATGAATATTTCTGTGCGTTGCAAACTTCTGGGCAAAATTATAATACCCTTTGCAAGGGTATAAAAACGTTATATCTCCTACAGTTTTGAAGATAGACCATTCGTACCTTTTAGAGATAGTTAGTAATTAACGAAATGTATCGATTTGCCGAAGAAATGATAAAGATGATGAGCGGTTCTCAAGTTGTGAGCAAAAAAATAAATCACCCTCCCCCCAACCCCTTCCACCCTATTACAACTAACACCGCACAATCTTAAAGAGAGAGAGTGAGAGTGAGAGAGAGACTTAGAGATGAGTGCAGCACCAGCATTGCATTCAGCTTCTACCCCACAAGATAAGAGTCAAGAGCAACAACTTCCATTAGAACGTCAAAGCGAAATTCCAAATAGGTTACGAGATATGGAGTTACAAGTCCCAGTCATAAGCTTGGACTTCAGAAACAGGTTTGAGTCTGGATTGAATTTGAGCGTATGACAATTGGGACAATCTTGATCCAGGACTTTCGGAAGAGCGGAAAAATATCTGGCTCATACTCGAATGCGTTACGTATAATCGAAGCAGAGGTTAATGTTCGATCTACTTGTTGAGGTTTTCGGTAAATTTTTTCTGTCAAGCGGAAAGCTCGTACCTCTTGTGAATGAGAACACTATCACGCGTAATTTCATTTATTTCATGTAACTGTTTATCTGTTCTTTTTGCATTAACATTTCGCATGTGTGTTGCTGCATTCGTTTGACGGCATAAATAGCCTCCCTACGTATGGCTGGAATTTGTTACAGTGATACACACACACACACAGATAGGCCGAATCGAAACTATTAATGAAAACGATATTTTAGTAGGTACTTATCAAAATGTTCACAATAATAAAACACAGAGTGACATAGATGAGCAGCCTGCTGTGCCGTCAATTCGAACGAATGTTCTGCAGAGGGACACCAAAATCACCTAGCGTTACGAAATATAGTCCTGCTGCGTCGTCAATTCCTTAAGGAGTGGATAATATTCTCGCGCTTTTTCAAGTTGCAATGTATGATAATCAAGGTGTGGGCGGTAGTTTAGTTTAAGTATCTTTACACTAGCTTTGAACTGCATTTGCACTATTAGGTGTGTAGGAGCCGATATCGTAAAGTATTTGTTTTCACGGACATCAGAAGTAACAAAAATTTTCCTACAAAAATTCTTCTTTTTTATTGGCCATCACAAACGTTTGATGGTCTCGGCCTCTGCAATTAATGCTCTCCAGTCGCTTCTGATCAACGCAAGCTGGCACCAGTTGCTCGCACCGAGCTTGGCAATGTCTTGCCGCATCTGGTCTTGCCTTCTTAGTGGTGGTCTCCCCCTTTTGCTGCCTCCATAGTCAAGCGCCTTTGATTTATACCCCTTTTTTAGTGGAGCTTCTTCGTCCATCCTGGTGACATGTCCTAACCAGTACAGCCGCTGTTGCTGTATGCGCTTGACCAGTCAGGTGTCTCCATAGAGCTCAAACACAATGCGGAAATCATCGCCAACTTTTAAAGGTCCTTAAATCCCCCGAAGAGTTTTTCGTTCGATAACGGCTATTTTCGTTCTTCGCGTGAGGTCTGTGCTCTTGAACTCCCCGTAGTAGCATCGGATTGCAAGAGTGATTCTTCGTCGGATTTCCAGACTGATGTTGTTGTCGCAAATTATCGTCGTTCCGAGGTAGACAACATCTTCTACAACTTTAAAGTTGTACTCTCCCATTGTAACAGATTGTCCAAGACGCGTAGACTTCTGTTTCAAGGATACTAGATATTTTGTCTTGCCCTCGTTTACCGCATTAGTTCACACTGCTTCTCAGTCTCTGAAAACGCCCTGCTTACCGCCCGTTCGGTTTTGCCGATAATGTCAATATCATCGGCATATGCGAGTAGCATTAGATTTTCATGCGCCCTTTCTCTTGGCATGTGGGCACTGGCGCAGTATAAATTCTATCCGTAGATTAAAGAAATCACACGATAAGGTATCGCCCTGTCTTTTGGCATCAAATAGTTCGGAGAGGTTCTTTCCGATTTTGACAGAGCTTTGCGTACTTCTCAACGTCATCATGCAAAGTCGAACGTACTTTGCTGGAATACCAAAAGTAGACAGGGCTTCGAAGAACCTTGACCTTGTCGGTGTGTCGAAGGTTGATTTCTAATCACCTTAAAGTTGGTGTGTTTTGATACCTATCTCGTAGGTCTTCTCCAGGATTTGTCGTAATGTAAAAATCTGGTTTGAGTTAAAAAAATAGAGGCAAGCTAACTTCGGCTTGACCGAAGTTTATATACCCTTGGAGCATGATATCTGCCCGCCAGTTTGATATATGGCACCACAATTTTGACAAAATTTTGAAAACAAAAAAGTTTTTCTCACTAAAACTACTTTTTCGAGCGATCGTTTCTATGGCAGCTATATGCTATAGTCATCCGATTTGAATCAAACTTGGCAGAATTATGTGTTAGCATATAATATTGACCAGTAACAAGTTTGGAAGTGATAGCATTGAAAACAAAAAAGTTTTTCCTACTAAAACGCTTTTGTATGGCAGCTATACTTTATAGATGTCCGATTTTCATAAAACTTGGTGAAATTATGTGAAGGCATAGAAAACTTATAAATACGAGGTTTGGGGACGATTGCGTTGAAGACAAAAAAGATTGTGCAATATCGAGTGTGGCAGAGCACGGACAAATACACCTTACAAACTCAAGTACATCCGACGAATGAATTCGTCGATCTACTTTGTGAACGATTGAAAGAATTGAAGCCTCATCATTTTATCGCGAAAGAACAGTCTGCTTTTGTGAAACAGAAGAAGGAAAATTTGGCGTTTGTGGCTCAAGATGCTGCTCAATCGTTCCACTACAATAACGATCAGTGCACAGTCTATCCAGTGGTCTATTATTATTGTGATCAAAATAAGATCCTGCATAAGAGTTTGGTAGTTTTGTCCGATAGTCTTGTTCATGATACGGCTGCTTTTCTTTTAATACAGAAGACTATAGTGGAACACGTGAAAAAGATATGCAATGGCGTTGAAAAAATCATCTATGTCACAGACGGGGCGGCACAACATTATAAAAATCGTTTCCTAATGGCGAATCTTTTAAATCATGAACGTGAAAGCTAAAAGCTGAGGCACATTATTTTGCAACTGCCCACGGTAAATGCGCTTGTGATGAAGCAGCATTGTTTTATAACCGGATTGTATAATCGATTGCTTATCAGGCATTATTCTGCAGCAATTGATTTCGAGTTTTTCCCAAGGAAAAGCAGTGGACGCAACGAAAGCATCGTTCTGGACACTTATAAACTTTTGAACTTTGGCTAACCAATTATAATAGAAAAACATTGAAAATTTCTTCTTTTGTTATTTTTCTTTGATCAGAATTTGGACTTTTTACATGGGTAATGAAGGTTTTATAGCTTGGTGAACAAAATTTAACAGAAATTTGATTAATTGTTTATTTTTAGGTCATAATATTTGAAACGAGAAAGGCAAGGCTAACTTCGTCCGTGCCGAAGTTTTTATACACTTGAAATCGCTTGTCTCAACGGTTAGCGACTTCGACCAAACTTCGCAGATCAGCTTAAAAACATTTAATATTACCCATGACCGTGATTGAGAGCGGTAATATTGAGAAAAAACCAGTTTTTCTCATTAAAATCCATTTTTCGACCGATCATTTGTATGGCAGCTACAAGAAGTAGCCATCCGATCCGGTCGGTTCCGACATATTAGCAGCGTGCAGACAAAAGAAGACTCTGTGCAAAATTTCAGCTCGCTAGCTTCAAAACTGAGGGACTAGTTCGCGTAGAAACAGACAGACGGACAGACGGACGGACAAAGCTTAATCGACTCAGCTCGTCACGCTGATCAAGAATATATATACTTTATGTGGTCGGAGATGATTCCTTCTATGCGTTGCAAACTTCTGGGCAAAATTATAATACACTTTTCAAGTGTATAAAAACAGTCAAACCAAAAAAAAAATTTACAAAAAAAATTATTTCCGCGCTCTCAGGCTGTCTTCCATCTTGAAATAAATTGCGAAATGTACATAAAAATATGCTCTTTCTGGTAAAAAAATATTCGGATCAAATACAGATTGGCCCTCGCGGAGAGAAGTACAAACTACTGATTTTTTTTAAGGAAAAAAATACTTCCGATGGCTTTGGTTGTAGTCTCACACTTTTATCGAAAAGTTCACGAGAAAATAACAAAAAACCGTCTTTGGTTCGACTAAATCCCATACGCCGTTCAAAAGTTATGATTTTTTTTTAAATTTCGTTTGTACCCGGCTTATCTTAAGAACTATTGAGGGTAGGGGAAAAACTTTTTGGGGTATTTTCATCTATGTATAGTACTTCAAAATAATAGCCATTACAAATTTTTGGAAATAAAAAAAGTTGGGTGGCCGAGTTGATATGGAATGTCCCATATGCATACAAAAAAATTGAGGCAAGCTAACTTCGGCTCGACCGAAGTTTATATACTCTTGGAGCTTGAGATATGAAAAAAAATTTTTTAAGACCTTTCTTTTGTATGGAAGCTATACTATATAGTTGTCCGATTTCGACAAATCATGGTGAAATTATGTGAAATCATTAAAAACTTTTTTAATTCGAGCGATGAGAGTGATAGCACTGAAAACAAAAAAGTTTTTTTCACTAAAAGTAGTTTTTTAACAGATCGTTTCTATGGCGGCTATATGCATTAGTCATCCGATCCAGCCGGTTCCGACAAATGTGCAGCGTATTTGTACCAAAAGACTTCGTGCAAAGTTTGGTTAAGATAGCTTTTAAACTGACGGAGAAGATAGCATAGAAAAAGACGGACGGACAGACGGACATGGCTTTATCAAGTCAGCTCGTCAAGCTAATCTTGAATATATATACTTTATGTGGTCGGAGATGCTACCTTCTCTGCGTTACAAACATCCGGACAATTCCGATATATCCTCTCCAAGGGTATAAAAAGCGGCCACGTCGTGTCGCATAACATTGTGTGTATGTATGCCAGTATCGTGCGTTTTTAATTTTTGTTAGCGTTAGTACTTCTGTGTTTTAGCATTGAGCAATTTGTGTTGATGCGTGCATATGCAGACATACATACATACGTGAATAATTAACTGTATTTAACTGTTACTCGATTTAATATTGTTATAAAAACAAAATGTTTCTATTTTTTGTCAGATGCTCAGGATTTTATTTGCTTCATCATGCTTTACGCTGTCTTACTGCCGCCTTCAAGATTCCGCAGTGAGAGTTGCAAGAAGTCAAAGGCAAAGCTAACCATCGCGCATGTCCCAACCAGCAAGGTCTTTGCCACTATCGTTTTTTAAATTCATTTAATTTTTATTATAATTTTACTTTTTATTAATAAAAAATGTAATTAAATAAAATCAAGACTTATTGCTTACAACCAAGAAGATCTTATCTTGAAATCGAGATCTTTCGGGCTTATTTCCAAGAAGATCTACGCTTGAAATGAGACTTTCCATGCTTACAACGAAGCGAATAACAGGCGCCACTTTCAATCTCACGTGGAATATTTAGCAAAAAATAACAATTTTGAGGGGCAAACGCATTGTTATCGTCCTGAATTGTCAGCAGAAAGTTTCGTGGGGAATGTCATCATTTTTCATCATTTTTAAAAAAAATGAAACAAAAATTTATATGGAAGAAATTACATCGCTTTCTTCATTTCTTTTCATTTCAAGAAATGAAGCTTCATTTCTTTGGTGGATATAGGCTATTAGACTGCATACGAGATTACTGAAAAAAGGACCGCCGCGGCCTAAAGTGGTTCGAGTTCTTGGAGCTTGTGCTCATATTTGCACAGCTCTTCTAGAAGGTTCGAAGTTACAAATTCTTCCATAATTTTATCCTGCCTCTTTAGATCTGTCAAATTGCATAAGTCGCTTTCTGTGGCCATAAGCAAATACATAATTAATTGAATTCACCTTAGTAAAGTTTCGAACTTCTTAAAACTACATATTTTGCCCACTTACAGTATTTAAAGAAGATGAGAAAAATGAATTTCACAATTAAATTCGGCATTTTTTGCTTTCGCACCATTGGTATGAAATCAGGGTCGTTCAACCAACTGCTTTGCTTTCGCTTTCACGAAACTGGGAAGTATAACGAGGCAACTACTTTTCGGACCGATCGATCCTATGGAAGCTATAATTATCCCATTCGATCAGTAACAAGTTTGGAAGCGATAGTTGTTTTCTGACCTTTCTTCTGAGGTTTGGTTAAGATAGCTTTAAAACGGAGGAAATATTATTAAAATTCTAATAATATTATACATATTTAAATAATATTATTCATCCGATTTTGAATCTTTTTGCTGAATCTTTGCACAGAGTTTTCTTTTTACTGCACACTGCTAATATGTCGGAACCGACCGGATCGTATAACTATATCTTATAGCTGCCATGGGAACTATCGGTCAAAAAGAAGGTTTTAGTGAGAAAAACTTTTTTGTTTTTAATGTTAACGTCTTCCAACTCAGCGAATATTAATATTATAAGCTTTCGTGCTGGTTTGCAAATTTTGGTCAAAATCGGACGACTATATCTTGTAGCTGTCAATGCAAATCTCTTAGATTATTAACTCCCAGCCTTGTTTATTAACAAAAACAGGCAAATGAGGTAAGGAGACAACTAATTTTTAGCAGACTACTCACGCCATGTGTGCCATCACATTCCGATATATCGTTGAGATCACGTACCACCACCTCTAACTAAAAACGGAAGCCTGGCACCCTGAGCGCTGTGCCTGTTTGTGCATATGACATAAAATCAGTGACACATTTTTTGGCTGCAAGTTTTGTGTATTTTTAATTTCTTTATTTTGAAATACGGTCAACATAGTGTTAAAGCTATCGATGTGTTTTGTATGTGCCATAAGATTCAGTTCAATTGGATGAGGCCATTCTCAATTAGATTTTTTGTTTGTTGTTGTGAAAAAAACACAAACAGACATACACGCACTTAGCGCGCTCTCACTTTCTCTCGCGCTCTCAGCGAAACAACTTATTCCTCAACATTGCTTGAGCGCAACAACCGTTATGCCCCCATACAAACTTTTCATTGGCCTTTCAAGACACTTCGGAAAAAAGTTTTCCAAATTTTTTTTCTAAGTGCGCGCCTGCTTAACTAAACGAAGGTCCATACCAAATATCAGACCTGTAGGATAAGCCAATTAGGCCTTGGAAATTAACATTTCTTTGCGTTGCAAACTTCTGGGCAAAATTATAATACATTTTGCAAGGGTATAAAAAAACCTACTTGATACAAGTTGGGCATACTTGGTGGCAGTAATTGCAGAATCAGTTGAGTATTAAGTTTGAAAATACTGATTTTTATACCCTTGGAGAGGGTATATTGAAATTGTCCGGATGTTTGTAACGAACAGAAGGAAGCATCTCCGACTACATAAAGTATATATATTCTTGATCAGCATGACGAGCTGAGTTGATATAGCCATGTCCGTCCGTCTGTTTTAATACTATCTCCTCCGCCAGTTTTAAAGCTATCTTAACCAAACTTTGCACGAAGTCTCTTAGTACAAATACGCTGCACATTTGCCGGAACCGGCCGGATCGGATGTCTATAGCATATAGCTTCCATCGAAACGATCGGTCGAAAAGTAGTTTTAGTAAGAAAAACTTTTTGGTTTTGAATGGTAGCGTTTTATACTATTATGAATATGATATGTTTCAACACAATTTTGGAGAATTTGATCAAAGTCGGATGAATATATCGTATAGCTACCATATAACAAACTGGCAGGCATATACCATGCTGCAAGGGTATATAAACTTCGGTCGAGACGAAGTAAGCTTCCCTCTATTTTTAGTTTTCAAATACTTTTGAGTGTGACCTTATATGCGCACACATAAAAATACCTTATAATATTAGTCATGTACATTGTTTTGAAATCAATGAGGATAAGGTACATTGCAACGAATTCCGCCTAGATTGTTAGCCTTGAACATGAGCAATCGAAATGCAGCATATCCACCAAGATTTGCAAAAACAGCAACATGAGAAAACGGCCCTTTGACTACTTTTTCGAAGGATCGTTTCTATGGCAGCTATATGCTATAGTCATCCTTCGTTTCGCTTCGTTCAAAGTTTGGTCAATATATCTTTAAAACTTTCGGAGGAGATAGCATAGAAACAGACAGACGGACACTTAACTGTCTTTTTCCTTAATTATGCAACATTAAGTCGTCAGAGATAATTAAAACATTCTACAAAACCAGAAAAATTCATTTTCCACACCGACTCGACAGCATTAAATTCAGCTGGAGTACACTGTCAACTATGACATTTTCTTACCCAAAAATGATTTGGTCGGCTAACCTGATTTTTGTACTTTTTGCGGGAGATTTTTGTGTTCGCTAATGGTACTTCTTATTGCTGTTGAGAACTTAAATCACGAACAAAAGTACGGACCAGCCTGCACTCATTTGCACAAGCCCTATAACATAATGTGAAGGAGTAGATGTGTTTGCGTGCGTTACACTTTCGCAGTAATTAAACACTTGATTCGAAATCAGCCTCACCCAGCGTCATTCACAGGCAAGACAAGGGATTTATGTCCGTGAGTGTGTGTGTGTTTGTAAGCGAATGTACGTTTTAACATACTCTTGTATATGTAGGCAGCTTAGTGCACCATAATTACAAGTACAAGCACATGTTCATTTGTATCACTACCTCAGTTTCAGCGAAAATGCATTAAGAAGGCGAACAACAGCCGATGCAATTTCATCCGCATCCGCTATGAGAGCAAGCAAGCTGAAAACGCCCGCGCAGCCAATGCCAACAAGTTGAGCCTGAGCCCTGACGACGACAACATTTTTCATAACTGCCAAAATGCCTAGTTTGGAGAGCCTGGGTGTCTGCTGTAGCCTTCTGTTATTAGTGCTCGGTGCACAGTTGCCATTTGTTAGGTAAGTTGCAAAACCTAGTCATAAGTGTTTCTGCTATGCCTCCAATAACTGACCTGTCAAACGGATTTGTAACCCAAATCGTATTGAGGTAATCAGAATCCAATCTGTTCGGTGCGCAGTGATGGTTTTTCTTTTTAAGAGGAATTCATGATACAAAAACTACAAGGAAGCGCATTGCGAACTTTCATCGACCTTCAGTCGGCCTTGGTTCGATGAAATAATATTGAAATCTGGCTTGTTGATATTAATTACCCTTAACTCTTGGCTATCAAATTATTTCTTTTGCAAGGTTGCTTACAATGTACTGCACAAATGGTGGCCAACTCAAATCTTGGGTTACTTGTGACATGCGTTACTAGTAGAGTAAACAGAAGGGACCGACCAAGCTCCATGAGATATGATATGATTTTTCATTGATATGATTTTTCATCTCGTTTGTTTAAAAATTCCAAGTTTTTTCTTTTTTTAGTCAAACAAGTGAGAGAACTGTACCTGGAGTGGAAGCTGAATGCAGCGATGCTGCGCTCATCTCTAAGTTTCTCTCTCTGTCTCCCTCTCCTTCCCTCTCTCTCCTTCTCTCTATGCTGAATGAAAAGCGATGTTGGCTGTTGGGTAGGAGGAGGGGGAGTTTGGGAATTTTTTTTTTGCTCATAACATGAGAACCGCTCATCCGATCTTTATTATTTCTTCGGCAAATCGATACATATTACTAATGACTAACTATCTCTAGAAGGTACGATTCACTTATCCATAAAACTATGGGGGATATAATGTTTTTTTCAAATTGCAGAGGCGGGAGGGGCCGTAGCGAAAATTGAAAATAAACTTGATCTGACTGCAAGTATAAGAAGCATTTGTGCCAAACATGTCAAACCTCTATCTCTCACCAAGTTCTGTTTGTTTATACGGACGGACAGACGGACAGATGGACAGATGGACATGGATATATCGACTCGGCTGTTTATGCTGATCAATAGACCTCGGATTTTGCATATATTCACAATTTTCATCAGATCGGTACCAAACTTTGTATTTAGACTTTTTATCGTTCAAATATGCGAAATATATGCAAACAAATATGAGAAAAAAATGCAAAATATATATATGCAAAATATGCTAATTATATATGTATTTAAACGATGTCGAACGCGACAGTCGTACCACTAAGCAAGAAATATATAGAGGCGTCAAACAGCAGAAAAAGTGCTATCAACCAAACGGCTGAGCCTGGAACCCCAGAGCAGCAGAACGAAATGTCTAGCACCCCGAGAGCGCTAGGCTGTTTCGAGTTCGAAGCATTCGTTCGAAAGCCATCACAACAAGAAACCGATTTTCAGTCGCAGATCAAATGCGGAACGATGAGGCACGGCCGCGCATCTGCGCGCTGTGCTCTCGTTTCTCTGTATGTGTGTATATGTGTACAAGCGCTCGCACGTTTGCAAGCGTGTGCAAAAGACACGGTTGCCGCTCTTCTTTGTTATGTTTTTGATCCTGGGTTGTCTGCGGCAACAGCAAGTGGCGCCGCGACGGCTCATTTGCTTATGACGTCACGACGATGTGAAAATTAGTTTTATTATCGACCATCACTTTTAAATGCCCTATGACCCAAACAAAAATCAATTACATTAATAGACTTAATATATGTACAATGTACATGTATATGTACATGTATATGTACATTGTACATACTTGTCTTTACTTGCCATTGATAAAATTGGTTTATCTGAGAGTTCAAATACTGTTTGCAAGATGCTAATAAAAAAAAAACAATCGTGGAATGAAGACGAAAGATTAATTGCTCAAAGTATAAATTTTTATTCTGCTAAGGCCTATAGTTTTATGAGAGATGACCTTAAATTGAATCTGCCGTCAAAATCGTCGCTAGTGAGATGGGCTCCAGTTCGACACATGGTTCCGGGATTTAATGAAAATTTTATAAATATATTAAAATCACTTATTGCAAAAATGGACAGTAGGAGTAGAAATGCCGTATTAATTTTTGATGAAATTTCAATTAGAAAAGGGCTGCAATATAACTCCCTTCGAGATGAAGTGGAAGGGTTTGTTGATGATGGCAACGAAAAAATGAACACATTGTGCAAGCAGATATGCGTTTTTATGGTGAGAGGATTGTATGAGAACTGGAAATTTGTCTTGAGTTATGTCGCAACGACCAATGGACTTTAAGCTCATAAATTGCAAGATTTAATAACAGAAAATATAAAAGTCGCCAAGAGCTTAGGCCTCATTATAAGAGCAGTGGTATGTGACCAAGGATCGAACAACCGAGGAGCTTTTAAAAAATTCGGGGTGAATGAAGAAGAGCCTTTTATATCTGTTGACAGTCAGAAAATTTACGCTATATATGATATCCCCCACTTATTTAAATCGCTTCGCAATATTTTGATGAAAAATTGTATTATGACTCCAGACGGCGAAGTCTCATGGAAAATTATTGTTAAATTGTTTGAAACTTGAACTTGAACTCTTTAACTCGGTTGTGCCCAAAGCTATCTCGGAAACATATAGACCCAAACTCCTTTGAAAAAATGAAGGTTAAATATGCCACGCAGGTATTTAACCAAACAGTCGCTTCTGCCTTAAAGACCCTTATACAAAATGGCGCATTTAATGACTGCGAAGAACAAGCACTTGCAACAGTTAAATTTATTGAAAAAATGAATAGGCTCTTCGATTGCTTGAATAGCAATAATATATATAGTAAAAATCCTTTCAAGGCCGCCATGCAGAAGAATAGTGACACAGAAAACTACATTACTGAAATGAAAGATTATTTAAACAAATGCAAATACCCCCACAAAGTTTATTGTATAGACGGATTAATACTTTCCATAAATTCAATTTTGATGCTTGCGCAAGATGTCTGGGGTGAAAGTAATGTATACTTTCTGATATTGTCCCGTCTTAATCAGGATGCTCTGGAGCAACTATTTTATTTAATAAGAAGTAGAGGGGGTACAAACAACAATCCAATGCTCTTTGAATTTAATGCCATTATTTCAAAGATGCTATCAATGAAGGTCATCTCTTCTAAAAGAACAACTGGAAACTGCGAGCCAGATGATGATGAAATGATTATTAATGCAGTTAAAAACGTAAATGAGGAACAGACCGCCAATCTAAATGACCAAGAACAGGTGTATTTTAAAGATATTGATATTTGTTTTGAAGCGCAATCAGACGAAATGGAAATTATGAACGATAATGAAACCGCCACCTTTGCCATGAGCGTAGCAATTGAAAATGCATTAAGATATTTTACAGGATTTGTGCTATTTAAAACACAACAGAAATTTAATTGCGATACCTGCAAGATGCTGACAAAAGATGAATTAGTGAATTTTTGAGCAATCCGAACTATTTTTATTCAACAAAACTTACAGAAGTACGAACAATAATTTGAAACTAAAAGCCCCACAGGACGATTTTTTTTGAACTGATTAAGCGGCATTATAATATATTTCACAAATTTTTTGAAGAGTCCCCTCATGCTAGAAATATTAAAGAAACCTTAGTTAATAAATGTATTGCGCAGGCGGAAAGCGTAGATAAATACTCAGAATCGTATTCCGAAAATCATAATAGTAATGAACACAAGAAAAATAGACATTTTAAAGTCCTAAGAACGAATTTAACTCGCCATCAACTCTCGGGGCGCTCTCGGGGTGCTAGACATTTCGTTCGGCTGCTCTGGGGTTCCAGGCTCAGCCGTTTGGTTGATAGCACTTTTTCTGCTGTTTGACGCCTCTATATATTTCTTGCTTAGTGGTCGTACGCATTAAAGTGGAATAAAAGTCTAACTAAAATATTTTTTTTCTTTTGTTAGTTTAACTTATAGCACTTTCGAAGCACTTTTTTTTAGTGGTAAAGTAAAAAGCATACCTAGAGCTGGTTCCAAAATAAAGCTATTTAATAAGCGATTCGCATGCGAAGTGCTCTTTTTGGCCATCACTATAAGAGCAAAACCTTGCGAAATCTGCCAAAACTATATACACTCAGAAAAAAATATTACCTAAAAATGTTAAAAATTACCTGAAATTTAAGTCCATATGACCTAAAGTGTCAACCAAGGAATATATGGGCTTAAGTTCAGGCCTCTGTTACCTAAAGTTTTCTAAGCAATAAATTTGATTTTTAGGTAACATGTGACCCAACATTTTAGTCAATGTAGTGCAATGAAATGTATTTTTAGGTAATAGAAAGGCCTAAATTTTCGTCAATAAATTAGCTGTTTAGGTAATATGTGGCCAAAAGTTTAAAAGTTTTTAAAAAACTTAGACAATTTTAAGCTGTTAGGTTGACTTAAAATTCCCAAGCGGTTATGGCAGCGCTGGCATGAGAAGGAAGCAGCTGACAGTAAAGACTTAAAAAAAAAATTTTAGAGGGAGGTAGGGTAGGACCGACCACAGACCAACCCGTGTGTGGTTGTGAGGTTGTGTTTTTGGATCCACCACGCGCCCCAGCCCTTCGGTTTTTTGGGTTTGTACCATCACCCCCCCATCACAACCACCACCTCCTCACGCCAACCCACTTTTTTCTAAGCTATATAAATATATATAATTAATTTAGAAATAAGCGCATTAACAATTTTTTTTACATACTTACTTTACTGGGACTTGAACTCGGGACCTCTCTAAATTACTGAACTCTCAAACGACGCCTTAGCCCACTCAACTATTAACCTTAAGCAAAACCTAGCGACAAAACCATAATTTATAATGTACACAGTTTGTTAAGCCAATGTCATGTCAACCTGACCATTGGCTTAACAAACGTGAAGGTCTGAAAAGAAGTCCCAGTAAGAGCATACTTTTTCTTCTCATTTTATATATTTTTTTAATCTTTTTTTATTTAGCAAAACCTTGAGTAAAAATCATACCCAAGAATTTGTGTGGCGTATTTGGAACTTAAGTACTCACATTTGCCACTCAATAAGAAGCAAGAGCCGTGGTCGAGTGGATAAGACATTTGAAAATGTCCAATTCCCGTAGGAACATAATTTTTTCTTAATAAAAAAATTTTTTTTTTTAATGTTTTTTTTTTATTTGAAGTGTTTTTAGCATTGCCTTTATTTTATACAATCTTTTAATTGAATACTGCATCAGTGCATTATATCTATATTCTTCAGGCATTACGAATGGACATTAGTGTGTGTAAACAAATGCCATCACATAGACGGCTTCGTCGTTAAAACCTAACGGCAGTATAGCGCAATGCAATTTCGCCAACATTTTTAGAAAGGTCAAAGGATTTAGAAAAAATTTCTTAATATTAAGATTTATATTCTCAATTTAAGGGCAAAGTACCCTAAATTTGTAACAAATATATTCTATAATCAAAGGCGAAATTACCCCAAAAATAAGAAAAGGCAATAAAGCAAATTGACCCTTTTTAGAAAAAAAATATAGTTTTCTAAATTTTAAAAAGTTTTTTTTAAAATATGCATGTTTATGGAAATTTTTTTAAAATTCAGAAAAATTTTTCTTAGGGATAGAAATTTTTTCTAAATTTTAAAAAAATTCTAGGGTGATTTGCTTAAATGTAGAAAACTAATTTTCTGAGTGTAGCAACAATTATTTATTATTATTAAATAATTAAGAATGTTATGGTAAGTACTATTTATTATTTTAATACTTGAATAGATAAAATAGACTCATTCTTAAAAGCCTGTTCTCAGAAGCGCGGAAAATAAATTTTTATGACGCACTCCATATAAAAAAAAAAACAGTGGCGGAAAGTTTCCGCGGCTGAATTTATTTTCCGTGTTCTGAGACGCGCTAAATAAATGCCCAGTTGGCCTATGGTCGACGTATCGATAGCGGTGTGGGTCGTGAGTGGATTGAAAGAACAGCTTATTTGATTTGAGGAAATAGCTGTAGCTCTTTATTTTGACAAGATATGGAGAAAAAATCACCTGAGCGCAAAAGGAAACGGATATAAAGTTTCAGACGAGGGGAAGCCCCAAGCTAAGGGCCACAAATTAGCCCAACAAAATGACGAAATCGGCACTGAAGGGACGTACTGAAAACAGTTTCCTATGCCAACGTTCGACGCTTGGAGACGCCTCGGTCGGTTGGCACGGACGGTTGCGTCCGAAATCGGAGGAAATCAGCAGGTGATAACCATACCAACCCGGTATAGTGGGCAGCAGTTTCAGATCCAGCGGTTCCCGAGGAGGAGAATTTTGAATTTACTACAAATAAAACAAAAATTGTTGATGAAAACTAAAAGTATATTTGCCAATCTCTAGCGTAGTGTTTCAGATGTGAGGAAAATGGTTTCACAGCACAAGTCCATGATTTGCAGATACTCCAAGCAACCTTCCTGCACACGATAGCAGCATTCCTGCCAAGAATGAACAGTCAACCAACTTGGAATCAAGCCTTAAAAATGCTACCACCCACCCTCATCTTGTCGCATACCTGGCCATCCGTCAGGGTCGTCTACAAACGATTATAGTTGCCTGAACTTCAAACATCCAAAGAAGCCTCCAATTGGTAGTACGGGACTATGTCCGACATCTTAAATTTAAAGTTAAATTAAAGTCACTTGAAAGACTTTTTATACCCTTGGAGAGGGTATATTAAAATTGTCCGGATGTTTGTAACGCAGGGAAGGAAGCATCTCCGACCACATAAAGTATATATATTCTTGATCAGCATGACGAGCTGAGTTGATATAGCCATGTCCGTCTGTCCGTCCGTCTGTCCGTCCGTCTGTCCGTCTGTTTCTATGCTATCTCCTCCGTCAGTTTTAAAGCTATCTTAACCAAACTTTGCACAAAGTCTTTTGGTATAAATACGCTGCACATTTGTCGGAACCGGCCGGATCGGATGACTATAGCATATAGCTGCCATAGGAACGATCGGTTAAAAAACTAGTTTTAGTGAGAAAAACTTTTTTGTTTTCAATGTTATCGCTCCCAACGCTCGTATTTATAAGTTTTCAATGATTTCACATAATTTCAACAAGATTTTTTGAAATCGGACCACTATATAGAATAACTGCCACACAAACTGTCAGGCATATATCAAGCTCCAAGGGTATATAAACTTCGGTCGAGCCGAAGTTAGCTTGCCTCTATTTTTTTTATTAAAAAACGAGAGCGTAAGTTAAAGTCGGCTCTAACCGATTTTAATTTTAAATGAAAAACTCAAATGAATAAACAATTTTTTTTTAGTAATTAATAAAACCATCTATTAAGCTGGCTCGAGGTCATGTTATGCTTGCACTTAAAAAAAAATTCAATATATAATTCTCAAAAATTTAGCCGAACAAAAATCTTGCAGGATTTCTCTTTCTTTGGGTAAGGATTTTATTGGTAAATTGAAACAGGCTTTTTTCGCTCCCTGGTAAAAGGGGTACATAAAGTCGTGCAAATGTATGCAATAGGCAGAAGGAATCATTTCCGACTATATAAAGTTCTTGCATATAACCCGTCGCACTGCGCTGCGCCTTCAACCATATATAGAACCAATATTAAATTCGACTTGAAGGAAAGCGTTAGAGTCAAATATTGTTTAATTTTTCCAACCTGGGGACTTAGCAAAAGTATTTTTAAAATTGCAAATCGAATCGACTCGCATTTAACGTTTTACTACTTTGCCTTCTCACCGTTACGACTTTGCTTTTCCGTCCAATTCCCACCCTCATCCCACCCACTTCCCAGTGGGCAACCCGGCGGTATTTCCAACTTCGGAAAATTAAATCACAAATGTTTTCGAATTTTATTTTTTTATTTTAGTTTCAAGTCAGTCGGATGAGAAATAGTTTTTTGCATGCAGACTTTTCCGGACATTTTCACGGCGGATTTTCCGCCATTGAAGAATCACAAATTTTAAGTCAATCGGATGATAAATAAAATTTTTCTCATATTATCTTTTCCCACGCTTTTTCGACTTTGCCGTGTGGTATTTTCCGAAACTCCGTTTGAGCGCTTACTTTTAACACTAGTGGAAACTCCAGTCCAAACTACAGCTTTCTATTTTCTACCGTTTGGGCTCTGCGTAAATTGCCAATCAGTCAGTGAATCTGTCGCTCTCTTTTATAGATATAGAGATCCTAGCCGGTACCCCTTTAGAATTTTGAACACAAAACGAAGAAGTCATGCTTACTTGTCAATTGCCATTAAATTAATCTTCATGATAATCTACTATTATTTATTGGCTTGGTGCGACACAACCGCTTGATCTTAACCGTTCCATACAAACTTTCTTTTGGGATACAATATGAGCTGCCAAGAACAATCGTTTTTGTTTCACATCCGCCATCTATCTCTATAAATATAAAAGAGACTGTCCTGATCCACTGACTCATTGGCAATCATCGCACAGCCTAAACGGTAAAAGCAGAGGGCGGAATTTGGACAGCAGTTTCTGTGAGTGGTGAAAGTGCGTTAGAAGGAAATATGTTCACGATGACTGGTTTGCAAGCATAGTACGCGAAAAATCGACACGTGTTTTCCGATTTTGGAAAATCCGCTCACGGAAAAAGCGGGTAAATTCCCGAAAAAAAAAAAAAATTTCCGATGGGGTTGAATCTCGGTTTGAAAATGTAGAATCAGAAAGTTTGAAAGTGATTTTTAAGCGGAAACCGGAAAATCACAAAAATAACTATTTTTCATCCGATTGACAGATACTCTATGTAAGGTCAAAATGAGAATGCATTTTCGTTTTTATTTTCCGATGTTGGAAATACCTCCGGGATGCCCACTGGGAAGTGGTTGGGAAGTCAGTGGGATGTGGGTGGTAAGTTGTTTTGGAAGTGGGTGAAAAGTGCGCGGTAAGTGGATGTAAAGTGGTTGGACTGTGGCGGGAAGTGGGAGGGATGTGGGTGGGATGTGGCGGGAAGTGGGTGGAATGTGGGTGGGATAAAGGTGGGATGTGGGTGGTTAGTGGGTGTGCGTTGGTTTTATACTGTTAAAGGCGCAGCGAAGCGCGACGGGTTATTTGCTAGAAATATCTATGTCTTTGGTTTTATCTACCTTTATTCAGAAAAAAGATTTTCTTTAAATTTTAGCCTAAATGTGATTTTTAGACAATAATTTCCTAAGATATAGGGCATTTTACCTAAAAAATCTGTTTTTGGGCTTATATTTTTTTAGCAATCCTTTGCCTAAAATATTCCATTTTCCTTAACTTTGCATTATTATTTTAAATATATAAAAGTGATAAACAAATATTTACAAAGCCTTTGTTTTAAGAATGAGTCTATTTTATCTATTCAAGTATAAAAATTATAAATAATATATACCATTATATGTAAATTATTTAATAATATTAAATAATTTTTGCAAGAGCTTATATATCATTTTTTCTAAGTGTGTACCACCATGAAATAGCTTCTTAGAATAATAGATTTTGGCACTAAATATAAGTTAAGTTATGGTGTTTTCCAAAAGTTGTATACCTTTATTGTTTGAAAGACATTCATTAATTAAGTTATAAACAAATAATAGTTTTATCCTAAAGAAAGACTTGTCACCCAGTTTTAAAGTTACATATGGGCATTTCCAAAAAAAGGTCCACCAGTGCCAAAAAAATTAAAATGTTTAAAAACACTATATTTGATCGAATTTTCATAGGGAAACAATCGAATTAAACTAATGTATGCTAATCATACATTTATACAATTATGTATAAATGTATGTAATCATACAATTAACTGTAAGTTTTTGCTTCGGATTATAGCAGAAACCACATAAATATGATGATGGAAAAATTGTCACGTTCGACATGTCACGTATCGACAGAGATAAATATTTTTTTACAAAAAATGTACTTAAGATTTTTAAATCAAATAATATACATTTCAAAGAACTATTCATTTATAATATATTAAAACTATTTGGGCTTAGTTATTGTGTTAGGTCTTCTGTTTTGGTCACGTTCGAATAGCTTCCAATTTTGTCATTATTTTGGAAACCGAATTTCACTTGATATACACTTTAACACTAATTAAAGTGCTTGCTGAGACCTACATTATACAGTAAAAATAGAATTAAAAATTCGATTTATTTTGCCTTTTTTTGATTTTCAATGTGTACGACGCACAGTGTAAGATTTTGCCAATCTAGGGGGACTTAATTGAAAAAAAAATTATTTTTAAGGTTAATGAGCTTTTAGGAGTCAATTTAGATCTCTTCAAATGTTACGAAAACAAGCCCAAAACAAAACAAAAAAATTTTGTTAGAAGATAACGGTACTTAAACCGGTGCATTTGAAATGCATGCAAAATTGCATTGCACAACAAGCATCAGTTGAGAAAGTTTAGTGTTCTCATTTGGATCGTGTGGCCACTGTGAGCGGTTGAACTTATTTTTCCCATAATTGTGGAAGCATTATAGATTTTTAGCGCTATAAAGGGACTTCATACAACATTTTTGCTACTTTTTTGGAAATAAGTGCCAAAAAGTAGGTATATTTTTAACAATAATTTGTTTTTGGTGGAAAAAAACTAACAACGTTCAACGTTCACATTCAAATCAACCAAAACATACATAGTTTGCAGAAAACCATTCTGCATCAGGATCAGAAATAAAAATTTGCTATTAGTTTGCACAAAGACCTTCATTTAAGCAATGAGTGAAATAGAACGGGCAGAGTTTTCGAGGTTTGCTCAAGTAACGTAAGCTTAAATTACTCCTTAAACACGCAGCGATGATTTTTGGCATCGATATTGAACATAAAAAGCTCAATTTTGCACTTAACAAGCATGTGATATGAACTTGAGCTGTGGTGGACTAAAACTAGGAGGAATAAGTCCAGAATTATGACAGATAATGCAAGTTGGCTTCAGGGCAAAATAAAAGGCGATGCTTATAGGATTGATGTCGCGCCTTCAACCTCAAACCACATCGAAAGAGCTATAAAACTATTTTATCAAGTTTTTTTCATAAAAAATATTATTTTTTTTTTTTTTTTTTAGTGGAAGGGTGAAAAAAAAATTTGTTTTCTATTTTAAATTTAAATTGTTTTATGTTTCATTCTTGCTTCTGTTTTTAATGTAAATGCTAAAGAGGTGATCCGCTTAGGTAGGCCGCTTAGGCGGCCGTATCCACCTTCTCGACTATATGGTTGGGTGAGACCTCGCTAGTGGTGCTGGCTGTGGCAGCTGCTGTGGCTGCTGCTGTTGCTGCTGGGGCACAGCTGTTGTTGATGTTGTTGCTGTTGTTGCTAGTGTTGTTGTTGGTGTTGTTGGTGTTGTTGGTGTTGAGTGGGGTCTTGTTGGTGGCTGGTTATTAAATTTGTCAAAAAAAATTTCCCATAATCCCTTTATCAACATTGAGTTGTTTTTTTTTTTAATTAAAAAAAGTTCTGAAAAATATGGAAATCGCTTTTTTCTTTCAATAAATGAATTACCTTTGAAACGCATCCATTTTTATATTTGTAAGGCCAATACTTTTGAAGTTACAAGCAAAAACATGAACGTTTAACAAAAATCGTAAATTTAAAAAAAATAATTTTTTTTCATGATTAATTTAAAAAAATATTTTTAAATTGGCTAAAATCAGAACAAAAAATACTAATCTGACACATTTTTGAAAAATATTTTTTCCCATTTTTTATTTCGGATTGTATGTTAAAAAAGTGAAAATTTTCTGGTTTTTACTTACTTTACGCCCTTTAAGGTGCCACGCCCACTTTAAAAATTAGAAATTTTTGAACATTTAGTCCAAAGTTAATGTCGATAGCTTGAAAAATACGACTGCTATTGAATTAAGTCCTTCTTTATTGGCAAAATCTTACACTGTGCGACGGTCACGGTTCGACAGAATGGAAATGCCCATATTTGACTACAACGTGGTGGGTGTGCTTTATATTTATCAAGTTTTGCAAATAAGTCGACATCGGACGTCTTTTTCATATAGCTGCCATAGGAACCACATGACTAATTGAATTTGGTTGTGGTCAAACTTGGTTTGTAAACTATGGTCACACTACGCCACAAAGTCGCTTGCTAACTTTCGCTGCACGCCCGCACGGTTATCATTTTTGACAAGTAAATAATTTTTTCTGTGTAAAATAAGTCAAGTGGATAACAAAAATACATGTACACGGGATTGGAACAAGAAGTAGAATAAGTACATAAATAAACAATGCTCGTTATGATTTATTATTATTTTTAAATTATATGTAGTATTAGTAGCATGGACCGAAAGAATCATGCGTTTTATTATATAAATTAAAACTTAAGCATTAATTTTAAATTTTTATTATTTACTTCATAAATAATTATTAATTGTTAACTTCCAATTTTTATTTTATTGCTCAAAAAATAATTTAATGACATGAGTTTTTTGTTTAAAATTAAAAATCGATGCTTATTTTTTTAATTTTTTCATTATATTCAAGAAGTACGCATAATTTTTTGATTTTTATTTACTCCTCGAAAAATTAGTTTTATTTTTTTGAGATGTATTAATTACTCGTAGTCTTATTTGAGTTTTATTTATTACTCAAAAAAAAACTTATTGCTTGAGTTTTATTATTAAAAAAATAAAACTAAATTTCTAATATCTCCGTCCCTTGGCACATAGACTCATATTTCCTTTTGAATTTAAAAAAAAACCTGGAGAAATAAACTTTTTTTGGGCTTAAATTAGCCAGTTCTCTTCTTCTTCTTCTTTATTGGCCCGATGCTTGCATCACAACCGTTTGACGGTCTCGGCCGCTGCAACTAATGTCCGCCAGTCGCTTCTGCTCCGTGCGAGCTGGCACCAGTTTTTCACGCCAAGCTTAGAAATGTCTTTCCGCACCTGGTCGTCCCACCTTAGAGGTGGTCGTCCCACCTTGCCTTGTCCCAGTTCTTTCGCATTCCTCTTGTAGACCATTTTTGCTGGAGCTTGATCATCCATACGGGTAACATGTCCCAGCCAGCGCAGCCGCTGTTGCTTTATGCGCTTGACCAGACTAGTATCCCCATAGAGCTTATACAGTTCGTCATTCCTTCGGATGCGAAAGTCCTCGCCAACTTTCAAAGGTCCATAAATCCTGCGAAGAATCTTTCGTTCGAAAACGCCAATCGCCGCCTCATCCGCTGATGATATTGCCCATGCTTCTGCGCCGTATTGCAGGACTGGGATGATAAGCGACTTATATAGCGCTATTTTTGTTCTTCGCTTGAGGTTTCTGCTCTTGAGCTCCTTACTTAGCCCGTAATAGCATCGGTTTGCGAGCGTGATTCTTCTTCGAATTTCCAGGCTGATGTTGTTGTCGCCGGTTATCATCGTTCCAAGGTAGACAAAGTCCTCTACAACTTTAATGTTGTACTCTCCCATTGCAACAGATTGCCCAATTTGTGTGTACTTCTGTTTCGAGGACACTAGGTACTTCGTCTTGTCCTCGTTTACCGCTAAACCCTTTAGCTCAGACTGCTTCTCAATCTCTGAAAACGCATTGCTTACTGCCTGTTCGGTTTTGCCGATAATGTCAATATCATCGGCATATGCGAGTAGCATTACATCTTTATTAAAGATGGTGCCCGATCTGTTGGCATTTGGGCACTGGCGCAGTATATACTCCATCAGCAGATTAAAGATGTCACACGATAAGGTGTCACCCTGCCTAAAACCTCTTTTGGTATCAAAAGGCTCGGAGAGGTTCGTTCCTATTTTGACGGAGCTTTGAGTGCTTCTCAACGTCATCATGCAAAGTCGAACGTACTTTGCTGGAATACCTAAAGTAGACAAGGCTTCGAAAAACCTTGACCTTATCGGCGTGTCGAAAGCGGCTTTGTAATCGATAAAAAGATGGTGATTTTCGATGTTTCTCTCATAGGTCTTCTCCAGAATTTGGCGCAATGTGAATATCTGGTCTGTGGTGGACTTACCAGGTCTAAAGCCAAACTGATAAGGTCCAATCAGTGTATCAACAAGCGGCTTTAGACGTTCACAAATAATGCGGGACAGAACCTTATATGCGATGGGGAGGAGACTGATCCCGCGGTAGTTGGCGCAAACTGCAGGGTCCCCTTTTTTTAAAGATTGGACAGAGAACACTTAGATTCCAATCGTCAGGCATGCTTTCGTCAACCCATATACGGCACAGAAGTTGGTGCATGCACCTTACCAATTCATCGCCTCCAGCCTTGAACAATTCAGCGGGCAACTCATCAGCGCCTGGCGACTTGTTGTTCTTTAGCCTTCGTATGGCTAAACAGACTTCCTGTTGGGTCGGGGGGGTCTATCTCAATGTTGTCGATTGGTGGCATCGTTACTTCTCTAGAGGCGGCATCATGTTCGTCATCGCCTCCCAGTAGGTTGGAAAAGTAACTTCTCCATTTGTTAAGCGCCACTTGCGGATCTGTGACCAAATTCCCCTGTTCGTCTTTGCATTGTGCGACTCTGGGCTTGAAACCTTCTGTTAATTGCTTAATCTTTTGGTAAAATTTTCGAGTCTCACTCATGCCGAATATCATCTCGACTTCCTCGCGCATTCGCCTTTCCTGCTCCAACTTTTTTCTTCTAAAAAGGCGTTTCTCCTCTTTCTTTTTCTCCAGGTATCGCTCTTTAGCAGCACGCGTTACTCTCGACTGCAGAGTTCTCCTGTAGGCAGCGTTTTTCTCTGCAGTAGCGCGTCGGCACTCCTCGTCGTACCAAGACCGCTTTCGAGGGGGCTCGGAGTAACCGAGTATCTCCTTGGCAGCCGTACTCATGGAGTGCGATATACGCTGCCACTGTTCGCATATATCGGAAGGGAATGGGGAGGTTTCCCTGGGCAGTTGGGCGAGTTTAGCTGAGTAGGCTTCAGAGGTCCCTTGTGATTGCAGCTTCTCGACGTTTATCTTTCGACGTGTGCCAGAGCGTGTGGCATGTGCCACACTGAGCCGCGTGCGTACCTTGGCTGCAACCAGGTAATGATCCGAGTCTATGTTGGCTCCTCGAATCGCACGCACGTCTAGCACACTCGATGAATGCCTTCCGTCGATCACAACGTGATCAATCTGAATTAGCCAGTTATATAAAAAAAAACAATTCCTTCAAAATATTTGCCTTCAACTTCGCGCAGATCAAAAACTTCTTCGTTTTTATGCTAAATAAACTCAAAAGAATAATTTTAAGCATTTCCAACTGAAAAAGTGTCAACCATAGAATTCCAAAAATTATTTTTTCACATTTTTGTTTCCAATTCTAGGCATAAAAAATATATATTATTTAAATTTTCAAATACTTCTTCAGGTGTAAATCAATTGCAACTCCATTAGTTTTTTTGCTGTTTTTTTCAGTAAAAAGCAGGGACTGTAGCAGTTATAACTTTTATTTTTAAAGTCCTCAAATTAACTGTTATTTTGTGATTTTTATCTAAAAAGTCCGAACTGAACAGTTATTTTTGTGTAGGGTTGCCGAATATTTTTAAAATATCGTATCGATGATATTCTCTGATTTGAAAAAATATCAAATGATATTAAATATATTACTTTTAAAACATCGATATATCGATATAATTGATATTTTAATTTTTTTCCTGTTTTTACCAAAGAGAGGAAATACTCTGCCCCAAAATAAAAAGATATAGTCTTTATTAAGCAAAATAACAATATTTTCCATGAGATTCGAGTTTTCTATAAATGCTTTTAGTTCCAATATCTGGACTAAATTTTGCATGTTTTTTACAAATTCGAGAAAAGAAATCGGGAAGAGATTTTGTAATTCTGTTTTTATTGCATTTGATTGTACAATTCATTATAAAAAACACAAAATTAAAAATTTGTGAATGCGAGGGCTGTTCAAAAAGTTCTCGGGATCCAAAGTAGGCTCTTCCAAAAAAAGATGTGTCGATGTTACCCCATGGTATCAGAAAGCAAAACGGAAGATGAGAAGTTTGTTAGTATGAATGCCATTATCGTCTGTAGCAGAATTGTGAAAATGAAATTGAATTTAAAAAAAGTGCCGCCTTTTAAAAACGAAAAATCGATTTTTCACCATATTTTTTGCAGCCCAGTGTACAAAAAAATAGTAAAAACTTTTTTTCTCTAAGATTGAGGTAGGGACGATAAGAACGTTAATTCTGCGTCCATAAAGCCCTACATCATCAAAATCGGTTCGGTAAAACTTGAGAAAATGTGGGCACCAGTCCGAAAAACTTGGTTTCGAGATAAATGAGTTTAAAGTAATCTGAAATTGCTTTTTTTACCGAAGTCATTGGTCGACAAAAAAAAAATGTATATAATCTAAGGTATTTCGCATTTTTTGAAATCCATTTGGGATAATATTTTGGAATATCTAAGCTAAAAAAAAAAAAAAAAAAATGTAGGAAAATAATTTTCTAGACCAGAAGAGGGCCTCAAAAGTCTTTAAAAAGACGCGTCGCTTTGACGCATATGGCGCATTTTATAGCAGAAGCAAGTCGCTCCGAAGGCACTGGGGTAATAAGATACCTTACGGCTAGTCTGGATAGTTCCGTCATGGCCACCTTATGCGAGTTCCAGAATATTAATGGATAACTTTCCCATGATGTTTGTGGCAACCTAAAGTATAACTTCAGCCCGCTATTTTGCGACTCTTGGGCTTGCTTAAAGTCAACACACGGGACATTTGGTCGTGCAAACGCTTGCTTTAAATACTTTTCCGCACAAATTACACTTGGCTGTGCCTTTTTTTATGTCGCTCCAATTTGCTTTTATCAAATTTGAATCCATTTTCTGTCTCTTAAATGCGCTTGCGCTCGCTACCCAGATCAAAGAGTTACCAACGCACATATATCATAAAATATCCCAAAAAAAAATCGATATTCGATATTTGGCTAAAAAAAAAATCACGATATAAATATATCAATTTTAAAAAATATTATCGATATATTGATATTTTGATATATTTTCGACAACCCTATTTTTGTGTCAACTTGACACTTTTTCAGTTGGAAAGGTTTAAAATTATTCTTTTGAGTTTATTTAGCATAAAAACGAAGAAGTTTTTGATCTGCTCGAAGTTGAAGGCATATATATTTTGAAGGAATTGTTTTTTTTTTTATATAACTGGCTAATTTAAGCCCAAAAAAGTTTCATCTCCAGGTTTTTTTTTAATTCTTTGGTTTGGTATGCCTTTCATAAATCAAAAGGAAATATGAGTCTATGTGCCATAGGGACGGAGATATGTGAAATTGAGTTTTTTTTTTTTTTAATAATAAAACTGAAGCAATAAGTTTTATTTTTTAAGTAATAAATTAAACTCAAGAAATAAGACTTATTTTTCGAGGCGTAAATGAAAATCAAAAATAATGCTCTTGAATATTATGAAAAAACTAAAAAATAAGAATCGATTTTTAGTTTTAAACAAAAAACTCAAGTCATAAACTATTTTTGAGTAGTTAATAAAACTCAAAATATAATTCTCAAAATTAGATTTTTTCTCTAAAAATTACTCGGATAAAAATTTTGCAGGATCTGTGTAGTCCTTTGGCTAACGATCATTTTGGTATTTTCCAAACGATTGTGCGATAATACTTTACCAATGGTTTTTTAGATCAAAAATATAAAAATAAGACTTATTTTCGGTTCCTGGTTTTTTTAAATTACTCGTAATACTAGGATATTTTTGATCAACAAATAACGGAGCTAGGACCAATTCAGCGGGAAAGAAACTCGATTTTCGAAGTTTTGACTTTGATACCCCATATGTTAAATGTAAATGTTGGCTATACAGCTCCTACAACGGGGCCAAGCCAAGCTTCTCACGATCTCTTGGCGTGTGTGTTTCAAATTTTTCGGACAAGAAAAAGGGACCTACAGTTTAACGCCGGATCCGAACGGCAAAGTTTGAGAATTTGCTCTTTCATGTCTAGTTACTTCACAGCTGGTGCCAATACCTGGTGAAGGTGACCGTATGTGTAAAAGCTATTTTCTAAAGAAAGAAAAAACCATTTAATTTTAGATGTTCAGAGGCGGGATCGAACCCACGACCTTCCGCCCAGCAGTCCAGCACACTAACCACTGGGCCACATACGGCACCGCCATTTATTGACCGATCCAAAATATCCTAGTTCAAACCAGAAGTACATCAATTCTTAACAAAACCCCGTCTTCAGTTTTGAATTCAGATCATCCGTTCTCAAAAAATTTTTGCAACCAAGGGGTATGTCTCAAATTTTTGGTTAACTTTGAACAGAAATACAACAACAACCGCTGGTACAACAACAACAAAAATTACTAAAATTAATTTAACCGATTACGTATCGAAAAAAAGAAAAAACGAGAAAGGCAAGGCTAACTTCGTCTGTGCCGAAGTTTTTATACACTTGAAAACGCTTGTCACAACGGTTAGCGACTTCGACCGAACTTCCCAGGTCAGATTAAAAACATTAAATATTACCCATGACCGTGATTGAGAGCGCTAATATTGACGAAAAACCTGTTTTTTTTCATTAAAACCCATTTTTCGACCGATCATTTGAAGGGCAGCTACAAGAAGTAGTCATCCGATCCGGTCGGTTCCGACATATTAGCAGCGTGCAGACAAAAGAAGACTCTGTGTGAAGCTCGCTAGCTTCAAAACTGAGAACTAGTTCGCGTAGAAAAAGACAGACGGACAGACGGACGGACAACGCTTAATCGACTCAGCTCGTCATGCTGATCAAGAATGTATATACTTCATGTGGTCGGAGATGATTCCTTCTATGCGTTGCAAACTTCTAGGCAAAATTATAATACACTTTTCAAGTGTATAAATAGAGGCAAGCTAACTTGGGCTCTACCGAAGTTTATATACCTTTGGAGCTTGATATATGTCTGTCAGTTTGTATGGCAGCTATACTATATAGTGGTCGGATTTCGACAAATCTTGTTAAAATTATGTAAAATCATAGAAAACTTATAAATACGAGCGCTGGGAGCGATAACATTGAAAACAAAAAAGTTTTTCTCACTAAGACTTTTTTCAGACCTAACTTTTTTACGGCAGCTATACTATATAGTTGTCCGATTTCGACAAGCCTTGGTGAAATTATGTGAAATCATTGAAAACCTATAAATACGAGCGTTGAGAGCGATAGTATTGAAAACAAAAAAGTTTTTCTTACTAAAACTAGTTTTTCGACCGATTGTTCCTATGTCAGCTATATGCTATAGTCATCCGATCCGGCCTGTTCCGACAAATGTGCAGCGTATTTGTACTAAAAGACTTCGTGCAAAGTTTGGTTACGATAGCTTTTAAACTGACGGTGGAGATAGCATAGAAACAGACGGACAGACGGACGGACAGATGGACGGACGGACAGACGGACATGGCTATATCAACTCAGCTCGTCATGCTGATCAAGAATATACATGTGGTCAGAGATGCTTTCTTCTCTGCGTTACAAACATCCGGACAATTTCAAAATACCCTCTGCAAGGGTATAAAAACGGCTTCTTAATATCACTTATAGTTTTTGTGTGGTTTAATTTTTTGTAAACCTTTAAAAAATGAAACCTGAAATAATACAGTACCCTTAAACAAAAACAACGAAAGAGTTGCAGAGAGAACTCCAAAGAACATTTCTGAGCTTAGAGCTTTTATTGGTATGGTTAATTATTATTCCAAATTTGTCAAGAATTTTGAATTATAAATCCAATCTACAGATTGGACACAGGATTGTCAAAAAGCAATATAAGCAATTTAAAGAGAAATAACTTCTGAACAAGTTTTAGTTCATTACAATCCAGAACTAGCTATTGTGTTAACAACAGATGCAAGCAACAATACTGTTTCTGGCGTATTATCGCACAAATTTAATGACGGTCCATTATCATTTATGTCTAGGGCATTATCGAAAAGTGACAGCAATTATATAGTACACTTGAAAAGAAGGCTCTTAGAATAGTTTGTTGCGACCATTTAGCAACATTAGTATATGGTATATGGGCTCTCTAGGTTAGGTGGCTCATGCGTGCATGAGGTATCGTCGACCAGATATAGGTTATGTGGCCTGCTGCTCTACAGGACAGGGAATAAAACACAGCATCTGGGTCACTGCTGTCATTTCTCTTATCCGAGTGCCGCAAAAGTATACCACTAAACCGAAATTTTGCAGGTGAAAAATGCAGCATAAATCCGCCAGTAGAAGGTTATGCACCGACCGGTCACAAAAGAAATGATGATGATTTTGGGGGTCGACCCCAAACCCCCCTCAGCCTGTTATACACATTTGCTCGACTTAAATACCTTTTTATACCCTGTACCCATTGAAAATGGGTAAAAGGGGATCATGAAGTTGTGCAAATGTGTGTAACAGGGAGAAGGAAGCATTTCCGACCCTATAAAGTATATATGGGTATTTATTTCTGAAGTGGGCAACTATTTTTTTTCATAGTCTCCAAAAATTTTAATTTTGTTGCCAGGATGAAACCGCAGTTTTCAACGATTTTTAATAGATTTTTCAGAGTTTTACCATTGTGGGATGCAAAGATATAGCGACTGTTTATATATGTTAAAGTTGGCTATAACTAAATATTTAACGGGCCTAAAAATAAATAAAAATTTTTTAAAAATATTGCTTTTCCCTAACTTTGTGGTAAAAATATTTGCTATAGTTGAACTGAAGGAAGAAACCGCCGAAACTTAAGAAAAAAAACTTAAATCGCGGTTTGTGAAAAAACGGCCATTTTGAGATTTTTCAAAAAAATCAGGAGTAATCCTCTTGATATTCTTAGTGATCTGAAAAAGGCTTTATGATGGGACGGCCATAACTTTCATACTTTAATTTGGGGTGTTGTTTTATTATGAAATAACACCCCAAATTTAAGACCTTATTTAATATTATATATTTTTGGGATTTATTTCCTGCTGTTTTAATTGAGCAGTTTGTTCATAAACTTGAAAACTTCTTACTAGGCGCGTTTTAAAAAAAAATTTGCCTGCAGTGCTCTTTCTTTTTTTCAATTTTACCTCCAAAACCCGGAATTAATTTCAGTTTGAGTCAAGGCACTTATATTGGTCTTAAGCTTTTTTTACCTGTACAGTAATCGAAAAAGCGTTCCATTTCCGTTTTCTTTAAAATATAACCGTAATCGAAATCGGAGGAATTAGACACCGCAACCGATTCGTTGGCAAAATTTGTTGAAAAATTTTATGTAGACACTGTGTGTTTAAGGAAACCGCTTGTGAAATGTGGATTTTAATAAATTTTCGAAATATTGCTCGTTTTTGGAGCCATAATGTGGCATCACGTCCTTTTAAGAGCCTTTCTGTGTTTTGTGTGTAGAATTGAGTTTTTTTTAAAGAAAAACGCGCTGGACTTTTGTTAATTATTGTTGGTCCACCTCAGAAACACTGAAACAATTTAATGAATCAACCTCTTTGCTCAATCACTCAGTCTGCCCCGCGTTTTGAACATTTTTAGACGGTAAAAGGCATTTGTGCTGAACAAATTTGAGAATTTCGTTTAGCTTCATGATAAAAAAAAAGAGGCAAGCTAACTGCCGCTCGACCGAAGTTTATATACCCTTGGAGCTAGAGATATGAAAGATTTGTTTCAGAGCTATCTTTTGTATGACAGCTATGCTATATAGTTGTCCGATTCCGACAAATCTTGGTGAAGTTATGTGAAATCATTAAAAACTTATAAATACGAGCGTTGAGAGCGATAACACTAAAAACAAAAAAGTTTTTCTTTCTAAAACTAGTTTTAGGAAGCGATGGTTAGTCATCCGATCCGACCGATTCCGACAAATGTGCAGCGTATTTGTACCAAAAGACTTCATGCAAAGTTTGCTTAAGATAGCTTTAATACTGACGGAGGAGATAGCAAAGAAACAGACGGACAGACGGACTGACGGTCGGACGGACATGGCTATATCAACTCAGCTCGTCATGCTGATCAAGAATATATATATGGTATGTGGACGGAGATGCTTCCGTCACTGCGTTACAAACATCCAGACAATTTCCATATACCCTTCTCAAGGGTATAAATATATTCGGATACTTAGCTTCCCCCTTCTGCCACACTCAGCGTACGCCCGGCGTCAGTTGTTTTGGTGCACGATATTTTAAATTTACGAACTAGTATTCGTTGACACCGCTTCAGAGAGAATAACTTTATGTCTTCAATTAACATAGTTTGTATGATGAGTATGATATTTTACCAGTAACGAGTAGGAAAAATACACTAACTAATGCATTCGTTGTGTTTATTATCTGTCGTGTAGATGCAAGCGGAAAGAGATGCTCGCGGGGCGCCTGGAGAACGTAACACAGACGATCTCGAAAATACTGCAGGGTTACGATATTCGCCTTAGACCTAATTTTGGAGGCGAGCCGTTGCACGTGGGTATGGATTTGACCATAGCCAGCTTCGACGCTATATCAGAAGTTAACATGGTGAGAGTGAGTGGATACGAAAGCTAACTATCTAATACATTATTTCTTTTCTGCACTATAAAGGATTATACAATAACAATGTACTTGAACCAATACTGGCGTGACGAGCGTTTGGCATTCAATGTCTACGGGCCATACTACGATGGCGATGCGGATGACGATGGTGTCAACGACGTGCTGACTCTGTCGGGCGACTTTGCCGAGAAAATCTGGGTACCAGACACATTTTTCGCCAATGACAAAAACAGGTGTGTACACATCATTCTCGAATGCAACATTTCGTTAAATTTTCATAAACATAGCTTCCTACACGACGTGACCGAGCGCAATAAGCTAGTGCGTCTCGGGGGCGATGGAGCCGTTACGTATGGCATGCGGTTTACCACAACACTCGCCTGCATGATGGATTTGCATTACTACCCACTGGACTCACAGAACTGCACCGTGGAAATTGAAAGCTGTGAGTGTGTGTGTTTTTTTTTGCCATATACTTTTTGGCTTTTGATTCAGTCAACCATCAAAATAAATGTTTGAGCCAATCGTTACTCCTCCTTCCGCGTCGATGCAGTGCTGCCAGCGCGATTGCCAAGCATTGAAGACGTCCCGGAAAGCATTCTCCGGAATAGCTTTGAGAACCGCGGTGCATGCTGCTTGGATCCCCTCTGTCGTCTCAAAATGCATGCCTTTCATCGGCCATTTTAAGCGAGGAAACAAAAAAAATTCCGGGGGCCACATCTGGGCTGTAGGGCGGCTGCGGAAGCGCTGGGATGCAAGAAAGGCGGTGTGAGATGAGGCGTTGTCGTGGTGCAACTTCCATTCCATTGCGATGTCTTTTTGGACCCGATTGACCCTTCGTTTGAGTCTCTTAAGCACTTCCACGTAAAACTTGTCTGGGTTCAAAACTTTGTGCACACAAGTCACATTGTCGGTGTTTGTCGAAGGTCTTCCAGCACGGTCTTCCTCGGCGACCTCTTCCCGGCCCTCCAAAAAGGCCTTGTGCCACCGAAACACACCACTTGTTGCTTAAGGCCTATACTCAGATAAGATGAATTTTTAGTTTGCTACGATATTTCACATGAATAGAACACCTTTTCATAATCATTCAGATTTCAAAGCTATTTAAAACAGTTTCTATTCATGTGAAATATCGTAGCAAACTAAAAATTTATTTTATCTGAGTATAGGCCTTAAGGCTACATCTGGGTATGCCTGCTTGATCATATCAAACGTCTCTTACTCAGATTTACCGAGTTTCACACAGAATTAAATCGCGTACCTTTGCTCTAACGGACGAGCTGCATTAACGGCTTGCACCACTCACAGAAACACGTCGCCAGTCCTGACTCTCCAGGTGCTCGGAGACAACTGACCAGCCGATCGTTCGTTAGCTAGAAACGCCCTCTACCAAATCCAGTCGGTTCTATTAATTTCCGAACAAGCCCTGTATATGATAAGTTTGACTTTGCTGCTTCACGGCGGACAATTAAAAATCGATTGGCATGTTCATATAAGCACTTCTTCGTGCATGCTGTTAGGCTTTGGAATCAGCCACACAACAGTCTTAAAACAATAAGAAGCGTGCCACAATTTAGAATTATATTAGAAACAACATTTGCACCATAAAATTATTATTACTACCCACTGTTAGATTAAGTTAGAATATGTAATATATTTTCTCTACACCGACTGATTTATGTAGGTATGTACATCATAAGGGTATTATGGCTGACGTAGGCTATTAAAAAATATTAGAAAAAAAACCTCATCACCTCCTGTCCTCCTAACCTTTCAGGAACAGACTCACCCGGGATATATGGCCAATCTAGCCTGTCAAAAAGCTCCGGTTTTGGGGTAGTCCGATCCTCCTTCCTTCTTATGGCACAATTTATCTTTAACTTTTTTTTCTTTTTGTTTCTTTGTCGTGACTTTTTATTTTAATTTTAAAAACAATTTGTACTCGCGCACTGCGACTGCGTGCCGGCAACAATCAAAGGCAACTACCTTCCATACCCTTGGCCTACTTCTTTCAAAGTCATGTTGCACTTTTTGAATACGTTCCGGGTCATTGGACTCTGGACAGTGAACATTTCGCCCTTAAGGCCCATACGGACATCCGAAGTTCGTAATTTAGCTAACTTCACCTCATGTTACGTCGCCGTGGAACGTAAGAGCAGTGTGACCAGACTTAAGACAAAAATACGCCAAAAAATATGTTTTTGAAATTTTTAATTCATTTGGCGGTGGGTCACACTGCTCGATCATTTGTATTTTGTTTTGATGCCAAAGTTGATTTTTTGTAGAAGCTCGGCCACTTCTCCCCAAGCCTTGTTCACAAAATTAAAGTCTGAATGCTTTGGGTGGAAAAGATAAAAAATGACAACTCGCTCTTTCACCGCCAAAATTAAAAACATATTTTGTCATGCAAAAACACTTTCAAACGTTTTATTCGCTTTTGTTTTTCTCCCATGTTCTTTATTTTTATTTTCTTTTTAAATCACTTTACCTAAAACCAGTCCAGCTGATCGATGCAGGTAGAAGCAGAGTGGCTTAACATGGTGCATTCTCAATGCTGCTTCAGCTGGTCAAAGCACAATAAGGCCCACAGCCATCTTACATAGTATCCACAAATGTGCTGCTAAGTGCAACATCGTCTGTTAAGTGTAACTTTCAACTTCGCATCTCAGTACATGCACAAAGTTCAAGAGGCGAAGTTGTAACTTCTGCTTCTTCTTCCCTCAATTTTTGTATGAAACTTTTCGCTACTTCTGATGTCCGTATGGGGCTTTACAGAGAAAAAACTACCCATCCCTAGCATTCCTCGCTTTCCAACACTTTTTCCCCTTGTTGACGTTTTGGGGTTATCGGCATGCAGATATCTATCGATAAGAGCCGGTCACAACAATTGAGCTCTGCCGACGTCGACGCCGAAGCAGCGCAAGCTGACTTTTTTATACCCTTGGAGAGGGTATATTAAAATTGTTCAGATGTTTGTAACGCATAGAAGGAAGCATCTCCGACCACATAAAGTATATATATTCTTGATCAGCATGACGAGCTGAGTTGATATAGCCATGTCCGTCTGTCCGTCTGTTTCTATGCTATCTCCTCCGTCAGTTTAAAAGCTATCTTAACCAAACTTTGCACGAAGTCTTTTGGTACAAATGCACAGTACATTTGTCGGAATCGGCCGGATCGGAAGACTATATCGTATAGCTGCCATAGAAACGATCGGTCGAAAAAGTAGTTCTAGTGAGAAAAACTTTTTTGTCTTCAACGCAATCGTCCCCAAACCTTGTATTAATAAGTTTTCTATGCCTTCACATAATTTCGGTAGAGCCGAAGTTAGCTTGCCTCTATTATTTTTCGATGTTCTAGTCAAAATTGCAACAACAAATATACACATAATTCAGCTCTGCCGACGTCGACGTTGACGCAGATCGGTGAAAAACTGGTGAACTTAAGGAGTAGTGATTTCTGGAACTGAAGGGCGCCTTGCCATTATGCCCTTGGCACCATTTCCTAGCAATCTTTGCAAGCAAATGGTCCCCCAGCCATATGACAGCTTAAGGCACGCATCTAATTCTCACGACTCAGCAGCCAAAATAAAAGAAAAAACTGGTGTTAAAGCATGCGTTCGGACTGTACAAAGAGTAATATCGAATGCTAAACATATAAAGCGTCTGAAATTAAAAAAAAAAACACCACTAAACCAACTTCGAAAGATGCAACGGCTCGATTTCAGTCGATCAAATATGTCCTGGACCAAGGAGTGGCAGCGTGTAGTCTTTTCAGACTATAAAAAGTTCAATTTGGAGGGTCCTGATGGATATGCCTACTACTTTCATGATCTCAGAAAGGAAGAGCATACTTTAGATCGATTGCACAGCCGTGCCGGTGGTGTCATGGTGTTGGGAGCTATCACTTACTATCGCACCATTGAACTGCAATTTCTAACCAGCCGTATGAATGCCATTGCGTACAATGATGTACTGAAAACGGCTTTTCCAGCAATCAAGGATATTTTTGGATCCTTGGAATGGAAGTTCCAGCAGGATAACGCACCTATCCACACAGCTAGGATCGTTAAGTCCTGGATTAAGAGTCAAAACGTGGAATTGCTAACTTGGCCGCCATACTCGCCCGACTTGAACATTATAGAAAATGTTTGGGGATGGTTAGCACGCAATGTGTACGAGTCAGGCAGGCAATATTCAACTGAAGCTGAACTTATTGAAGGAATAAAAGGGTTCTTGGAGGCTATTTCACTCAATTACATTAAAAAATTCTGTGTATCCTTACCCAAGCGGATGTACGAGGTCATACTTAACCGTGGAAGCTCAACACTAGACTGGCCCTTATATAAACTTTGCCTGCGATCGGACTATATTTAGTGGACGCGCTCTCGCCTTAAAAACCAAAAATTTTAAATATGCTACCAATATATGGGATGAGATACGGATTAAATGTGCAAAATTTAAAAAAAAAAATTTTTTCTGATTTTGCTCTTTAAATCCTTTAAGGGGAATACCATAGCAACATTTTACATATTTTTGTTGGATATTTCGACCGTAAACTTGGTCAGAACCATATCAAATCGGCAAAGTTTTCAAAAAAAAAAATTTTTTTCTGAGAATAATTTCGGATTTAATCTCAAAAATTTTCAAATTTTCTTAAAGTGTTAATTCTCTTTAAATACTTTTTGCGGAATATCATAGCAACATTTAAAATATTTTTGTTGGATTTTTCGAGAGAAAACTTGGTCAAAATCATATCAGAACTCCAATTTTTCTCATTTTTTTGGGTTTTGTTTTTTTAATGATAAATTAATTTATGCGAGACTATGATTTTTGCTCTTGCCTGGGCGGAAGAAGTTTTGTTTTAATCCCAATAGATAAAATAAAAAGTTTGGCAGCGATCGGACTTCAGTTGGTGAAAAAGCACTCGCCCTCAAAATCGAATATTTGAAATATATGCGCAATATTTGGGGTGAGTTTTGGGCTTAATATCTCAAATTTTTAATAGAAAATGTTTATGTGTTATTTCTCTTTATATTCTTTTAGAAGAATATCATAGCAACATTTTAAATGTAAATGTCGGATATTTAGAGCATATCTCGTATATATTATTTTGTCTTAAAAAAAAAAACATAAAAAAAATTATAAAAAAATGTGAAAAATGTGCTTTTAAATATGATTCTTACCAAATTTATTCTCAAAATATCTAACTTTAATATTCTAAATATTGCTATGATATTTCGCTTAAAGTATATAAAAAGAAATAACACATAAAAAAATTTTTTAAAATTTTACAGATTAAATCCAAAATTAATCTCAGAAAAAAATTTATTTTTTGAAAAATTGACCGATTTGATATGACTCTGACCAAGTTTACAGTCGAAATATCCAACAAAAATATGTAAAATGTTGCTATGCTATTCCCCTTTAAAGGATTTAAAGAGAAAAACCACTTAAAATTTTTTTTTTTAATTTTTAGAGATTTAATCCAAATCTCATCCCATATGTTGGCAATATAATTAAAATTTTTGGTTTTTGGGGCGAGAGCGCGTCCACTAAATATAGTCCAATCGCAGCCAAACTTTTTATTATATCTATTGGGACCAAAACGATAGTTTTGCCGCCCGGGCAAAAGCAAAAATCAAAATCTCATATGTATTAAAAATTCTTCGAAAAAAATACCAAAAAAAAAATTTGAAAAATTGACCCTTTTGATATGATTCTGGCCAGGCTGACTCTCAAAATAAGACACATTTATATTTAAAATGTTGCTATGATATTCCCCTAAAAGGATGTAAAAAAAATTAACACATAAAAATTTTTTTGGAGTTTTTAGAAATTAAATTCGAATCTCATCCCCCTCATTTCCCATACATTTCAAATTTTCGATTTTGAAGGCGAACGCGCGTCCACTAAATGAAGTCCGATCGCTGCCAAACTTTTTTTCATATCTATTGGGACCAAAACGAACCCTTTTCCGCCCGGTATTTTGAAATCTATTTTTAAGGGCCAGTCTACTCAACTCATTATTGATTTTTTAACAAATAAGATCGAAAATATTGAAATTAACGTTAAATAATAATTTGAATCAAATTTGAATCCATTTTCTTTTGTTATTTGATGTTTTCATGTTATTAAAGTTAATATTCTATCTTTCATTTATTCTCGTGCATAATTGTATATTCTTTTAATTGCAAAAAAATTCACCTTAAAAGCTTTATTCGTTTTCCTAATATTAAGCTCCTAAGACTCGGATTATAGGGTGTACTAATCGGTTGTCGGGCAGTGTATATAAGTACCTCATAACTAAAAAAAAATTATGTGTCTTGATATCTTTAATGGTTTGTGAGATATTGACCCAAGAAGTTTTTGACTTTGACTGCCCCACCCTGTCGTTGGCTTCGTTTAAAAGTATTTTATTACAGAACTCATGTGTTATATTCCGAAGTTGAAAAAAAGCATACATCTACGATGGCTGTATAACAGAACAAGATTGATTTCAAATGGGATTTAAATTTTAAATGCGATTGTATAAAAATTCAAAGCAAAACCGCGCAAAAGCGCATGCCTACCGCTATAGTAAATTATTCAAATTAACAATATTGTAAGCAAATTAAGAGTGGTACTGTTGGGTACTCTTAAGACAAAGTTGCAAATTGTAAAAAAACCCACAAAATTTTAGAGTTTTTTTCATTTTTTATGTAAACGCTTTCGAATGGAAAGTTATTGGTAATTTTTTATAGCAATCTAATGCGAAGTCGAAAATAGGAAATCAAGTCCTGGCAGCTGTTGCTTTCCTAACTTTGACTATAATTTTTTTATTTTTTGCGTAAATTTTTAGAAAAATCATCTTTGAAAGGCTGGCCTTCAAAAACTATTTTGTTAAAAGCTACCAAATTTTACCATAAAATAGCTAGATGTATTCAAAATCATTGCCGACCTTCATTTTATCCATTTTCCCAAACAAAAAATTGTGACTTTTGGCCAAAATTTTGGGCTGCTTGCCCAGTGTGCAATGAATATCAAAGCGTGGGTTGCTACGAAACTCCTGGATATTTTCCCTTCAATGGGCAAAGGGAAACTTATGAGATCTAACTTATGCTACTAGGGACCCTTCAGTGGGTAGATTGCTAAGCCTTAAGGTGATCTATATATCGCTCACTTACTTCAATACTGGCATAACTCAGAAAATACGATTTTTGACTTATTGATGCAGAAATATACGCTGTGTTGTGTACTATTTTGTGTAAAAATTTTCGTATTGATATCTCTTATACTTTTCACGTGAGATCAAAATATGTCGATATATAATTTTAAAGGATCATTTTTATGTTATCGCAAGAGCGTCATATCTCAGTTGTCCTGCAGTCGATATTGCGCAAACAGACTTCGGCTTTCAGTTAAAACATCATATTTTCAATATTCATTAAGGAGCATTTTGAATTTCAAATATTATACTAAATTAACTAAACACTAAAAGAATAATTTTTTTCTGAGTTAAACCCATTGAGAGCTTTGAACGCGTTTTTCGCAAAATGGATTATTTTGAGTTATGCCAGTATTGAAGTAAGTGAGCGATATATAAAAAAGTTCAACCTGACTAATTGACTGACTGACTGACTGACTGACTGGTGACCGTCGCACACACAGCCTAAACCATAAAAGATAGGAAGATGAGATTTTCACAGTAGTTTTATCTTATGCTGAAAGTGAGTACTAAGAACGGATTTTGGAAAATTCTGTCGGCAAATGTGGAAAATTCGCGGAAAACGGTAGTATGAAACTTTTTTGTTTTTCATCCGATCAAGTTCAAACTCATTTTCATTTGTCTATATGAAAATTCGACAACAACTGCATACCAATCTTCCGGAAAATTCACCCCGTTGGGTGGAAAGTGGGTGGTCAAGGTTGTATGGGCGAAACTTTAGTTGCCAGCGATTGGCGCCAAACTTATTTTCAAAATTACACATAAAAAAACATAAGTTGTAAGCATAGTACGCGAAATAGAGATTTTGGAAAATCCGCACAAGAGGAAATTGGCCAGAAAATTCTAAATCCAAAAAAGTTTTTATCATACGATTGGCTTGAAACTCGGTTTGTAAGTATAGAATACGAAATAGTTTAAAATGTTATATTCCGAAGTTGGAAAATTTGAACTGACGGTCGAAAAATTCCCGGAAAGTTCTGCATAAAAAAAACTATTTTCCATCCGACTGGCTTGAAACTCTGTTTGTAAGGACAAAATACGAAATAATTTGTAATGTGATTTTTCAATGTCGGAAAAGCCGCCCATGAAGAAAATGGCCGGAAAATTCTGGGTGGGATGTTAATGGGAAGTGGGCGGGAAGTGGAGGGGAAGATGACGGGAAGACGGCAGGAGGTGTGTGGTATGTGGGTGGGAAGTTGGCGGGAAGTGGGATGTGGGTAAGTGGTGGGATGTAGGTGGGAAGTGGGTGGGTGGAATGTGGCGGTAAGTGGGAGGAATGTGGGTGGCAAGTGGGTGGAATGTGGGTGGGATGTGGGCGGATAATGGGTGGGAAGTGGGTGGGATTGAAATGGGAGGTGGATGGGATGTGGGTGGAATGTGGCGGTAAGTGGGAGGGATGTGGGTGGGATGTAAATGGTAAGTGATCGGGATTTGGGCGGGAAGAGGTCGGGAAGTTTGCGGTATGTTGGTGGCAAGTGGGTGGAATGTGGGTGGGATGAAGGTGCGAAGTGGGCGGAAAGTGGGTGGGATGTGGGCTGGAAGTGGATGGGATGTGGGTGGGAAGTGGGTGGGATGGAATTGGGAAGTGGATGGAATGTGGGTGGGAAGTGGGCAGGAAAGTGGGTGGGATGTGGGCGGAAAGTGGGAGGGATGTGGGTGGGATGTAAATGGTAAGTGATCGGGATTTGGGCGGGCAAAGGGCGGGAAGTGTGCGGTATGTTGGTGGCAAGTGGGTGGGATGTAGGTGCGAAGTGGGCGGAAAGTGGGTGGGATGTGGGCGGGAAGTGGGTGGGATGGAAATGGGAAGTGGATGGGAAGTGGGCGGAAAGTGTGTGCGAAGTGGGCGGAAAGTGGGTGGAATGTGGGCCTGAAGTGGGTGGTAAGTGGGTGTGCGTTGGTTAAATACTGTTGAAGGCGCAGCGAAGCGTGACGGGCTATTTGCTAGTTATATTATATATATAGGAAATATGGGAAATAATATGTGGGTATGGGTGATTAAATATAAGTAAATATGATTAATATGTGGGTATATATATATACTAGCTGAACCCGCCGCGACTTCATCCGCGTCCAAGTTTTGAAAAAATCGTAGTAAGTAGAAAAAATTGTTTAGCTCTCTGAACACTGTATTTATATATTTTCTATTTGTTAAAAGCTAATTCCTTTTTAATATCATTGGCTTCATTAGCTAGACTGTTTCGAATTTACGGTTGATTAAAATAAATCAATCTGGGAATAGAGAATTAAGTAAGGCGCGGAAAAAGCAGTGACCTGTACACATATTAAACTCTATCCCGTCCCGTCGTACCGGACACAACCAAATTTTTAAGTCGCGTGAAAATTCCTGAATTAAAAATTATTCCCTTCCTGTTTTCCAATCAACCAAAACAGGGAAAATTAATTTTTTTTAAATAAAAAATATTATATGCAAATTTAACATTTTCTATTTCAAATCGGAAAAAAAATATATTTTCAATAAAGGTCACAATTCCCGCTGCACTCTTATTTTTTTATCTGCAAAAAGCTAAATTGAAAAAAAGCTTTTTTGACAACACTGTTTTTTCTCCTTTAAGGCCTGTTCTCAGAAGTGCGAAAAATGTAGCACGCTAAATTGCACTTTATTTATTTAGCATCCACAATACATTTTTAGTGTGCCCACATATAAGCCATTGAGGCCAAATACAGAAACGGCCACACAGGTCAGCTGTTTTGTTTTGTTCACAAAAACAAAAATTTTAATTATGTATTTTGCCAAAATATCAGGAACACATAATGTTGACGCCAGTAGCATTGCACTAAATTCCGTTATAAGGAGTTGAGCGAGGATCAAATTTTTGCCCGTTTGAGACACATTTGTGACTTCGAGCAGGTGCAGATTGAAGAGAAGGCCTACAATTGTACAGATATTGGGCGGTGATCCACTTTGCAGTCCTGCTATCGTCTCAAGGGGGCCGAGCATGTCATCAACAAAGTCAATTTGTTTGAGATGTCGGACATAGTCCCGGGCTACCAATTGGAGGCTTCTTTGGATGTTTGCCGTTCAGGCAACTATAATCGTTTGCTGAAGTTTGTACAAGAGATTGGTTAATCGGCCTACAGTGTGGGTCAGATGGAGCAGTTTCTGGAGTACATAGTGCATCATGCGGCCCTGACGGATGGCCAGGTATGCGACAAGATGAGGGTGGGTGGTAGCATTTTTAAGGCTTGATTCCAAGTTGGTTGACTGTTCATTCTTGGCAGGAATGCTGCTATCGTGTGCAGGAAGGTTGCTTGGAGTATCTGCAAATCATGGACTTGTGCTGAGAAACCATTTTTCTCACATCTGAAACGCTACGCTAGATTTTGGCAAATATACTTTTAGTTTTCATCAACAATTTTTGTTTTATTTGTAGTAAATTAAAAATTCTCCTCCTCGGGAACCGCTGGATCTGAAACTGCTGCCCACAATACCGGGTTGGTATGGTTATCACCTGCTGATTTCCTCCGATTTCGGACGCAACCGTCCGTGCCAACCGACCGAGGCGTCTCCAAGCGTCGAACGTTGGCATTGGAGACTGTTTTCAGTACGTCCCTTCAGTGCCGATTTCGTCATTTTGTTGGGCTGATTTGTGGCGCTTAGCTTGGGGTTTCCTCTTGTCTGAAACTTTATATCCGTTTCCTTTTGCGCTCAGGTGATTTTTTCTCCATAATCAATTTATCTTGTCAAAATAAAGAGCTACTTTCCTCAAATCAAATCAGCTGTTCTTTCAATCCACTCATGACCCACACCGCTATCGATACGTCAACTATCGATAGGCCAACTGGGCATTTATTTAGCGCGTCTAAGAACACGGAAAATAAATTCAGCCGCGGAAACTTTCCGCCACTGTTTTTTTTTATATGAAGTGCGTCATTAAAATTTATTTTCCGCGCTTCTGAGAACAGGCCTTTAAACACACTTTTCATTGGGAAAAGTTGTTATGAATTTTAAGGCGCTTCAATCGATATAAATCTCTTAGATTATTAACTCACAGCCTGGTTTATTAAAAAGACTCGTAAATGAGGTAGGAAGACAACTAATTTTTAGCAGACTGCTCACGTCATGCGTGCCATCACTTTTCCGATCTCATCTCTAAGAACAACAGAAAGCACGGTGCCCGCTGTGTCTGTTGTGAAAACCAGGGTTCGTAAATAACACACACATTAAATACGTTGTTAAAAAAAAATCAAAATGTTTTAAACTCATAAACAACATGTGTGTTTCAACATGTTTTAAACAGTGTTTTGTACAACTTATGTCAGAATAACGAACACTGATAAAAAACACTAGGTTTTTTGGACAGTTCAATATCATATATGTTTTAAACACATGCATTGTTAACACAATAAAAAACATGTTTATTTACATTTTGAACATTTAAAATTTCGACACACGAAAGCGATAACATTTTGAACACTGAAACTACAAATTGAACTTCCCTTACAAATTTACATTAAATAAATATTTGGCTTGAATAGCTGAGCTTCTTTTAGTCTTTTAGCTTCCATTCTTCAAATTTTGACTAAGAAAAAAGACTTTCAGTTATTGGCCTTTTCCGCAGTTCGAAATATTCTCATATCCTACGCCTTTGCTTAGGTAGAATGTTCGTACCTTTAAGACATATCTACATAGTAATCAGCAATATAACGACTCTACCAGGGGATGGAAATGTCATATGGCAATCATTTAATCGTAGGTCCTAGAGGATCAGGGTATTTCCAGCTTAAGAATCTTGAACAAGGATCTCCATAGAAGCGGTAAATCCTTAGAAAATAGTGATTCAAGACTGAAAATGAGATGACTGCAGAAATTTGAATGTGCTTATACTGAACCGCGATAAAATACCATGGATGACCGATGGTGAAGAGTTTAGAAAAGTGCTGATCAGTTTTCAAACCAACGAAGGCCACGCCTGGCCCGCAGGGACCGCATTTGTTTTTCACACCGACACGAGTCGAAAGCATGCCGAGGTTTGTGCCAAGAGCGCAAAAAACTTTCAGTCGCTGGCCTGCAGGTCGGAACTGTCTTGCGTCGCTTTTTGTTTGCAGTCGCTCTTCTTGACAAACCCTGCTTTAAATTCTTCAAAACGGCCATAGAGAACTAACACTAGTTAAAATGCAAGCACCCAAAAAACAAAATTAATGCCTTTTAAGTATAATATGTTTATTCAAATATGGTGTTGTTTAATTTTCTCTACGCGATAACTTCAGCTCAGTCTTTATGTTTGCTTTCTTGACGGTTCCTTTACGCTACCTTCCTCATATATTTCCAGAAATATTAGCCAAGTCCTTGTTGCATAGCATGCTAGCATCTTTATATGAATCGTCTTTTTAGCAGTCCAGCTCCTTGGTATCGCATTTTTTCGGTCTTCCCATTTTGCTCAGAAATTTAAACAGTAGCTGCTCTATTTATCAGACGAGCTCAATCACAAGCACAAATGCAAAGCATACTTTGAGCCAAATATTTATTTAATGTAAACTTGTAAGGGAAGTTCAATTTGTACTTACAGTGTTCAATATGTTATCGCTTTCGTGTGTCGAAATGTTAAATGTTCAAAATGTAAATAAACATGTTTTTTAGTTGTTGAAAATGTTAGTATTAGAAACACACTTTGCATATTCACATTCAAACGACCACACAGACTCTCTTATAAATCTTCATATCGCCGAATAACGAGTTGGGGACTCCAATTTGCTATGGGACGAGACCACGATTCAGCCTAGAATTCTGCTATGTTTATTTGAACGTGTTGCTTTTTTGCTTTTCCAATTGTTGTAATTAATTTCTTTTTGCCTTTGAGCTCCGCAAGGTGGTTGAACAATCTGTCCAATGATCCTCCATAGCAGAGTCACGGCGTTTTTTCTTTGTAAATACACAGGGTATTTGTTTTTGTTTTGTTTTTTTCAATAGGGAAACCGTTTTTTGGTTTTTATTGCAAACATTATGGCGTGCCGTCCATTATATCATACTTATATGGGTTTTAGCTACCTGTTTTTTGTCAAAGTTTTTGCATTTTGGCTGGCTTGAGGTCGGTGGAGAGTTACAATTCAATGTAATCAACACAAATCAACAGAGATTAATTACAACAATTTGGAATAGCAATTGGTATGTCTGTACAACGATCGCTGTTTCAAAGATAACCACATCTTATCATCAGCAGACTTTTGTATTGCATATTCACATTCAAACGAGCACACAGACTCCCGCAAGGTGCGGAGCTCAAAGGCAAAAAGAAATTAATTACAACAATTGGAAAAGCAAAAAAGCAACACGTTCAAATAAACATAGCAGAATTCTAGGCTGAATCGTGGTCTCGTCCCATAGCAAATTGAAGTCCCCAACTCGTTATTCGGCGATATGAAGATTTATAAGGGAGTCTGTGTGGTCGTTTGAATGTGAATATGCAATACAAAAGTCTGCTGATGACAAGATGTGGTTATCTTTGAAACAGCGATCGTTGTACAGACATACCAATTGCTATTCCAAATTGTTGTAATTAATCTCTGTTGATTTGTGTTGATTACATTGAATTGTAACTCTCCACCGACCTCAAGCCAGCCAAAATGCAAAAACTTTGACAAAAAACAGGTCGCTAAAACCCATATAAGTATGATATAATGGACGGCACGCCATAATGTTTGCAATAAAAACCAAAAAACGGTTTCCCTATTGATAAAAACAATACAAAAACAAATACCCTGTGTATTTACAAAAAAAAAAAAACTCCGTGACTCTGCTATGGAGGATCATTGGACAGATTGTTCAACCACCTTGCGGAGCTCAAAGGCAAAAAGAAATTAATTACAACAATTGGAAAAGCAAAAAAGCAACACGTTCAAATAAACATAGCAGAATTCTAGGCTGAATCGTGGTCTCGTCCCATAGCAAATTGGAGTCCCCAACTCGTTATTCGGCGATATGAAGATTTATAAGGGAGTCTGTGTGGTCGTTTGAATGTGAATATGCAATACAAAAGTCTGCTGATGACAAGATGTGGTTATCTTTGAAACAGCGATCGTTGTACAGACATACCAATTGCTATTCCAAATTGTTGTAATTAATCTCTGTTGATTTGTGTTGATTACATTGAATTGTAACTCTCCACCGACCTCAAGCCAGCCAAAATGCAAGAACTTTGACAAAAAACAGGTCGCTAAAACCCATATAAGAAACACACTTTGTTTTAAAGTGTTCAAAACACCTGTGTTTTTTATCAATGTTTTTTATTTTGACATAAATTGTTTAGAACACTGTTCAAAACATTTTGAACATTCCCAATTTAAACAATGAAAAAAACAACGCTTACTGTTTTAAACATTGTTTAGAACACGATGTTTTGTACATTGTGTGTTATTTTCGAACCCTGGTGAAAACACATAACACAATTTTTGGCTTCTACCTTTGTGAAATTTTAACCTTTATTGTGATATATACGGTTAAGATATTGTTAAAGATATCGATGTGTTTTGTATATGCCATTAGATTTAATGCAATTGGATGAGGCCATTATTAATTGGATTTATTGCTTGTTTTTGTGAAAAAACAAACACATACATATACACGGCGCGCTCTCACTCTCTCTCGCGTTCTCAGCGTTGTGCCTGAGCGGAACAACCGTTTTGACCCAAACAAACCTTTAATTGGCCTTTTCAGAATATTGGTAAAACATTTTCCAAATATTCTTTTTTAGTGCGTGCCTGCATAACTAAACGAAGGTCTATGCCAAAAATCAGACCTGTACGATAAGCTGTTTAAGCTGTGGCTTGATAATATGTCACCCTATCAGTCGGGCGTACACATATATGTATTAGCAACAGGCATTTCGGGAACATTATTTTGATTGATCAGGCATTTAGGGGACATTTCGACATTTTGGGGACTGTCCCGGCCAAATTCTGCAGATGAACAGGCATTTCGGGGACATTTTCAAAAAAAATGAGTTTAAAAGGATTTTACTTAATATTAAAGTTTTCCGTTTAAAACTGGAGCTAAAATGAGCTCAATTTTCCTAAAGATATACCTAAAAATATGTCTGAGCAATGAGCTAATCAAGGTTTAAAAATTTTCTCAGTATGCTTAACAGGTATTTCGGGAACACATTTTAAATTAATTTTATTTATTTGTTGGAAGTATATAAATAACATTCGGTTGGTAATTTTGAATTAAAATATTCATTTCTTTAAAAAAAAATGTTTCAAGTTGCAATAATTCTAGGCATTCTATATATAACAACTTAAGATATGTAAAATTTCATCGAAGTGGCAACCCTATGTATATATTTAAATTTTATATGGAATGTTCATTATGAGGACTCATAGTTATACAATTTTGTACACAACAGGGACACGGGAACGATGAAATGAAATTGTCCCCAAAATTACTATTGTGTATGATTTTAACAGGGCCGTTGAAATGAAACTTACTAAAAAATGTAAATATGTAAAATTGGCTATACAGCTTCTCCAACGGGGCCAAGCCAAGCTTCTCTCAATCTTTTGGCGTGCGTGCTTTAAATTTTTCGCACAAGAGAAAGGGACCTACAGTTTAAAGCCTCGTAAGGAGAACGACAGAAAATGCCTTTCGTCACAGTATTTAACATAAATATAATAAATTGCATTCTATCTAACGAAATTGAAATACTAACAATATAGTAGTGTTCTAGTGTGTTAATATCAAAAACTGCAGTTAAAATTTATGACAAGTTTATATATCAATGGATTTTCCTATGGTATAGGAAAATCACAGCCTGCTCATCTCTAATCTGTCCCCAAAAGGCCTCTTACACATATGTATAATTGCAAAAAATATTTAATTTTAATGTCAACAATATTTAACTCGATCTAATCAAATCATCTGAACATATAGGTATAATATATCACCAAAAACAAAAAAATACTTAATATGTACAAAAACATTACCAAGTAAGCGCTTACGATAAAAATAGAAATTAAGATCCATTGCATATTTCTTTATCGTCGGTTTTTGTTATACTATAGAAAAGTCACAGTCTCAGACCTACTCATCTCTAATTTGTCCCCAAAATGCCTGATACACATACATACATATATGCACAATTGCAAAAATATTTAATTTCAACTTTAACAATATAATATTAAATTTAAACAAACCATTTCATCATAAATATGTACATATATATGCACCTAGTTTTGTCTTTCAGCGACTTTTCATACAATATGTTTCAATGTCACTTGCATAAGTGAAAATTGACTTGTTTGTCGGGTGGATCTGATAGGCGACAAAGTTGTCAAAGTCCAGTCATTTGAATACACAAACACGCCGAAAACAAAACAATTATGTTCAAATGAATATATGTGCATTAGGGTGGACGCCGATAAAAAATATAACTGATACCATCTTAAACGATTACTTTTGGGGTGTGCATATTGAATTAAAAAAATCAAAAAATTGTATATCATGTTTTAACCTCTGCGAAAAGCCTTCAAAGTTTCCACAAATATTACGTATACGACCCGTTAATCGAATCGAAATTCTGTCGACGAATTCTTCGTATCATTTTAAACGTTGTCATATTTGAATTTAATCGAACAACAAATAAAAATGGAGCAGGAATCGAATGTATTTTTGGTTTGTAGACTAGGACCAAATTTTGACGAAGCCAGCCCATTTTTTCCAACGAAGAGATGCCTTTTTTCCACGCTTTTATATGGGACTAAATTCTTAAGACTGCCCATATCAGAAAGTGCGACTAGTGTGGCTCGCACGTTGAAGTCAATATGGTCCACGAGCGGGGTTTCAACAAAGGGCCATATTCGCATGAACGCACTGTCCTTCTAGTCAGATACTACAGACATAACAGTGGAAACCATTTTGAGTGTCTATTTTGGCTACTATTGGCAATTCGCTAAATTCAAGAGATCGCTCCGTGGACACCGTTTTGAATCGATAAAGAGACAGAGCCCCAAACGAAGAAGAAATTAAAGACTAACCAGAAGAAGACTTTGCAGCATGTTCTTAAAATTGTCCCACAAACACAAACAAAATTGTAAAAAACGTTGGCTCAAGTGAAATGCAGTAGGGGGAGGTTACTTTCAACGGAATGAAATGATTTGACAATATTAAATAAAGAGTTTTTGATGATGAATAATTTCCCTGTATTTTTTGCGCATAGTAGTATAGTAATCCGCAATATTTTTCGATCCTGAAGAAGCTTTATTTATAAGCAGCCCAGAACAAGTAGACTATTCGCAGGAACGGCTGCAACCGTGATGCGCTGCACTTCAGTTCAGTGTGGTACCTGAATTCAAAGATATCTTGATAGCATCTTAATGAACGGCTAAAACTTGCTTTCATCTAGAAGTAAACAGTGCAAAATAGTAGAAATTTTGCCGTAATATAAATAATATATACCAAATATATTTACCTGTATATTGTGTCTGTTATATAAAAATCATATTTTTATTTTTTTGTCAAATGTTATGACTTCAAACCAAGTCTACGCCAACTACTAAAAAATGAAATATGTAGGCATGGGCAACAGTACGTATGAGTGATAAACTTTAAGTTCAAGTCGCAGACCCTAAACCTTATTTTTTCTCAAAAATTTTTTTTGCTATGCGTTTTATACACAAATATGCATCGTTTAAGCGGGTATCAGTATGACGTTACATTTTTCCATATATAAAATGTCCGACCTAATGTGCATACATATGTTTGCGTGCAGATGTGTACGTCACACCACCCACCACCACCCACACCACCCGATTGCCCATTAGTACTCATGATTTGGCATTAAATAACCATATGCATTCATACATATGTACATATGTATGTACATGCAAATGCTAGTGAAACGCTTTAACTTGCGTACAACTGTTAATGTTGTTGTTTATTGTTAAATTTCCTAGCACGATAAGAAATGGCGCAAACATATGTACTTACATATGTACATACCTAGCGTGTTTAGATCATGACGGCAAACATCACTAACATTGCCCAGATCACAAAACATTTATCTACAAGAGTATGTATGTATAGAGATGAATGCGTTAGCCCTACTAATCGCCCACTTGTTTGTATATATGTATGTATGTACATTTGCATTTCGCTTTTCCAGACACATATGTACATTGTACATACATATACATATATCCATACAAATGCGTGCAAGCGCTTTAACTTGCATAGATGAATGTAGGTACATACATATGTAAAAGCAAACATTTCACAAAACAAACACCAACATTGCATAGATCACCAAGCACTTAGTTATGTAATACAATGTACTTAGTACATACATATGTACGTTTGTGTGTACATGCAGTTATGATTCAGGTGATTAAATAATATATTGTATTTTTTACCCCCACCCACCACGCGCCCTTGCCCTTTCGTTTATACATACATACGTATGTATGTCTGCATGTTTTGGCATAAAAACCCGCGCTTCTCGCTATACCCACATTAGTACATACAAATACATAGGTGCAAAAAGCCTTAACTTGCATACATGCATACATACATATGTGCATATGAGCGTACATAAATACTAAGCGTGTTTGTTTGTGTCAAGGCAGTAAAGATGACTGCGTTATCCACCGTCGCCGCCCCCCTTCACCAACCTATGTATATGTACATTATTAAAATTAGCAACTTTAAACCCACGGCGCCAGCACTACCCCTTAAAATTTCGAAGTTTGGTTTTTCATTACGGTAACTAGAAAATTTTACGAATTTTTCGCGCTCTGAGGAAAAGAACATTTCAAAAAAAAAAAATCCCATACGATTATGTTCACTCTAATGTACATGTATATCAAACGTTGATATACATGTACATATACATAGGTTGGTGAAGGGGGGCGGCGACGGTGGATAACGCAGTCATCTTTACAAGTCAATTCATATCTATATGCACATACATACATATGTAAATGTATTGTGATCTGCGGAATATTAGCGTTGCTTACTGCCTTGACACAAACAAACACGCTTAGTATTTATGTACGCTCATATGCACATATGTATGTATGCATGTATGCAAGTTAAGGCTTTTTGCACCCATGTATTTGTATGTACTAATGTGGGTATAGCGAGAAGCGCGGGTTTTTATGCCAAAACATGCAGACATACATACGTATGTATGTATAAACGAAAGGGCAAGGGCGCGTGGTGGGTGGGGGTAAAAAATACAATATATTATTTAATCACCTGAATCATAACTGCATGTACACACAAACGTACATATGTATGTACTAAGTACATTGTATTACATAACTAAGTGCTTGGTGATCTATGCAATGTTGGTGTTTGTTTTGTGAAATGTTTGCTTTTACATATGTATGTACCTACATTCATCTATGCAAGTTAAAGCGCTTGCACGCATTTGTATGGATATATGTATATGTATGTACAATGTACATATGTGTCTGGAAAAGCGAAATGCAAATGTACATACATACATATATACAAACAAGTGGGCGATTAGTAGGGCTAACGCATTCATCTCTATACATACATACTCTTGTAGATAAATGTTTTGTGATCTGGGCAATGTTAGTGATGTTTGCCGTCATGATCTAAACACGCTAGGTATGTACATATCGCTCACTTACTTCAATACTGACATAACTCAAAATAATCCATTTTGAGAAAAACACGTTTGAAGTTCTCAATGGATTAAACCTAAAAAAAATGGTTCTTTTAGTTTCAACTTAATTAAGTAAAATATAATAAATTTAGAATGCTTATTAATAAAAATGGAAAATATGATGTTTTAACTGAAAGACGAAGTATGTTTGGTCAATATCGACAGTAGGACAACTGAGATATGGCGGTTCTTGCATCAACATAAAAATGAACCTGGAAAATGATATTGCGACATATTCTCATCTCACATGAAAAGTAGAAGAGATAGCAATACGAAAATTTTTGCATAAAATAGTTCAGAAGAGCGCGCACATTTCTGCATCATTAAGTCAAAAATCGTATTTTTTGAGTTATGCCAGTATTGAAGTAAGTGAGCGATATGTAAGTACATATCGCTCACTTACTTCAATACTGGCATAACTCAAAATAATCCATTTTGAGAAAAACACGTTTGAAGTTCTCAATGGATTTTTACCTAAAAAAATGGTTCTTTTGGTTTTAACTTAATGAAGTAAAATATTATAAATTAAGAATGCTTATTAAAAAACATTGAAAATATGATGTTTTAACTGAAAGACGAAGTATGTTTGGTCAATATCGACAGCAGGACAACTGAGATATGGCGGTTCTTGCATCAACATGAAAATGAACCTGGAAAATGATATTGCGACATATTCTCATCTCACATGAAAAGTAGAAGAGATAGCAATACGAAAATTTTTGCATAAAATAGTACAGAAGAGCGCGCACATTTCTGCATCTTTAAGTCAAAAATCGTATTTTTTGAGTTATGCCAGTATTGAAGTAAGTGAGCGATATGTTTGCGCCATTTCTTATCGTGCTAGGAAATTTAACAATAAACAACAACATTAACAGTTGTACGCAAGTTAAAGCGTTTCACTAGCATTTGCATGTACATACATATGTACATATGTATGAATGCATATGGTTATTTAATGCCAAATCATGAGTACTAATGGGCAATCGGGTGGTGTGGGTGGTGGTGGGTGGTGTGACGTACACATCTGCACGCAAACATATGTATGCACATTAGGTCGGACATTTTATATATGGAAAAATGTAACGTCATACTGATACCCGCTTAAACGATGCATATTTGTGTATAAAACGCATAGCAAAAAAAATTTTTGAGAAAAAATAAGGTTTAGGGTCTGCGACTTGAACTTAAAGTTTATCACTCATACGTACTGTTGCCCATGCCTACATATTTCATTTTTTAGTAGTTGGCGTAGACTTGGTTTGAAGTCATAACATTTGACAAAAAAATAAAAATATGATTTTTATATAACAGACACAATATACAGGTAAATATATTTGGTATATATTATTTATATTACGGCAAAATTTCTACTATTTTGCACTGTTTACTTCTAGATGAAAGCAAGTTTTAGCCGTTCATTAAGATGCTATCAAAATATCTTTGAATTCAGGTACCACACTGAACTGAAGTGCAGCGCATCACGGTTGCAGCCGTTCCTGCGAATAGTCTACTTGTTCTGGGCTGCTTATAAATAAAGCTTCTTCAGGATCGAAAAATATTGCGGATTACTATACTACTATGCGCAAAAAATACAGGGAAATTATTCATCATCAAAAACTCTTTATTTAATATTGTCAAATCATTTCATTCCGTTGAAAGTAACCTCCCCTACTGCATTTCACTTGAGCCAACGTTTTTTACAATTTTGTTTGTGTTTGTGGGACAATTTTAAGAACATGCTGCAAAGTCTTCTTCTGGTTAGTCTTTAATTTCTTCTTCGTTTGGGGCTCTGTCTCTTTATCGATTCAAAACGGTGTCCACGGAGCGATCTCTTGAATTTAGCGAATTGCCAATAGTAGCCAAAATAGACACTCAAAATGGTTTCCACTGTTATGTCTGTAGTATCTGACTAGAAGGACAGTGCGTTCATGCGAATATGGCCCTTTGTTGAAACCCCGCTCGTGGACCATATTGACTTCAACGTGCGAGCCACACTAGTCGCACTTTCTGATATGGGCAGTCTTAAGAATTTAGTCCCATATAAAAGCGTGGAAAAAAGGCATCTCTTCGTTGGAAAAAATGGGCTGGCTTCGTCAAAATTTGGTCCTAGTCTACAAACCAAAAATACATTCGATTCCCGCTCCATTTTTATTTGTTGTTCGATTAAATTCAAATTTGACAACTTTTAAAATGATACGAAGAATTCGTCGACAGAATTTCGATTCGATTAACGGGTCGTATACGTAATATTTGTGGAAACTTTGAAGGCTTTTCGCAGAGGTTAAAACATGATATACAATTTTTTAATTTTTTAATTCAATATGCACACCCCAAAAGTAATCGTTTAAGATGGTATCAGTTATATTTTTTATCGGCGTCCACCCTAATGCACATATATTCATTTGAACATAATTGTTTTGTTTTCGGCGTGTTTGTGTATTCAAATGACTGGACTTTGACAACTTTGTCGCCTATCAGATCCACCCGACAAACAAGTCAATTTTCACTTATGCAAGTGACATTGAAACATATTGTATGAAAAGTCGCTGAAAGACAAAACTAGGTGCATATATATGTACATATTTATGATGAAATGGTTTGTTTAAATATAATATTATATTGTTAAAGTTGAAATTGAATATTTTTGCAATTGTGCATATATGTATGTATGTGTATCAGGCATTTTGGGGACAAATTAGAGATGAGTAGGTCTGTGACTGTGATTTTTCTATAGTATAACATAAACCGACGATAAAGAAATATGCAATGGATCTTAGTTTGTATTTTTATCGTAAGCGCTTACTTGGTAATGTTTTTGTACATACATATTAAGTATTTTTTTTGTTTTTGGTGATATATTATACCTATATGTTCAGATGATTTGATTAGATCGAGTTAAATATTGTTGACATTAAAATTAAATATTTTTTGCAATTATACATATGTGTAAGAGGCATTTTGGGGACAAATTAGAGATGAGCAGGCTGTGATTTTGACGAAATACATGCACCATTTGGATAAACGGATATGGCGCTCATAAATAACCATTACGATAATACATGTTTAAGTTTGTGCCCAGATAATCAATCCATCCAAATGAATGCCAAATGCTTAAATATGCATAGCAACATTGCGCAGATCGCAGAACATTTATTTATGTACGTACAAATGAATGTTTGCGTGCAGTTGAGTGCGTTACCCCACCCCCTAAATGAAAATACATACATACAGAGAAACTGTCCCTAATATACCTATACAAAAAAAAAAATTCCATTCCATCATTCCTGAGTCCCCAAAATAATCGTTGAATATAAATTAATTTTGCAAGGTGGCAACTCTCCAACTCTGTCCTCAAAATGTACATTGGATATAAATAAAATATACAGATAAAACCTTCATTGCACTGAAAGGTTATTTCGGGGACAGTGTGTCTCAAAATACCTGTTGCTTATAAAGTACCCAAAATGACCGTTCCTTAGAAAATTGTAAAAAACTCCGTCAGGAAAATTTTTTAAAACTCTGAAAAAATAAGAGGTGATTTTTGAGGGCATTTTTAATTTATATATTTCGGAGAATGTCTAATATTTTTTGGTCCCCGAAATGCCTGTTGCCAATACATATATATAAAAATAGATGGGTTTCAAAGGTACTTCATTTATTGAAAGAAAAAAGCGATTTTCATATTTTTTAGAATTTTTTAAAATTAAAAAAAAAAACAACTCAAAGTTGATAAAAAGATTAGACGAAATTTTTTTTGGCAAATTTAATCAAAATCCGAATTTGAATCACAACTTTCTTTACCAGATTGATCAGACGGCGCGACATCAATCCTATAAGCATTGCCTTTTATTTTGTCCTGAAGCCAACTCGCATTATCGGTCATAATTCTGGACTTATCCCTCCTAGTTTTAGTCCACCACAGCTCAAATTCATGGCACATTTTTGTTAAGTGCAACTTAAGCATTTTTTTAAATTCTGATCCTGATTCAGAATGGTTTTCTGCAAACAATGTATGTTTTGGTTGATTTAAATGTGATTGAATGTTGTTAGTTTTTTTCCACCAAAAACAAAATATTGTAAACGAGAAGGCCAAGCTAACTTCGTCTTTGCCGAAGTTCTTGTAAAAGCGAATAAAACTAATAATTTCTAAAGCGGGAGGCGTTTACACTAAAAACAAAAAAGTTTTTCTTACAAAGACCCACTTTTCGACCGATAGTTCCTATGGCAGCTATAAGATATAATCATCCGATCCGGTCGGTTCCGACATATTAGCAGTGTGCAGTAAAAAGAAGATTCTGTGCACAGTTTCAGCCCGAGAGACTAGTTTGCGTAGAAACAGACAGACGGACAGACAGACAGACGGACAGACAAAGCTCAATCGACTCAGCTCGTCGCCCTGATCAAGAATATATATAGTTTATAGGGTCGGAAATAAATATTTCTATGCGTTGCAAACTTCTGGGCAAAATTATAATACCCTTTGCAAGGGTATAAAAATATACCTAAAAAATAACAAAAATGTTGTATGCCACTTATGAAGTCCCTTTATAGCGCTAAAAATCAATAACACGGTGTGACAGTCAAAAAACTTCTGAAATGCGACATAGTGTAGGTTGTAGATATAGTTAAATGTAACATTGTGGCATACCACAAATTTTTCGTGCACATCCAAATTTGAAATAACTGTTAAAAACCTGTATTTGCGAGGTTGATGGACTTAAAAAATCATGTCTTAAACTATGCATCGTACAATAGCATGTAATACGTCGTTGAAATGAAAAATGTAGCACCTTTCCAAAGATGTAATACATTGCAATCTCGGATAAAAATTAAGGAGGCTACATGTAAAAATATAATGATTTTTTTTTGCGACTTTGCCTTACTTTAAACGAAAATTAATAAGTCAAACTTGTATAAAACTGTTTACTTTTGGTATGCAGTTCCAAAAAACATTTCCTTTCGCGTATTTTGCAATTTAGTTTATTAAAATATAGTAGTTTTTGATCGAGTTATTCATTTTTATACACTTGAAAAAAGTATTATAATTTTGCCCAGAAGCTTGCAACGCATAGAAAGACTCATCTCCGACCACATAAAGTATATATATTCTTGATCAGCATGACAAGCTGAGTCGATTAAGCTTTGTCCGTCCGTCTGTCTGTTTCTTCGCGAACTAGTCCCTCAGTTTTGAAGCTAGCGAGCTGAAATTTTGCACAGAGTCTTCTTTTGTCTGCACGCTGCTAATATGTCGGAACCGACCGGATCGGATGACTACTTCTTGTAGCTGCCATACAAATGATCGGTCGAAAAATGGGTTTTAATGAGAAAAACTGGGGTTTCCTCAATATTACCGCTCTCAATCACGGTCATGGGTAATATTAAATGTTTTTAAGCTGATCTGCGAAGTTTGGTCGAAGTCGCTAACCGTTGAGACAAGCGTTTTCAAGTGTATAAAAACTTCGGCACGGACGAAGTTAGCCTTGCCTTTCTCGTTTTAATTAAAAAGCCATTTGCCGATATTTTAGATTCTTGATGTGTATTAATCTCCGCGTAAGTTCAATTTGGCCGAACACGAGTGGAATGAGAGATTTGAGCTTTTCAGATGATACCGTTATTGAATTGAGCTTTTTGTATGATACCGTAACGGTATCACTGTTATTGAAAGCAAAGGCAGAACAACTTAAACAAATAATTATGTGATTGGTATTAAAGTGTTCGTTATTTGGTGATTAAGATCGTGTGAAATTTATATTTAAAATGTGTTATAAGCGAAATAAGTATTGCTATGTTTGTGGTTTATTTACGGACATTAGTCGAAAACGTAATTTTCGAAATAATATTTCAGTAGTGAATACATACAATGCTATCTTCGATCGTTCTTACAAAACTAGTAGCTGGTACGAACCAGAATATATTTGCAAGTGTTGTTGCACTTTACTAAACAAAGTGAAAGACAATTCGTCATTGACTTTGCCATTTTCTGTGCCCATTTATTAGTATTTAGTATTTACTAATAATTATTAAACTTATAATCTTAATTTGTAAAGGCTTAAAAACTGTTTAATTGCACAACCAAAACCAATTTCTCTCAGTCCCAAGAATTTTCTATAAAGTGCTCAACAATATTATGGTCGATAGTGCTATAAGGCGCGATTCACCAAAATATTGCACAAACCTAATCCGAAAATATACCATAACTTTGCTAATTATTAGACGATTTTAGAAAATAGACTCACTTTTTAATCGTGAAAATGTATTCTTTTTAAATAATAAAACAAGTATAAAGGGTTTCTACCAAATTAGTGTTCAAAAACATCACCAAAGTCAAAAAAATTGTTAAAAAAAAACAAACAAAAATTGGTTTACCTAGCAAATACTCCAAAGTTTCTTCTTTCCAAAACTGGTAAAAAATGAAAATCAGTGGATATTTGACGAAGCTATGGGCGTAAAAGTGACCGTATGTGCAAAATAAGTTTTTTTTACCGTTATTTAAAATTTCGATGTGATCCAAAAAATTCTAGTATGCCACAAAATTCTATTTAACTATACCTAAAACATACGCTTTGTCCCGTTCCAGAAGTTTTGTTTTGATTTTTTTTTGTCACAATGTGTAATGCTTCCACAATTATGGGAAAAATAAGTTCGACCGCTCACAGCGGCCACACGATTAAATTGAGAACCCTAAACTTTCTCAACTGATGCTAGCATTTCAAATGCACCGGCTTAATTATCGTTATCTTATGAACAATTATTATACCTTTGCAAAGGGTATTATAATTTTGCCCAGAAGTTTGCAGCGCATAGAAATATTCATTTCCGACCCTATAAACTATATATATTCTTGATCAGGGCGACGAGCTGAGTCGATTGAGCTTTGTCCGTCCGTCTGTCTGACCGTCTGTCTGTTTCTACGCCAACTAGATTTGCACAGATTCTTCTTTTTACTGCACACTGCTAATATGTCGGAACCGACCGGATCGGTTGACTATATCTTATAGCTGCCATAGGAACTGCCGGTCGAAAAGTGAAAAACTCTTTTGTTTTTAATGTAAACGCCTCCCGCTTCAGCAATTACTAGTTTTATACGCTTTTACACAGATTTGGAAGTTTTGGTCAAAATCGGATGACTATATCTTATAGCTGCCATAGGAACTAAATTGTTTGTTTTAATGCTGACGTTCGTAAACTCTAATGTATTAAATCATTTGCAATGGTATACAAAATTCGGCAAAGACGAAGTTAGCTTGGCCTTCTCGTTTTTTGTTTTGTTTTGGGCTTGTTTTCGTATTCTTTTATTTTAATTTATAGGTACTTAATTAACTTAGGTTTAACAAAAATATATGAATTTGTTTTATGAGTATGATTAGGCGGATTTTTTATATTAATTAAATATATTAATTTTTAGTTGCTGTAACTAATTAGTTGATAACTATTATAGTGGATGCTTTTTTGAAGTTCCGAGTTTACACTGCGACGAGCCGTTGGAACCAGCAACCCATGCAGCAATAAAAATATTCCTGCAGCAACTGCTTCTGCAAAGAATTTAAAAATATTTTTAAATTAGCCTAGAGCGATTTAATTAGATGAATGTTATACACCTTCATCAGCTCCTTCAAAGCTTTTGAGCAACTTAACGGTGAATTTTTCCGTTACCCTCTTTTGTGCATGAGGAATCACAATTTCTTTAAAGTGGTCAAACTTGGTTAGCAGCAGCTCTAGCTTCGATATTTGCAAGCACTGTAATAAAGTTAAAAATAATAAAAATAAAAATTTTATGTCGATTAAAAAAATAAAAGCCAATTTATAAAGCTAAGCTTTCATCACTGTTTTCTGGAGAGAAAAATGCATGGTCATATGTGATGCCAAGCTAGCAGTTAAACAGACGTATGCAAAAAAAGCTGATATTAAAGCTAAATTTTCAGCACTGACCACAAAAGAAGAAAGCGACATGAAGAAACATGCGCGCATTGTAACAAAATTTGGTTATATTGGCTGCTTCGAAGAAGTGTTTATGTACAATAAATTATAAAATGTACATTGTACATATGCATATGTATGTACGTAGTATACGTGTATATACAGTTGCCTCTTCACACATTTACGAGACATTGTGTGTAAATGTGTGTGTACATATTACTTGTGCCGAAGCAACCAGAGCAACCAATGCACTAATGTATGTTTTGTATGTAATAGAACATAACTTTAACTTACCTGTATTCACTGAACAACACAATCACTATTTCACTATTTTTATTTTTGTTTTAAACTTTAATTTTGGCTGCGTCTTCACTTGCACTTCCACTTGGTTTGTGCTTGCTCAAAGTAGTGTGACCAGAATAAGATAACCAAATTCGACATAAAAGTGAGCGCCACGATAAAATTGTTTGAAATTTAGTCGCCATTTTCTGGTCACAATTTTGCACAACCAAATACGACTTATGTATCTAGATGTCCGATTATGCTGAAATTGGCATTATTGGTAAAACCATAAAGCAATCAGTTGTTTAGTAAAACATAACAAAACAAAAAAACGCGCGCTTACCAAACTTCACTGATATACATTTAAAACTGACTGCAGGGCGAAGCATCTGCTAGAGAATTTTTGTCGTTGTTTATAACTAGATGGCTTTTTAAAAACAATATATTTGCTCATGACTAAAGTAAAAAATTAAATATGCATAAAAGCGTTCCATGGTGGACCTTGCAAAGAAAATATTAATTTGAATTTGTGATATAGTGTGACCAAAGTTTGAAAACTGAATTTAACCGCAACCAAATTCAATAAATAATATCATTCCTATGGCTGCAGTATGATATAGACGTTTGACCTGCCTGATCTTGACATTTTTGACCAATCAAATTCAATAAAAACTTACAGTGTAAAAAAATTTTATATTAATATCTCTAAAACAGTGGTGCACAAACTCACATTATCATGATTTGCGCTGGTGTGCGTAGCAGAGCAACACGAAGTAAACGTTGTTATGTCAAATATAGGCTACAAACAAACACACATATGTGTGTGCGTGCATTTTATAGAGCACACGTATTCTCTCTCTCTATGCGTGTGTCGGCTGCGACGCTGGCAGAATTATGACTTCGTATCCCACGGGGTACGAAAAATGAAATGTGTGCACCACTGCTCTAAAACCATAAAAGTCTCTAATTTTTGGCAAGTGCCATAATTTAAGTTAAGCTATGTTCAGGGCAATAAATAGATGAAGTTAAATATTTAACTATTAAGTATTATCAACCCAATACTTGTGCTATAAACGAAGTAGTTAATTTTTTAAAAATCTCTTTTTCGATTTGGGCCAATTTTTAAATTTTATTTTAAATTATCAAAAATTGTGTGTGCAACATTTATAAACATTTCGAAAAAAATGTCGAATCCGAATTCGTTAAATGTGCTGTTGTTTGAAATAGATTTTTTAATCTGACTTAATCGTTTTATTTAAATCAGTCGCAATTTTCAACCATTCATTGAAAAAATAAACATCTAACATATTTTAATTTCTAGGAATTCATTAACTCAAAAAATTAAAGCTTAATAAATATTTGTAGGGCAAAGCCACTGACATCACTTTAGTGTTGTAGCCTTTTTATATGTAAATGCGTCTTGGTTTAACGACTTTACTCGGAAACAATATAAAATTTGTCCGTTATGTAATTCAAAATATTTTAAGCCAATTGACCTATTTTTAAACACATAAATTCCTAATTTTTTTTACCTAAAATTTACAATTCTAGGCTAAATTTACCATTTTTAAGGCCATTATTGCCTAGAAATAACATTTTAGGTAATAAAAACCAGTTTCCTAAAATTTTAGGAATCACTTTTTTCTGAGTGTACCATATGCATCCTTTAAATACAAGACTACCTTCGTGTGTTCAGTATTTTTTGCGTTCCAGACATAAGTATGCAATTTGGAGTGGTACCTTGAGTAAAACATATTTTGAGCCATTTTTAACCCATTTCAGCGAATGCTTTTTACCTAAAAACATATATTGAATATAATTAGCTTAAAAAATTACCGATATTTTTATTAGTCCAACGCAAAAGTTTCGAATTTCTAAAACTAATAACTAACAAGTAAGAGTGTTGCAGTCGAGGGCCCCGACAGCAAAATATCCTGTCCCAAGTAATGTGGTTCCTATCAAAGCTGTAAGCTTGAATTACCATTACCATTTTTCACATAATTGAATATTCAGTGAATAATAATTACTTTTACAATTACTTAGATAATTGAAGCTGGGTGATTATTGAGTAATTGTGCTAAAAATGTTGAATTATTCATGAACTTTAAGGTGTAAAATTAAATTACTTAAACTAAGGGGTTTTAAAACAAAATAGAGGCAAGCTAACTTCGGCTCGGCCGAAGTTTATATACCCTTGGAGCTTGAGATATGAAAGATTTTTTTCAGACCTATCTTTTGTATCTATATAGTTGTACGATTTCGACAAATCTTGGTGAAATTATGTGAAATCTTTAAAAATTTAATTTTGCTCAATCTCCTAACGAAACATAAGAGATTTGTTACTAACCAAAAGAGATTTCTGGGACACCTTGAATTGTTTTGGGCTGGATTTTGGTTGGAAGAGATTTTCGTGACACCTTCGTATACGATTTTTGTATGTATATACTAGAGAGCTGCACGAGTGATTCCAGCATCGTATGATTACAGGTAAAAATACTCATTTTTGAGTACAAAGATGCGGAGTAGGTAATCATGAAATCGTTTGAATGATTACAAGTATTTTTGATTACTACTCGTGAGTATTTTCCGAGTAATACTCGTAGCATCGTTTTAACAATTAAATTGTTGTGAGGCAAGTATTTTAATGTATATACTATATACATATGGCTGCAGGCAATAAGTCCAACGTGCGTACTCATGCTGATTACGAGATGGTATGTCAAAGCCATATCTTAGTTTCCGTTTCCAAGATATTCGCGAAAAACTAAATTTCCGACTTTTTGCCGTTTTAGAATTTTTGTAGGCCACACTAAGCAATATTTGCTAATTTTATAACGCTTCTAGGATAGTACACACATCAATGCAACTGAGAAAAATGAAACACGCCATATAACTATTGCCAATGGTGTCGAAATTGGCCTTCAAAGTCAAATTTTACTTGATTTATAGCAATTTTGTCGAACTAAACCATTTGCTACAAGCCATTCTATTTGTCGGACATTTATTGGCTCCATTCCATCATATAGTTCAACATATGCACTAATTATGGTAATTTTTTGGTAATTTTGTCTGGACCGCAAGCAAAGTTACAGCCAATAATATCCGAAAATCAAGATAAAAATTTATGGGAGGCAAACTAGATTCCCACCCCAAATTTTTATAGCAGTTTAGAAAAGGCAACTTGATATAGCATTGGCTTAACTAAATGTTTAATCTAATGTTAAATAACAACATTCATGGAATGCTACGTTAACATTTGCGATTAGTATTGAAAAGAAAAGTCTAGTTCTCCCTTCTCTTTGGCACTGCATGAATGTAACAACAGCTTAACGGTCTCCGCCACTGCAACCCAGACCCGAACCTGGTCTTCCCATCTCAGTTTCGGTCTCCCAAAGTCTTTCGCCTTCCGTTTGTTCACATGATTTACTGGAGCTTGTTCATGGTTACTGGTAACATGTCCTTTCCAGCGCAGAATGTGAAAGGATGATAGCACATTTTGAACTAGTTCAGAATAGTTGAAACTCCCCTTTTTCCAAAGAAATTATTTGCGACAAGGAGAAATCGCCCCAGGCTTTTTTTTTTCCTTACACAGAGAAATAAAAGGATAGTTTCTGATGATCCTCAGGATATTTTCGGTATCCATTTGGACTGGATAGTTAACTATCCTTTTTTGGGATCCATTGGATATTTTCGAAATCGATTTATTTTCGCTTAAAAAGGATATATCAGAGAAAATATATTTCATTGATCTTTTTCCTCCATCCAAAGAAGCTGAAAAATGTGAAAAGGATATTTAAAAAAATGGATCTTAAGTGGATATTTCGAATATCCATTCTACGGGGTTTTTTTTTCTCTGTGTAGTAGTAGTAGTAGTAGTAGTATTTGATTTATTCATAAATATTTTATAATTTGTGTTAACAAAATAGAAATGCACATAGTGACTTTATTATAAATAAATGCTGGTATCCTTCTGAGCATGGCAATTAAGGCCGTTAGCCCATACTTCCCTTAAGTGGTCCACAATACTCCATTTCCAGTTACTACACTTGACTTCCCCGGTCGTCCCGAGATATCAAATCGTTCACCGGAAATAGTGCGTAAGAAACCCACTCGCAGGGAAATAACTCATAGATTAACATTAACAGTAATTCAAAAAGAAACATTATTATACATAAATTGAGGTTACAAAATATTCACTTATTGACATTAAACATTATAAAAAAATCCTATACAAATAAAATTGACACTCCTGTTCAGAAATCCCCTAAAAATTCCTGCCTATATTTTGAGGCCTCCCTTAGATATGAGGTTAGAGAGGGCCAATTGGAACCGTTCATTAGGTCAAGCATTTCCCTTCTATCTAAAATCCATTTGTTGAAGTGCAGTAAACGGTGCTCACCTAGTATTGGACATCGCGCTATGAAATGTGCAACATCTTCTCTTTCATCCATATTGCATAGGGTGCATCGGCTTTCCGTATTTCTGTGTGGCATGTAGTTTAGCCTGAGAACTTCAACTCTTGCACGAAAAATAAGCGATATTGCATATGTGTCCACATCATCCCTAAAATAGTTTCTTTCTCCTAAGTTGTATTCTAGGAGCTTATATGTGCATCGTGTATCACTCTCCCTTGCCTGCCGCTCGAACTCATTTTTTTTCTCCATCGTCAATCTTCTGTAACAGTTCTATTTGCCACGCATCCCAAGTTGTGCTGTCATTTGTGTATGTCCTTATGTTGTGATCTCCTGCCATACTATCCCATTCATGGAAGAACTGTGATCGGTCTGTCAAAAGTTGTTCAACTATGACTTTTGGGAGCCGTGAAGAGTCCATCTGCATAGCTTTGCCTATATATTTAAAGTGCAGCTGAAGGGTGTATTGAAACAATGTCGGAAGGCCCGTTTCAATATATAATGCGTAGCTCGGAGTGTTTACAGGCAGATAAAAGATCTTTTTAAGGTAGAAACGAAGCAAACGCTCTACATCCTCGAAACGGCAAAATCCCCAGACTGGGGCCGCATAACACATAATTGCCCTAGACGTTGCTAAAAAGAGTTTATATTTGGTGCTGTTGTTGACTTTCTTCTTCCCAAGCAGATGTTTCCAGGTGCTATTAATAGCGACTTTGGCGTCTGTCAATTTCTGTGCCAAATGTTTCTTAAACGACATATTGGATGTAAGTAGCACGCCTAGGTATTTGTACTCGTTTACTGTTTCTAGCAATACCCCATCTAGTGTCCATTCATCAGCTCTGGCTCTACGTCCTCTTCCATCCTTTACTATCATTATTTTCGACTTCTCGATATTTATACGAAGACTCCACGTCTGACAGTACCTACTTAGAGCATCAATCATTTGTTGCATCTCCTGTGGGCTTTCCGCCAAAAGCACCATATCGTCGGCATACATGAGAACCTTGATGCGTTGAGATCCAAATTCTACTCCTCCGGGAAGATTCGCAGCAATGTCATCCACATACAATGCAAATAGTAGTGGACTCAACAAGCATCCCTGCTTTACGCCTAAGTTCGTTTCGAACCATTCGGATAGTTGGTTTCCATCCCATACTGTGGTTTTATTTAGGCTATAAAGGCTTTCTATTATAGCAATAAATTTGGTCGATACTCCAGCATTACTTAACTTTAAGTAGAGACTGCGCCTGTCGATTGTGTCGAACGCAGCTTTGAAATCTACAAAAAAAAGTAAACATTTTCCTTCTTTCGCCCAGGAACTTTTTGGCAATCGACGTCAATGCAAAAATACTGTCTACAGTCGAGTAGCCCTCTCTGAATCCAGCTTGATATTCTCCTAGAATAATGTGCGTCTTAACCCAGTTTGTTAGGCGCGCTAGCATAACAGACGTAAACACCTTCATCATTGCATTAAGAAAGGATATTCCTCTATAGTTCGCTGGTTCCATTTCGTTGCCTTTTTTATAGATGTCAGGGGCAACTCCTGTTTCAAAGATATAATTAAATGCGGTTGCGAGCTGATTAATAAACAAGGGCGGTGCACTTTTTAGAAATTCGGCTGGAACTCTATCTACACCCGGTGCTTTTTTATTTTTGCTTCGTGCGAGGGCTTCTGACACTTCTGCTGCTTGAATCGATTGATCTAACGCTGGCAATGTCGTAAATGGGAAAGCAAAAAGGTGTTGGGCGAGGGGAATTTCAGCATAGAGTAGACTTTGAAAATGTGATGCCAGCCTTGGCGCGCTCACTTTTATTGGTTTCCTTTTATTTGTTCCGTTAATCTCTCTTATAAGATTCCAGAGAGCTTTGCTATCTCTTACGTTGTTCAACTCTACCTCTAGCTGCCTATAGTATGCTGCCTGCGTGCGCTTGCATAACGACTTGTACTTAGTATTTGCTTCATGGTACTGTACTTTGGCTGCATGAGTTGCATTTTTGTTAACCGCGCGCAGTAACTTCATCGATATACTCCTTGCTGCCTCACAATCGCTGTTGTACCAAGGCTGTGTTTTTGTGTGTGTAGATGGTCTGTTCGGCTTTTGCATAAATTTAGCTGCCTTGACAATGCACTCTGTGAGGATTTCAATTGTGGGTATAGTCCCGGGCTCTGTAGCTCTGCTTACAATATTTTCCAAATTTCCCGCGTACCTGTGGGCACCCTTATCTGACCATCTTAACTTAGGCAGAAGCTTGCTTTCATTTTCCTGCGATTGCCTGTGGACCCCAATCTCAATATCTACGCTTATTGGCATGTGATCTGAGTATACCTCGCTTTTAACTTCCATGTCAATTACATATTGATGCCATGCGCCGGTAATCAGACAATAGTCTATTGTTGAAGTAGCTTGTGCTCTTATGAATGTAAAGCTTCCTTCACTGTCGCTGCTTGTTCTACCATTCAGGACTGTCATATTAAACGTCTCGCACAGTTCTATTAATTTTCTACCTTTCCAATCAATGATCGTGTCCTTAGCAGCTCTATTGACGTCTGTAAATCGGTTATCTGACTGTGTATCCTCAGTTATCACTTGTTCTTTTGCTATGCGCGCGTTCAAGTCACCAATAATCATTATATCTGGCAGATCCAATTGTTGTATGCCATCAAACAGCTTTTCATAGTCCATTTGCCAGTGATTGCAATTAAGGTAGGTGGGGATGAAACACAGTCGCTCTTCGTTACAAATAATGTCTACTTTTTTGAAATTTATTGCTTGGGCGAATCTGCATTTTACATCTGCGTTGAGATCTCTGCGAATTCCGTACAACGCTCCACCACTGGCTCTGCCTCTACTTGATGATCTGGTCGCTGGTTGCAGTATGTCTATCTCAAGGGGATGTTCAGTAAACGTTTCAAACAAGAAAAACATGTCGTGGGATTTTATATAGGACAGAAAGTGGGAGTGTATTAGCTTATTTCCTAGACCTGCTATATTATACGATAGACTTAATAAATGCGTGACTTTCTTTGGGTTGCTCTGCGGTGGTTTCTATAACACTTCTTCGTTTTTTGGCCTCTTTGCTTGAATCAAAAGTTCGCGGTATGCTAGGTTGCCAGTTCCGAAACGCACGCCATATAGCTCAAATAGTTCTGAGGCTGCTGGTTGGCCTCTACACATCAGATTTCTGTTGCTGTCGAAATGCATCCATTTTCCATTTATATTGATGGCATCACTTTTTACAAATACTTTAACTGTAATAGCACAGCTTTATGATCTTGCTTTTTTATGCTGAGATCCTTTTCTATATAAATGGACGTTCCAGAAAGTTTCCTTGAGTGTTTTAGCAGTTCCTTGGCCATTTCCTCAGTTTCTAATTCCACACATAAATTTACTTTATTATTTTTTTGCAATATTACGCGCATATCCTTAACTTTGGCAGTTCCCACGTGCATTTTCGTATGAAATAGGGATTCAAGATTGTCTTTGGTCACCTTTTCCTTCTGCAGATCCTTAATTAGAAGACGCTTGGCTTTGGATTGCTCTACAAGTCTATTTAGCTCTTTTTTGTCCTGGAGTCTATCAGCCTTCATTTGAATAATTTCATCTCTGAGCTCTTTGTTTTCTTTTTCCAGAGATTCAATTTTTTGAGTAACGCACCCAATCTGTAACTTCAGATCACCAATGTCTTCTTTTGTTGCCACCGTGTATGCGAGACTGCTTATCTGCCGATCGAATTTATCTCCCATTTGCTGTATGGCTCTCATAATATTGCCTAGTGCGTTTTCTGGCGACATGTCCGAGCATTTCCTCTTCTCTGCTTAGGTTACCTGACTAGGTGACGCTATGTTCTCAAGACCCACTACGGTTGTTGCTGGTTTGATATTTGTTGGGGTAGAGTATCTGTTTGGCGACCTGTACATTTTAGTGGTTGGTTATTTCTACCGCAGCCGAGAAGTATGCTTCAATATTTTACGAAGCTCGTGCAGATTATATTAAGCTTTTAACGAGCTTTTAGCCTAGAGCTTTGGGTTTGGTTTTAAACTGCACTTTTCTACTATCATGATCTCGCCTACTCACAGGATGTATGTATTAGTTGGTGCTCCGCCGGCCGGCTGTTGTTTATTATTTTTAACAAAGCGCAATATTTTATATATCTGCCTCCGTTTGAGTTGCCTTCACTTGTTGATGTTCCGCACCTAACTCCAAAAGGAATTCACAGCTGCACAACACAATCTAAACAGTTTAAACTTTAAAGTTAAATATTTAATTTTTTTTCCTGGACCAGCTGACTCTGCTTAACCTCTTCGCACTAGGGTTACTCACGATCTTCGCTGTGTATCTATATATCTGTGTATCGACGCCGCTGCTACAAAGGATGGACGCCGCTACTTGTCTACACAGAAAATTGAATGGTGCCGGACACTGCTTCAAACCATCAAATTAACAAATACGTTGACAGCTAAGCTGCAATAAAAGCAATGCAGAGTCACACCATCAACTCCAAAAATGTTCGGGCAAGCAGAGAAGCTAGATTCCCTCTGCACCTACAGTAATGTGCACATCTACTGGATTCCCAGCCACCAGGGCATTGATGAAAACGAAATGGCGGACACACTTGAAAAAGCCTGGGTCGCTCTTAGACAAAAAATAACTCTGAACATACCTATCTCCCTACAGATTCAATACCGCAAGATGGAAGAGATAGCGGAGAAAAAGCAGAGAAAAATTGGAAGAACACGACCGGCTGCCGAATCTCTAAAATTATGTGCAAGAAAAGAGACAAAAATGTTACGCACTATACATATACATATAGCAGCTCCAAAGAAGAGACTGTAGTCTGATTATAGGCATATTAAATGGTCACTGCCTAACAGCCGCCCACGCCAAAAAACTAGGCATCACGACAGCAGACATCTGCAGGAAATGTAAGAGTAGCAGACACTCTAGAACACCTCATCTGCAGTTCGCCACGACAAGATTAAAACATCTGCACTCCCCAAGTTTCACCACTCTGGAAGAGGCGGTCAAAAGTTTTTCTCACTAAAACTAGTTTTTCAACTGATTGTTTTAATGGCAGCTATATGCTATAGTCATCCGATCCGGCCGGTTCCGACAAATGTGCAGCGTATTTGTACCAAAAGACTTCGTGCAAAGTTTGGTTAAGATAGCTTTAAAACTGACGGAAGAGATAGCATAGAAACAGACGGACGGACAGACGGACATGGCTATATCAGGTCGTCATGCTGATCAAGAATATATATACTTTATGTGGTCGGAGATGCTTCCTTCTATGCGTTACAAAGGGTATAAAAAGTGTTAGTTAGGAAGGGTATGTTAGTAAAATGCAGGGAAAGAATTTCCCCCACTAGCAGCAGAAGGGCCGATACGGGATGCATGCACAGTGTGCATTGCACAGACACACACTTAAAGGCCTTAGTGTTTTTGGCCGTTGCTGCTGATGTCGGATTTTGCTACAAGCCTGCCTCTGGGATTTCCAAGCGGTTATAGCAGTTCTGTCATGAGGTACCTTCTGCCAACACATTAAGAACAGGCGAAGACAGTTGAAGATTAAATTGGTATTCATGAAATAGCAATACTGTCAACCAGCCCCCTTTCTAGTGTTGTGCGTGTCTTGTTTTAGACAAGTTATGGACAAAGTCCTAACTTAAATGACCTAGAGCCTGCTTAAAAAGTTCTATGATTTTCAATCAAAAAGGTCACTAAAGCAATCACTTTGTTTACTAACTCATTCGCATCTAGGGACAATCGTTTTCTATGATAGAAAATAAGATTGCCCTCCGAATCGTAGAAAATTCCTAATTCTTTCAAATGTTATATATTGTTTATCGCCAGATGGTGAACAGAGTAGTTGGCCGGCAGCCTTCTCTGAGCCACTGTTGCTGTTGCTATTTAAGAACTTTCTAATATTTGGTAATTAAGTGTATCTACTCGTTTGTTTTTCGTGTTTCCATGCAACTCTTTGTTTGATATGTAATGGAGCGTGAGAGGGTCTCTAGCTCCTCTCTAACGCCTCTCAAAGAGTCGTAGTTCTTCCATCTGCCTGGATTTTACATTGAACCACGCTATGTGTCCATGAACTAGTATTGGTTGTACTAGTTTCTCGTATACAAGGGAGCACGTCCTAATAAGTTCGGGCCTTGAGACGGTCGGACTCGCCGTATTAGAGAGGAACTTTGCTCTGTCGACACCGCTTCTGTCAGAAATTAGTCAGCTGTTCGCTCTCAATTAAGCTCTGTAGATATTTTTGAGTCAGCTGTTCGCTCTCACTTACGCTTTCTGGATACATTTTGGAATATTGTCGACTCGCTTTAACCACAGTGATTTCCTACAGGCACAATGAAGTATCTTTTAGCACCAGCAAAATTGAGAGGCAGCGCAAAGTTTATCTCTAATAATTTTTGCTCAATGCGAATATTTGAGTGAAGAGTTGTCGGCGCAGTAAATTGTGCTTCTATACACGGTTGCCACTTGAGTATAAAATAATGCACCAAAAAAATTTAAAAAAAGAACCATTTTCATAAAAAAGAACCAAAAGTTTTTTCTTCCTTATTCATGTTATAATTTTAATATATCTTTTTGTCAATAACTTAAAATCACGCATGCATTTCATTTCTTAAGAGTTCATAAACATACAAATAAAAATTAAACATTTTTCTTGTACCTTTTAATTAACTTGTTAACACTTAAAATAACCAAAAAAGTCAATATTCATTATTAAATCCTAAACAAATTTCTTCACTTATTCGTGTTATATTTTCATTTCATTGAGAATTCTTAAAAGTACAAGTAAAAACAATCAATTTTTGTATACCCTGAACTCATTAAAAATGAGTAAAAGGGGATCATAAAGTTGTGCAAATGTATGTAATAGCTAGAAGGAAGCACCTTTGATCTGCTTGATCAGCAGCAACAGCCGAATCAATTTAGCCATGTCCGTCAGTCTGTCTGTAGATAGATAGATAGATAGATGTTTATTTTTCCATATATCTATACATAGTTTGTAGCTGCAGATTATTTGCTAATTCCAGAAATAAACATTTTAAAGCTTGGTTTATAACCGTCAGCTTTTCTTCTGTTGTTTTGACAACGTTTACAAGTATTATGAATTTCTATTTTAATTATTATATTTGTATTAAAAAACTTCATTTATAATATTTTTCCTATATATTATAGCCCCCTCAGTAAATCTAGCCAGATTCTTCCATCCCATTTCTCCATTTAAAGCCATGATGACCTATTCTCTTGTAAGTGTGCCTTTCAGAAACCAGCGCAGACGAAATTCTCTTAGAACCGGACATCTCCCCACAAAATGCTGCATGTCTTCCAACTCCTTGGTGTTGCATAGTGAGCATATGCCTCCGTTAACAATCCTTCTTGGGCAGCCGTTCAACCATAGTAGATCCCCTCTCGCCTTTATTTATTTCGAAGTAAGTTTAACAATGTTCAGTCAAACAATAATTACCTAAGAGTACTTTACTTAAGATTAAGCTAACGGCGAACTCTGACCCGGTGGTACAAATTTATTGGCAATAGCCAGCTATGGTCCAACTCACAGCATAAGTGGTCAGAGTACGTACTAGCCATTGCATGAGGGTTTTAGTTGAGGAGTGACATCAGGGAGTTCTTTACGTCTAATAGAGAGCTATCTATAGAAAATAGGTGATAGTACTCATTGTAAACCAGGCACAGGCAACGGAAGGGGTCTCGATGAGCATAGTTCGTTAGGCGGGGCGGTAGATAGATGGGCATATAGTGACGAGTTGCTCTAAGTGGCACTGACAAATTAATTAGACTTAGGACAGCAGTTGAGTCAATCTCACCGGACAGTAGCTTTTGGATGAAAACTACAGCATGGCAGATTCTTCTGTATTTAAGTGATGGGAGGTCTAATAGGCGCAATCTCTGTTCATAGTGAGGTAGGTGGATAGTGGAAATCAAAAACTGGTAAATTTGGTAATGCGGAGACCAGAGGCAAGAACAATATTCCAGGTTTGGTCTCACCAGTGGAGTAAAGGAGTTTGGTGGTGTAGGGGTCATCGAATTCTTTGGACCATCTCTTAATAAATCCAAGGACGCTCTTAGCCTTGTTGCAAATCACAGAGATGTGACTGTTGAAGCTCAAATTGGTCTCAAATAGTATACCCAATTATCGACCTTGTATATGCGAACTAGCGGTTCCCCATGAATGGTGTATTCGAAGAAATAAGGCTTGGTTCAGTGAAAAGTTATAATATTGCACTTAGCAATATTAGGGGGAAAACGATTCAGGCGGCACCAAGCACTAAGAGCGTTTAAGTCACTTTGTAATAGAAGTGGAGAAACTGGGTCGTCAAATGACGCACATAGCTTGAGATCATCAGCGTACATAAGTGCTGTTGAATGGGAAAGAACTTGCGGAATGTCGTTAATGAAAAGGTTGAATAACAATGGGCCAAGAGGACTGCCCTGTGGGACTCCAGAGAAAACGTGAACGATTTCAGATACAGCAGACTTAAAACGCACACGTTGGGACCGATTGGAAAGGTATGATTTGACCCAGCGGAGGAAGTTGGGTGGGAGACCAACTAAGCATAATTTATATAGGAGTAAATTATGATTAACCGAATCAAACGCTTTACTAAAGTCCGTGTAGACGACATCAATTTGTTTACGATGTAGGAATCCCTTATTTACTGTTGAAGAAAATTCGAGTAGGTTAGTGGAAACCGAGCGTCGACGAATAAAACCATGCTGGGATGGACTAAGGATGGGTTGGCAAAAAGGTTGTAATTGGCCAGTTATTATGAGTTCAAATAATTTTGGTATGGCAGACAGCTTACAGATTCCTCTATAATTGCCTATATCAGACCTAGAACCTTTTTTATGGATAGGAATAATAAACGATTCCTTCCATAATAGGGGGAAATCACTGAGCTCAATAGATAAATTAAATAGTTTAAGGAGGGGATCGCAGAGGAAATCAGCGCAATATTTAAGGACGCAGCTAGGGACATTGTCTGGTCCAGCTGAAAAAGATGGCTTAAGTTTTTTTAAATTTGATAGGAGACAATCATGATCGATGAATGGCGGAAGAATGCAGTTAGAGCGACTGATATGGTGAGGGTAAGTTGGAGAAACAACGTGGTTCGTATCCGGAAGAGCATAGCAGAGTTGGAAAAAAGAGTCAAATAGGCTGGCAATGTCACCTTCGTTCTCAGCACTAGCATTATTAAAATGAAGGCAGGGGGGGAATTGTGAAGAGTTACGCTTAGAGCGGACAAAATCGTAGAATTTCTTGGGGTCATTATGGAAGTCTTGCTTACACTTGAGTAGGTAATTCTTATAGCGCTCTTCGTTAAGCTTTTCAAATTCAGAACGAGCAACCTCATATTTTGCGAAGTCAGCATGGGATCCCGAGCGCTAAAATTTTTTGAACGCTCGGGACTTCTTATTTTTTAGGCTAGTCAATTTCCGAGTGAACCATAGAGGAGACCGAGAAGAAGTGGGAGGGTTAATGCGAGGAACGCAGACATCAAAAATGCCAAAAAGAACGTCGTAAAATGCGCGAGAAGCGCCGTCGATGTCTCTAAAATGATCAAGGAACGACCAGTCGTACTGGGAAAGTGAGAGATTTAGAGCAGAGAAGTCGGCTTTTTGAAAGCAGAAAGAGGGGAGAGGTGGGGACGACTCGAAAGCAATGGTGCGGCTAGGCACTTCCATATCAAGTAGTAGAGTAGGATGATACAAGTCTTCGGGAACTGATAGTGGAACCGTTTTACGGACTGTTGAGCAAGATGGATCCGATGTAAAAACAAGATCCAGAACTTTGTTCTTACAATTTGGGACGGAGTTTATCTGACTAAGCGATAGATCAGCCATGCAGTCCACGAATTCGTTATTTTCCAAAGGGTATAGAATAGTTGGATCATCAGAAAAGGTCCAAGATATAGTCGGAAGATTATCCAGGTTATGTCCGTTTGTGGGAACAGCTCGTTGCAGTATGAAGTAGGGTTGTCGAAAATATATCAAAATATAGATATATCGATAATAATTTTTAAAACTGATATATTTATATCGTGATTTTTTTTTTGTCCAAATATCGAATATCGATCTTTTTTTGGGATATTTTATGATATTTGTGCGTTAGTGTAATTTGCGCGGAAAAGTAATTCAAACAAGCGGTAACACGACCAATTTGGCGTCGCACTTCAAAAACAAGCAAGCTGGGAAATGAGAAACATGTAGCTTGCTTTGCACGTACAATCCACTTGTTGGTAGATGACACAGTGAAGGAGATTTCGTCATTTTACAACATATTTGACATATTGAAGGAAAGCCCTGCATTAATGGACCAGTGGCGAAAAGCCCAGGCCGATGAGGGAATTCCGAAAGACTGTATTAAGACCCTCGATGGAATTCGTGCCTTGATATGCTGACGTCCTTTTTGTGTCTTGCAAATAAAAGGGGCAATCATTCATTTCAAACACTATTATTCAACAAAATACAGATTGCAAAAGTTGAATCTGACGAGGGTATCCTTACTAAAGAGTCGCCTTGTAACCTATTGGAGAAAAGGTTCAGGCAACTTGAGTCCAATAAAATATTAGTGAAATCGTCATTTCTTGATCCTATGTTTAAAAAGATGTCCATCTCGGCAATCGGGGTACAAGACGGATACATTTATCCAAGAAAACCCGGTGTGTCAAAAATTAAAATTTTTATGTATTAATTTTAATAACAATGATTCTTCCCAAAAATAACGAAAAAAGAAATGCTAATTAATTTTATTAAAATTTTTACAGATCTCATAAGTCGAAAATTCATATAACCCGTGTGTTGACTTTATGGAAGCCCCAAATAGGTCGATTTTAAAAGTCCTTTCAGTGGAAGAAACGCAAAATAGTGAACTGAAGGTTTACCTTAGGTTGCCGCAAACATCATGGGAGAGTAATCCCTTAATCTTCTGGAATTCGAATAAGCTGTCCATGCCGGGACTATACAGACTGGCCCTAAAGTATGTTATTACCCCTGGTAGGTCAGGTGCCTTCGGAGCGACTTGCTTCTGCTAAAAAATGCGTCATTTTCGACTCCCGTAGAGCCGTATGACGGATTTACATAAAAAGCAACGCGTCTTTTTAAAGTCTTTTAAATCCAAATATTGGAACTAAAAGTATTTAATATGTAAAATACATAGAAAACTCGAATCTAATGGAAAATATTGTTATGTTTGCTTAATATAGACTATATCTTTTTTAATTTGGGGCAGAGTTTTATCCTTTTTTGGGACAAAAAGGAAAAAAAATTAAAATATCAATTATATCGATATATCGATATTTTAAAAGTAATATATTTAATATCATTTGATATTTTTTCAAATCAGAAAATATCATCGATACGATGTTTTAAAAATATTCGGCAACCCTACTCTGGAGAGCAACGCATCGCACGCAGAGTGGATCGAAGGCAATATACAGCTCCTCACTGCACTTAAAGAAGAGAGCCAAAGACAACACTTACATAAGGCCACAGTAAGCGCCGTGAGGATATATAAGGATTTAAGCCAAGAGGTAGGACCTTCATACTAGGGTTGCCAAATATTTTTTAAACATCGTATCGATGATATTTTCTGATTTGAAAAAATATCAAATGATATTAAATATATTACTTTTAAAATATCGATATATCGATATAATTGATATTTTAATTGTTGACTCGACTTCGGGTGAACTTTGCGAATAAAACGCCGCCAGCTGCCAAACACACCTCCAAACAAATACACGCTCAACTCAATGATTAACAATGAGTATTTATTAGTTGGTAAAGGCAAATATGGGTTTCGGGAAATGACCAGTTAGGCGGGAAATAGGGGGGTTTTATCTCCTATAAACGATATTTTACATTTTTCGGTTTACAAATTAATATTTTCTTTCACTTACGCTTCGTCGCGTTCTGCCCTCTTCTCTGTTCAAACGTCGAATGCTTAACCAATCGACTTAGGGCGGTTATCGATACATTAAACAATAGGGTTGCCACAAGGCATTAAAGTCGTTGACAAATCAAAATTCAAAATTCAAACTTAAATTCTAAAATTACTTAATTTCTTCACAACATCCCCGCCACCGTGAATCTAGCAGGGCGTTGATTCACCTAATTCGAGCTTGGCCAAAACGCACGCTGGACGACGAAACACTCCGACATCAGTTCTCACTGTCGCTGTGCGTACTTGCCCATCCCTGCCAGCAATAACATCAGTCACTATGCCCTTCTTCCAGGTCGATCGATGGGCACTTCCGTCGCATATGAGGACCAAATCTCCTACAGCTAACTGCTTCACATCTTGGTACCATTTCGTGCGACGACAAAGGTCTGGCAGATACTCGTTCAGCCATTTTTTCCAGAAACAATGCGCAAGCTGTTGTATTGTCCGCCAGGACTTTCTTGTTGGCTGATAAACTTCTTCGTCTGGATGTGGTGTCTGGCTGGAATTGAAGAGCTCAATAGAAAATGGTAAGGTGTTAATGGCTCATCTGTAGGCGAATCTAGCGCTATGTGTGTAAGCGGCCTTGCATTCACTATGTTCTCCGCATCACACATCAAACCATACAGCATATCCTCTTTCAAGCTACGATTCAACATAGCATGTCCCATAGCTCTCTTTACGCTGCGTACGAGTCGTTCCCAGCAGCCACCAGCATGCGGATTCATAGAGCAATTAAAGAGCCACTCAATTTCCTCGTTCGCTAATTCCGCAGCAATCTTATTTTGGTCCATTTCAATTAACTGACGTTTAAGCTCTTTATTCGCACCTACAAAGTTCGTGCCATTACACTGTGACACATTTTTGAACACTAAAAAGTTGATACGGTCGAGACCAAAAAATTCTGAAAGGGTATGATGGTAGTATAAAAACCCTGGTTTGGTCAGATTAGCTGCCGTTTTCATTTTATTGACCTTTGAACTTTTCAGCTTTAGAGTAGGACTAACGATGCCATATCTCGTAAACTATTTTGAATTTCGCTTTTATGTCCTTAGCAAAGTTGTTGCTCTTGGCTTGGACTACAAAACATTTCCTTGAAGCAAATCAAAAAAATTACATCTTCGTACTCAAAATTACTAATGATGTTCAAAAAAACCAAGTTTTCACAACTTTTTTCCAGTTTTTAACTTTTTCCTGAAAACCGTTACCAATTTCAACAAGTAATGTAGGCAAAAGTTGTTACTTAGACAAAAATAAACAAACCGTTAGTACGAACAAACTTTATTTAAGTACTCTTTCGTATAGTTTAAAACCCAAAAGCATAAAAAACTGTCATAAAAACCGAATATTATCGGTAAAAAGGTAAATAAATTAAAGTTCTTTAGTTATATTTTTTAAGTTATATTTTCTCACAGTTTTATTGATTTAATACAAAACAATCGAAAAATTTGATTGTGTCAGCCAACTTCTACCAAAAACCGTAATTTTTTGAGCTTTTGCTGAAATTATACATTTCTTAGGGCCCGTAACTATATGAAGGACCAATCGAATTAAGTTGGTATGTTCCAACCGATTGATTATTTTAACCTAAGCTACTTTTTCGTCCTTCATTGCTTAGTCAAATTTGTTATAGTTTTCAAGAAAAAATTGAAAAACAGTACAAAATGAGTGAAAAACATGATGAATTTAAGATATTTTTGCAATTTTGAGTGTAAAAAAGAGACTATTTTAACTTGTTACTTAAAAATGTTTTGTAAACCAAGTCAAAAGCAACAACTTTCTATAAGACGTCAAAGCAAAATTCCAAATAGTTTACGAGATATGGAGTTACAAGTCCCAATCATATGCCTAAAAGTTCAAAGGTCGATAAAAAGAAAACGGCAGCTAATCAGACCAAACCCAGGCAGGGTTTTTATACTACCATCACACCCTTTCAGAATTTTTTGGTCTCGACCGTATCAACTTTTTAGTGTTGCACAGTGTTATCAGACCGAAATCTTTTAGGTTTTCCACGACGCGCCATGAAGTTACGAATTACTCTAATGCAAGTTTCAGCGCTCAGATCCTTTGCGATTTCAAGATGAATCGCTCTAATGGTTAGGCAGGTAAAAATGCATATCCACCGTTTTTCTGTCGATCTTCCTCTTGTAACAGAAAACGGCCCCATATAGTCAACGCCAACGTAGGTAAACGGTCGTACAAATGGAGTAAGCCTGTCAGCGGGTAACTGTCCCATTAGTGGTGCACATGGTCGTGCTCTATTAGCCACACATACTTGACAGAGCCTAGATACTCGGCGGACTTGTTCACGGCAATGTGGTATCCAATATCGTCGGCGAATTTCTGCAATAACCGTGCCCTCATTCTGATGCTTCCAGTCCTTCTGGTATTTCTCCTCTATCAGACTCGTCACATAATGTCGTTGCGGCATAATTATTGGCCTCTTTGTTTCTTCATGTACTGCGTCTGCATTATTTATCCTTCCGTTCATTCGCAGAAGACCGTTTGCGTCGAGGAACGGACACAGTTTCCATATTTTACTGGTTTTCTTCACAGGACTTCCACGCGCCAAAGTCTCCATCTCTTTACTGTACTCCGACATTTGCACGTTCCGACACACAACCAATTGTGCATATTCAATTTCGTTTGCCTGTAAGTAGCTAGTCTGCTTCTTCGGCCAATTGCTTACCCTCAAAATCCAGGCAATAACTCGGGTCAATTTTCTGAAGGATGAAAACCTTAACATCAGATCTTCAACATCTTGTTGAACAACGAATACAAATTTTGTTCGCAATTCTAATTCAGTGCCTTCATGGGTCAAATTATTGTTCGGCCACTCGCTCTCGTCGTTTAGAAGAATATTGGCACCTTGCAGCCAAGTAGACTGCTTGCTTTTCCGATTAATTTTTGTTCCGAAATCGGCTGGGTTTTCTTTTCCAGGAATCCATCTCCACTCCTCCATGCTGCTAGACTCTAAAATTTCATTCACACGGTGTGCCACGTAAGGCTTGTATCTTCTGAGATCGGATTTGATCCATGCCAATAATGTATTCGAGTCAGACCACATTTGCACACGTTTCGGGCGGACATCGTGTCCTTCCAGTATGTGTTTTCGCAACCTGGTCGCCATGACTGCTGCTTGCAACTCCAACCTTGGCACAGTCGACTGATTCATAGGAGCACACTTTGTTTTTCCCATAATAAATGCTGTTTTCCACTGTTTCGACGACCGTATGCGCCAGTACGCTACTGCTGCATACGCTGCTTCGCTCGCGTCCCAAACACATGAAGCTCAACTGTGTCATCAAACAGACTGTCTCCATAACATCGAGGTATCCGAACTGTTGATATGTCTTCCAATTTGTGCAGCCAGTTTTTCCATACGACCTCATCTTCGTTTTCAATGCATTCATCCCATCCAGTTTTCTTTCGCCATATTGATTGAAGGAGAAGCTTGGCCATAATCGAGTGTTCTGCCAAGATTCCAAATGGGTCAAATATGGACATAACAATTTTCAGGACATCTCTCTCTTTGTTGGAGTCCTATCGGGAGTAAATAAAGATTTACCGATTTTAGCAAAAGACAATTTGAACCCAAACTCGTCAGTTAGCGTATGCCAGTGCATACCTAACACCTTTTGAAAATGCTTCGTGGCGTCCTTGTCTAAATTTACGATGTCAGCAGACCTTTCCTCGGCAAATGTTTCATTACAAATCTTAGAGTTGGATACAAATTGTCTGAGCTCGAATCCGCCCTCCTTGTGAATCCAGATTACCAATTCAGAAACTCTCACTGCTTCTTCTTCGGTGGAAAAACAGTGCACATAGTCATCCACGTAATGGTTCCTTATGATCGCATCAGCTGCTTCTGGATATGTGTCCTTGTATATCTGCGCATTAAAATTCTTGACGTACTCCGCGGATGCGGGTGAGCACTTGGCTCCGAAAGTCATAACAACCATCTGATTTACCTACATTCCCTCGTCGGGACTCGTTCGCCAGAAAAACCTTTGAGCACAGCGATCTTCCAAACGAATTTTAACCTGGTGAAACATTTCTCTAATGTCTGCACATATTCCGTATTTCTTTTGCCGAAACTTCATCAGTACGTGGCTCAACAGCTGTACATTATCAGGCCCGCTCATTAACGCAGAGTTAAGTGAAACTCCGTTGACTTCTGCAGCCGCATCAAAAACTATCCTTAGCTTGCCAGGCTTGTTTGGATTGACAACTCCGAAATGTGGTAGAAACCAATCCTTATCCGATTTATCGTCAAGTTCATCCTTTGAAACCAGCTCCATGTATCCTTTTCTTTCATATTCAGACATGATCCGACAGTATTCCTCATGATATTTTGGTTCGCGCTGAAATTTACGTTCTAGGGAAAGTTGCCTTCTAATTGCCATTTCCTTGCTATCTGGTAGGGCGATGTCGTCACATCTCCATAGCAATCCAGTTTCGTACCGTTTTCCAACTCGGTTTGTTGTCTCTTGTAGCATTTTGTTCGAACGCTCTTCTTCATTCCCTTTGTGATCCACTTTAGTTATTTTTGCTTATTAATGATTAAATCCTTGTTAGGGCCAATTAAGAAAACTTCCTTAAATTCATGCGAATCTCCGGCATTACATTTGCCATAGCAAACCCAACCAAGCTTGGTGGCGGCTACAATCGGGCCATCATATACAACCGAACGTGCTGATTCTGGCACTCCTAAGTGCGCGTTGTCCAAACCAATCAGGATCTCGGGAACAACGTTAACATAGCTGTGTACTGGTATCGTCTCCAAGTGCCTATATCTTGAGCGCAATTCCGATGCATTAACAGATTGCATCGGCAACTGAAGGTTCTTTATTGTGCGAACCCCTTTCAAAGTATGAATTGTTCCATTTTGGCCACCTGATATGCCAATATCAAAGCGACTTGTACGGCCATGTTCTCAATTCCACTTCCACAAAAATTCTGTGATTTCAAACCGGTTTTAGTACTAAATTTGCACTCCAAATCACAAAACTTTTGTGGAAGTGGAATTGAGAACATGGCCGGTAGTCTCGGATACTCTTCTGTTTCCGAACCATTGTAGAGTAAGGTTCTCTTTGGGCCCTCTTAAGTCCAACTCCTCCGCAAGTTTTTCATTCATCAAAGAAACTGCGGATCCGTCATCTATGAACGCATAGCAGGAAACGGTTTTCCCATTTGCATGTAAATTCACCGGCAAGATTTTGAACAATACTGCAGAATCAGTTACTTGCGAAGCTGTTCCTGTAAATCCCTGACTGCTATCAACTGTAGGAACCACGGAGGGCCTGTGCAGTAACGTGCTGATTTTCTTAACGCAACCTTCTGACTGACATTTGTGAATAAACTTACACGTTTGAACTCGATGCCCAGACCTTAGGCAGTTAAAACAAAGCTTATTTTCTCTAACAGCCTTCCATCTCATGTCGATATTAAGTTTTATAAACCTGTCACATTTTTCCAGATTATGTGGACCCTTGCAGACGGCACAGCTTTTCTCTTTGGCGTTAACTTCGTTCGCATGAAAGAACCTTGATTTCTGATTTTTCGGCTCTATTGCCTCGATTTCGTCCCCTAAGCCAGCATCCTGAATGTCCTCTGCTATTGTTTGGAGCCATTTGCTAAAGTCCCTAATATTTTCGTTACCCTTGCAAGCCCGACGAAAGCGTGCCCACTCCAAACTTTGTTGTGCTGGTAGTTTTGAAACCAACTCTTCCATCAGCGTCGGATTTTCTAAATATCTTTCGCCCTCCGCTGCTTCTAGAAAAGACGTCAAATTTTGTACTTTATTTTTAAAATCTAACAGTTCCATTAACATTCCCTCTTTTATGGCAGGTGAATTACGTACACGTGTAATCTGACTTTTAATTAGCTTTTCAGGCCTACCAAAATTTTGCTTAAGAGTTTTCATAATGTCGGATACATTGCGACTGTGGATCAGTAAACATTCCACAACTTCACGTGCCTTGCCTTTGAAGGCCTTCTGTAATCTTATCAAGTTCTGCCTATCACTGTAGCCATATTCGTCTGTCGTCATGGTAAAGGTTTCCTTAAACATCGGCCATGACTCGGGGGTTCCATCAAATTCAGGCAGATCATAAAGTTTTGCGCCTGAATCGTGCTGCTGGACTACAACTGCGTATTCAGTATCTTTTTCGTCCGTATTTTTTTGTGATTCCTCACCGTTTTCATTCTCACTCACACGATTTTTTGTGACTGAGTTCGAGCATATCGCCTCTATCAATGTATTTGTCTTTTCCATCTGAATTTCGTTCATGCGCAGGATTTCCATTTGAAAAGCCTGCATTTGTGTCACATTGGCGTGTTGATGCTGTTGCATAAGTTGCATCATGTTTACTAAGTCTGAAGATGCAGGCTCCACTATAGCAGGTTGCATATTTATTTTGGTGCCCTCTGCCTGCTTGACACCTTTCTTAGAAATGGCACCCTGACCATTGTCAGCCGGTTCTATTGGCTCGTTTGACGATCTTGTCTTTCTTTTGCCCATCGTACAGAGAACCAAAAACAACAAAACCAAAACTAAAGGCACTTACCAGATTTTTCCAGAACAATTTCACAACTTTGAGAAGTTGGCGTCACTGCGCAGTCCCATATACATACACAAGTACATACACACACGCGCGCCAGCCCGGCGTCACTCCAGAGTCAATGTGAATTGCTCCTCCGTTTGCTTCCTTGCACAATCCTATTGCAAGTCTCGATCCTTTCCCATCGGGGAACGCCAAGATGAAGCCAGAATCCAAATTTCTTCCAGAATAATTCCACAACTTTGAGAAGTCGGCGTCACTGCGCAATACCGAATACACACACAAGTATGTACAAACATGCGCGCCAGCCCGGCGTCAGTCCAGAGTCAATGCAAAATTACTCCTCCGTTTGCTTCCTTGCACAATACTATAGCAAGCCTCGATCCTTTCCCATCGGGGAACGCCAAGAAGAAGCGAGATAAAAAATGTTGACTCGACTTCGGGTGAACTTTGCGAATAAAACGCCGCCAGCTGCCAAACACACCTCCAAACAAATACACGCTCAACTCAATGATTAACAATGAGTATTTATTAGTTGGTAAAGGCAAATATGGGTTTCGGGAAATGACCAGTTAGGCGGGAAATAGGGGGTTTTATCTCCTATAAACGATATTTTACATTTTTCGGTTTACAAATTAATATTTTCTTTCACTTACGCTTCGTCGCGTTCTGCCCTCTTCTCTGTTCAAACGTTGAATGCTTTACCAATCGACTTAGGGCGGTTATCGATACATTAAACAATAGGGTTGCCACAAGGCATTAAAGTCGTTGACAAATCAAAATTCAAAATTCAAACTTAAATTCTAAAATTACTTATTTTCTTCACAACATTAATTTTTTTTCCTTTTTGTCCCAAAAAAGGATAAAACTCTGCCCCAAATTAAAAAGATATAGTCTATATTAAGCAAACATAACAATATTTTCCATTAGATTCGAGTTTTCTATGTATTATACATATTAAATACTTTTAGTTCCAATTATTTAATAGAATTTAAAATTAAAAGACGCGTTGCTTTTTATGTAGGTAGGTATTACCGGCTGGCCCCATGGGGGCCACATAGGACCTTATAGGAGGCGGGGTGCTTTATGGTACCATTTCCTTTAGAAATCCTGTAGGATTCTTGACGTTTTGGCAAATGCCAATAGTTGTTTGGGGGAGCTCTTGGCTGCCTCTTCCAGAGTGGTGAAGCTTGGGGAGTGCAGATGTTTTAATCTTGTCGTGGCGATTGCTGGGCAGCTGCAGATGAGGTGTTCTAGAGTTTCTGCTACTCAGGTTCCTTGCTTTCCTGCAGGTGTCTGCTGCTAGCTATCGGGGCGGCTGCTAGGAGTGACCAGTAATATCTAAAGTCTGAGTCTCTTCTTTGGGCTGAGCGTAAGCGTTTTTTTGTTCAGAAAAGAGATTCCGGTCGTGTTCTTCCACTTTTCCTTGTTCTTTCTCCGCTATCTCCTCCATCTTGCTGTATAGCGTCTGTAGGGAGATAGGTATATTTAGTGTTGCTTCTGGCTTAGTGCGACCCCGGCTTTTGCAAGAGTGTCCGCCATTTCGTTTCCATCGATGCCCTGGTGGCTGGGAATCCAGTAGATTTGCACCTTGCTGGAGGTGCTGAGGAATCTATTGCTTCTCTGCTTGCCAGAACATTTTTGGAGTTGATGGCGTGACTCTGATTGCTTTGTTGCCGCTTGACTGTCTACGTATATGTTGATTTGTCGTTTGGTGCGTGTAATTCTGCCAGTTCGGCTGCTTTCCTTATGGCGAAAACTTCCGCCTGGAATATAGTGCAGTGGTTTGGCAGTTTGTAGGAGAGTTTCAATTCCGGTTCCTTGCAGTACACGGCGGCTCCGACTCCTGAGGCCATCTTTGAGCCGTCCGTGAAAAGGTGCATTGCTTCCTGAGCCAGCCCTGTACGCCAGTCTTCTGGTCCCAGTAATGCTGATGCGCCTGTAAAGTTGGTTTTGGGATCATGTAGTCCGTGCTACTGTTGATCTCTGCCCACTGTGCTTGTCCATAGCTTTGTAGAGCCATGGTGCCAGCCGCGCAAAGACGTTGGGCCGTCCTGTGTGCAGTGAGGCGTGCTTGGATGTAGGGGTTGACACCTAGGATGTGTTCCAGTGCTTTTGTTGGGTAGACCGCAGCGCCCCGTTATGCAGACCAGTGCCTGCCGCTGGGCCTTTTCCATCAGCTTTAGATATGTGGACTTCTCTGTGGCTTGCCACCATACCAATATACCGTGTAGTAGTATCGGTCGTATAACTGATATGAAGAGCCAGTGTGTTAGTCTTGGTGATAGGCCCCAAGTGCTGCTTAGCATCTTCTGGGATGCATATAGCGCATTGGTTGCCTTTTTCACCCTTTCCTCCACATTGAGTCTCCAGGATAGTTTACTATCGATTACTACTCCAAGGTATTTTACGTTGTTTTTTGGCGTTAGCGGTGTTCCATTTATCGTGGGTGGAGTCCATTGCGGTACCTTGTATCTCTTGGTGAAGAGAATGAGGTCCGTCTTCTCCGCATTGATGCTAAGTCCGGCTTCTGTGGCCCACTTTAGTATCTCTCTGAGAGTAGAGTCCATGATTGAGCTGACAGTCGATGGACATTTTCCCATAATAATTATGCTTATGTCGTCGGCATATGCGGTTATCTTGGGTGCTTTCCTGCGAAATTTTTTAAGTAATTCGTTGACCACAAGGTTCCATAGAAGAGGTGACAGGACTCCGCCCTGGGGCGTTCCGCCGTGTGCCTCTCTTGTAATGGTTGTGGTACCCCACTCGGCTTGTACTCTTCTGCAGCTCAGCAGGTTATATATCCAGGAGTCCAATGCCGTGTGTATTACTAGGGCTCTTAGGCTTCGCATTATTGCTTCTGTAGTGACGTTGTTGAATGCACCCGAAATGTCAAGGAATGCTCCCAGGGCAAATTCTTGATGGTACAGTGCCTTCTCGATGGTGGCTACTAGGGAGTGTAGCGCTGTTTCCACCGATTTCCCTTTCGTGTAGGCGTGCTGGTTTCCCTCCAAGGTCAGGTTCATGCCTTCTCTTATGTGAAGGTCCAGTAGCTTCTCCATTGTTTTGAGCAGGAATGATGTGAGGCTGATGGGCCTGTAGTCTTTTGGTTGCACGTGACTGCATTTCCCTGCTTTGGGCAGGAATACACGCGTGCTGTCCTCCAGGCCACAGGTACATAGCTCCACCTCAAGCATGCTATAAAAATGGATCGTAGCCATGGGACGATTGCGCATTTGATCGTTTTTAGCATGGCTGGGAATATTCCATCAGCCCTGGGGATTTATAACTCGCGAACGAGTCGATCGCCCATCGGATCTTTTCTGGAGTGATGATATCGTCTGGGATGCTGACTTGTTGCGTGTGTAGGTCTTGAGGCGTATCTGCCTCAGTGACTGGAGTGCAGCCTGGAAAGTGCGCATCAAGTGAGCACAGTCGCTTCCTGCTGCTTTCTGTCCAGTGTCCGTCGTTCGTTTTTAGCTGACTCTGCATGGGTGGCTGCTTTGAAAGCGTTTCCTGAGTCTAGCTGTTTCGGAGACCTTCTCTATGCTGGAGCAGAAGTTTCTCAAGAGTTCTGTTTTGCCTTCCGTACTTCTTTTTGAAGACGCGAAGTCTAATCTTGTATTCCTCCCAGATTATTTGCTCATCCGCTTGTTTGGCGAGTTTGAAGCATTCTTGCACGTCATTCCTCTGCTCTTTCAGCGCTGGGGTCCACCAGGGGGTCTGGTTCTCCTTTTGCTAACTGTGAGTTTGCAGGAGGTTTTGTATGCTGCGGTTAGGTTGGCTGTGAGCGTCTCCACGGACCTCTCAATGTCGCCTACCGAGCAGATACTGTTGGCTTTGGTAGTTTTGATTCTACCGTTCTAAGGTACTTCACCCAGTCTGTGTTCCGGGGGTTCCTATAGGCGTTTCTGGTTTGGTTGTGGTTGAACTCGATCTTAAATTGGATGTACTTGTGGTCTGAGAAGGAGTTTCTATCAAGGACTCTCCATTCTGATGCCTGTGTACTATTCCCTAAGGTCAGAGTTAGGTCTAGGACATTGGCCGATGTTGGTCCCACATATGTGGGCACATCTCCAACGTTTTCTATTTTAAGGTTAGTTTGTAGGATAAAGCTTAAGAGTGACTCACCTCTGTCATTGATGTCTGGACTACCCCACACGGTGTGATGTGCGTTGGCGTCCGTTCCGACGACGAGTGGTTGTTTTCTCCTGCTCGCCTCAGCCGTTAAGTGTTCGAGCTCGGGCGGTGGCGACTCTCGTTCGTGTGCCATGTAGCAGGATGCCAATAGTATTGGCTCATCATCGCGACCTTCCAGGGCCACAACTGTGAGGTCATCCGTGCTGTAATTAGACATAAGGTAAGCATAGATGCCTTTTCTTACCAGAATGGCCGTCCTTGCCTTACTTACTGCGGTGGGATAGAAAACGTTGTAGTTTTGTGACCTTAGCCCTGAGACCTTGTTCCCTGCCGCAATCCAAGGTTCCTGAACTAAGGCCACTTCGGCGGGCCCTGTCTCAAGGGTTAATAGGAGCTCCGCCGACGCAAGCTTGCTTTTATGCAAGTTGACCTGGAGGACCTTCAACTGCATGGTCGTTGTCGGCGTCCCCAGGCCTGGATGGGTCAACTACCATGGTTGCGTCCACATCCTCATCGTCCTCCATACTGGGTGGGTCAGCTGCTGTGGCTGATTCCTCATCCCTTTCGGTCTCTACCTCCGTTATATCGAGGCTGCTGGCTTTATCGACCATCTCGTCGATGCCTAGGTCTTTCTCGACCTCTCCAGCCTCTAGCGTGTGCTCGTTCTTGTCTTCGGGATGGCGCTTTTTGAGTCGTAGGTGCACGCTTCCTACTCCCACGCCATCTTCCCGAATTTAGGGTAGAGCAAATCATCGGCCTCCTTGTTGATCTGGAGGACCATGTGCTGCCCGTTCTTGTCGGGCTTAGCAACATGCAGTACCTTCCAGTCAGCTGTTGGCACGTCTGGGTTTTGCCACCTTAATAGTTTCAGCGCCTGCTCCTTTGGTACAACCCTTGGGAAGAGTACTTTCGCTTTCGGCACTGACGGAATACAAGTTCTGTCAACTACTTCCAGCTGGGCACCCTCCATGGGCTTCCCATGTCTGCAACGACGCTGGTGACCCACTTGAGGGTGAGGTCGTCCTTACATTTAAGGATTTTGACTCCAAACAGCCAGCCTGCTCCGTCAAACGTGACAGGTTGCGCTGCTGGGTCGTCCATCCTTTTAAAAATCTCCTCGAACAGCTTCCCCTCCACTAGCTTCCACTGTTCCAGGGTCATTTTGCCGAAGGGGTCGCTTTTGTCGACGAGGGCTACGGTCAGATGCCGTTTCGCCACGTCACTGGCTGACTCCTTTCTTGGTGGAGCCTTGCTCTGCGGTCTTGGGCGTGGCCTTTTGCTCGCTGGGGCCTCCGCCTTCGCTGGCTCAGTTGAGCGCTGCCGCTTGACAGCCAAGCTCTCCTCCACTTTGTTGGCGTATAATGCGGAGGTGGCTTGCATCGCCTGTCTCTCCGCAAAGTGTTTGCGACCCTCCTTGATCTTTTGCTCGGCCCACGCCAGCTTGTTGCTCTCCTCTAGGGTGAGCTTACCGCTGCCATCGAGCCTCGCTTTAATCTTGAGGGCCGCCTTATATTGGGCCTTCGCTCGCATGCCTTCCTTCGTCCTTTTGGGCCTTACCTTACAAGAGGTGCTAGAACCCGACAGGACTGGGGAAAGCAGCAGCTTTTCCTCGGCCTCCGTGTTTATAGAGCCGCCGTGCGACTCGCAGTCCGAGTCTGTATCGACTGCGGTACCACGCCACACTTTGGCTTTTGATGGCTTTTTATGTAAGTCCGTCATACGGCTCTACGGGAGTCGAAAATGACGCATTTTTTAGCAGAAGCAAGTCGCTCCGAAGGCACCTGAGCTACCAGGGGTAATAACATACTTTAGGGCCAGTCTGTATAGTCCCGGCATGGACAGCTTATTCGAATTCCAGAAGATTAAGGGATTACTCCATGATGTTTGCGGCAACCTAAGGTAAACCTTCAGTTCACTATTTTGCGTTTCTTCCACTGAAAGGCCTTTTAAAATCGATCTATTTTGGGCTTCCATAAAGTCAACACACGGGTTATATGAATTTTCGACTTATGAAATCTGTAAAAATTTTAATAAAATTAATTAGCATTTCTTTTTTCGTTATTTTTGGGAAGAATCATTGTTATTAAAATTAATACATAAAAACTTTAATTTTTGACATACCGGGTTTTCTTGGATAAATGTATCCGTCTTGTACCCCGATTGCCGAGATGAACATCTTTTTAAACTGTAAAGAACCTACAAGGCCAGGGCGAGATGGCTCAGTCTGTCCAGGGTTCTTGTCAAGAAATTTATTTGGTTGGGACCTTTCTGAGACGGAGCTGTGGCGGGTAAAGGCGGTACAACCGTCAGTTACGTGTCCTGGCTCGTATATTTGAATTGGCAAAAGGATTCTACTCGTCCTAGGACGCAGAAAACGGTACAACCGTTAATGGTATCCAGAAGGGGTAACAATGTGGGAGAAACGGTACCACCGTCCTCGGGGTCTATCAACTTCTCTATTCTTCTAGTTCTTTTTATTCCCAATCGAGCCGTACTTTGTCTTTTGGGGAAAACTATATGTTGGCAAAACGGTACTACCGTTTTTCCGGTCGGGATCCCTGGCTAGGGCTGTTGCTGGCCACGGTACAACCGTGGCTGGTATGCAAGGGGAGGGTGGGGCTCGTTGTGCTAACGTTAGTAGGGCATGCAAACGGTACTACCGTCTGCAGGGGCTATCTGTGGCACACAACGGTACAACCGCTGGCTTCACTCTGGAATCTCACAAAAGGGGTTTTAAGTATAGAAACGGTACAACCGTTACTCATACCCAGTGCCAACACCAATCTGTATTAACGGGATAGGTTAGGTCTAATTGATTGTAGAAAACGGTACAACCATTTCCTATTCTCAATAAGACGTGAGCCACTGGTTAATATGTATAACAAAATGCACAGTTAGTTCGTTTCACAATTTATTTGTTTCCAAGTTGTACTAAGGTTAGTCGTCCTATGCTGCACCAAGCTACATATGTTAACTTCAAAAACGTGACAGGGCGGGGGTCTTACTTGTGTGGTTATCCTATGTTTTGGGTTTTTTTTTTGCACTTCACTTTTTCTTGAACTTCTGTTCGCCAAAGATCAACTGTCGCTTGTCACGGTCAAAACACAACTCCCTGAATGCCGTCCACTCCGTCGACTTGTCGCCTTCCTTTTTCAAAAGCTCTCCTCTGCCCAGCTTGGCGCATATGGTTGCCCTATTGTCATTGGCTTGCGGGCTTCTAACGGGATCAAGCTGCGTCGCTGTTGTGTTTGTTGCCTTGTGGTACAGTCGACGATCTGCCCTTACGGCAAATGTTCGCCGATCGTGCTGCTCTGCTCTGTCGCCAGCGGTGTCTGTTTCGCCTCTCCTCACACCGTATGTTTGTGTTAGTGTTAGTGTGTCGCCGGCCTCTGTCGACCGCGGCGTCTGTTTTTGCCTCTGCTTACACCGTATGTTCGTGTTGGTGTAAGTGTGTCTCGGGCTCTGTCGACAGCGGCGTCGGCTCACCGCTGCCCGCACTTTGTCATTGTATGAGTGTGCGTTTGGCGCGCATTTTCGTCTTAGTGGCGGGTTTTACTCGTGCAGCGAGAACTCTAGTGTTAGGGATGGGCTTTACCTCGTGTCGTGTGGTTTTCTCGTGTTTGGGATGGTTTTAGTCGTGCATGTACAAATTAATAGTTTTTTTTATTGCACTCCGTGTGCTTCTTGGTTTAATTTTACACTTCTTGTGTTTCTCTTACTAGCTACCTTATTACCAAATTACTTAAAAAAAATGTGACGTCGTCACAAAACATAGGATCAAGAAATGACGATTTCACTAATATTTTATTGGACTCAAGTTGCCTGAACCTTTTCTCCAATAGGTTACAAGGCGACTCTTTAGTAAGGATACCCTCGTCAGATTCAACTTTTGCAATCTGTATTTTGTTGAATAATAGTGATTGAAATGAATGATTGCCCCTTTTATTTGCAAGACACAAAAGGACGTCAGCATATCAAGGCACGAATTCCATCGAGGGTCTTAATACAGTCTTTCGGAATTCCCTCATCGGCCTGGGCTTTTCGCCACTGGTCCATTAATGCAGGGCTTTTCTTCAATATGTCAAATATGTTGTAAAATGACGAAATCTCCTTCACTGTGTCATCTACCAACAAGTGGATTGTACGTGCAAAGCAAGCAACATGTTTCTCATTTCCCCAGCTTGCTTGTTTTTGAAGTGCGACGCCAAATTGGTCGTGTTACCGCTTGTTTGAATTACTTTTCCGCGCAAATTACACTAACGCACAAATATCATAAAATATCCCAAAAAAAGATAGATTATCGATATTTGGACAAAAAAAAAAATCACGATATAAATATATCAGTTTTAAATAGTATTATCGATATATTGATATTTTGATATATTTTCGACAACCCTACTCCAGAGTTACCCCATTTCGCTCACACATGTCGTGAAGCTTTAAAAACCAACCCAAATTATTGCGCATCATTTTCTTTGCCAGGATAAGCGGAAGCCGATCTGCTTCATACTCAAAAAGTGCGCGTGCCAAGTAATTAAGATGCAGAGTTAAGCTGTAAAAGTGCCCATCTTCAAGCCCTGCTTCTATTGCCAAAATATAATTCGGCGTACAGTCTGGCAGCTTAAGTATCCTCTTAATAAAATAACGTTGCAATTGATCTGCCTCGTCGCTTATTTCTCCTCCCCATATTTGGGCTCCATAGCACTGCACCGTTCTGCTGATATACATATATTCGTGACAGATTGTTGTGTTCGACAATTTGTTCGCAAATAATAGAAATGATTCTATCTTGCGAGTATTTGTACGAACATGTTTATCTATGGATGGAAACATTTGCGTGACCATTTTAGTGTGGCTACTCTCAGCGCAGCGTTTTGTGCTATCTGGAGGTTTCGCCATTGGGTGTCACTCTGAGACGGAAACTATATCGGAGCTGAATAGTTTAGCATAGACCTGCCTAAGGCTTTGTGGATGTCGGATATTGTCTACTTCTCTCTATATAGGTGTTGAATAGCAGTGGAGAGAGGACTCCACCTCAGGGGCTCCTTGTTTTATAATTTGGGTGTGGAATTGTGTACCGATGAAATAGCCTGCAGGATGGTATCACTGGCCATATCAAAGGCTTTTGACAAGTCAAGAGCTACAAGAATGCACCTCTCGTGAGGACTCACGCTGTTAAGGCCTGCTGCGATAGTGGTGGAGAATTCGAATAGGGCTAAGGTGGTGCTATATCCTGCTGCCGAGTTGGTGGCAGCCTGTTGTTGAACGCTTCTGCACACTTTATCCGCGTGAGTGGCGTGATCCCATCTAACAAGAATGATGATCGAATCTCTCCCAATCAATCTTAGCAAAGTTCACATAAGTAGGGTTTTTTGATGTGATGAAGTTCGCATCTTTTGTGACTCTGATAGAGATGGGGATGTGATCCTAGCCGAGGGCGGTGTCAGCTTGCCACGTGATTTTAATTATTAGGGAAGGGCTGACGATGGTGATGTTAGGTGAGCTGCGGCGGTGATACGCGCAAAAATCAGATGAGTCGATCTCTTCTCGTGTCGCAGCCCAGGGCCGAGTACCAGGCTGTGTTATGGGCAGGACGAAAAACCCACACGACATTCAGTTACAGGCGGGATATGGTGTAATTATGTGAGGGGGTCAAAGTTTACAACGCACCCAGAGAACAATACGCAACAATTTAATTGGTTAACATTTTAATTTTATTGTTTAAGAAAGACCGTACGTGTGAAGTTACGTACGACTCGCAGTCTCGGCTATATTTCTTCGACTGTTCGGCTACATTTTATTTGCCATTAATTCTTTTGAGTTAGCAGCGCGCGTATGCATTGGTATGTGTGCGTGTGTAGCTTATCGCTTATCCACAGCGTGGGATTCGCTGACACAGCGCTCTAGTCAGCGACTGAAGTGGTCGCTCAGATTTCCTTATGGGATATGCAAAGTATTACATAGTTATGATTGAATTGTATTTACTTTGACTCAAAGCATGTGCACGCTACACCTCCCCTTTTAAGAAGAATAGCGTATATTTATGAAGTTATTCTAAAATAGTGTAGTGGTGTATATAAAAATTTTATGCTTAATATTTATTGATGTATAATGATTATGGAAATTGTAATCAATATAAAAGTATTAATAATTTTTTTTTTCGTTTCATATTTTGTATAGATAAAAAAAAATTGGTAATTAATAAAGTTTTGTTGTTTTTTTTTTTTTGAATTTCTTTGTTTTTTTTTTCATTCATTCATTCGTATTGTAATGATAATATTCTTTATATATGTATATATATATTTTTTTTTCTTTTTATGCGTTATATATTTTTAGTCTATCTTTATGTACTATTTGCTGTTTCTTTCCTATTCTAATTGTAATATTATCTCTATCATCTATTTTTTCAACTATATTAGGGCCAACATAGTTGTTATCTAATTTATGCCCAGTTTCGTTTCTTAATAATACAAAATCTCCTACTTCTAAGAGAAAATCGTTTGATTTCTTATCATAAAGCGTTTTTCGCTTTTGCTTTTCCTTATCTAACATAATTCTAGCTCTTTTATAGGCTACTTCTAATCTAAATTTTACTTCTTTAGCATAATCATCTATATTATATAGAGGATCTATCATATCTTTGTTTTTAAAGTTAATGAATTGTCTCGGTGGCCTTCCGAAAACAAGTTCATATGGACAGTAGTCGTGTGCTACTGACGGGGTTGTATTGAAACAGTAGGTGAAATAATTCAACCATATGTCCCAGTCATTTTTGCCGATCGAAATATATGAACGTATATATTCGTTAAATGTTCGATGACTGCGCTCGATTGTTCCAAGAGTTTGGTGATGGTGAGCTGTTGAATGTATATTGTTGTTGTGGCCGTGTAATCAGTTAAGAATTTGATCGAACTATCGAAATTGTTATAACACAGATATGGCAACCACGGGCGGACTGGTAAGGTGTTGGAAAGCGAGGGGTGTTAGGGATGGGCGAAAGGGAACTTCTGACGTTTCACGGTCAAGAGTCCAATGACCCGGAACATTTGAATTTTGAAACATGACATTGACTTAACTAGGCCAAGGGCGGGATAGTCAGTTGAAGATGCAAGTGTCTTGCGCGCAGTCGCATTAAGAATAAGGGGTGGTGATTTTTTTCAAAGTTTCATAAAGTGACAAAAATTCAAGTGCCACCATAAGAAGTCACCAGACAGCAAGAACAGTGAATCATACTGATGTCCTGCTAGGATTTATTGGAGTTCCGGATTGGCCTTTAAGGACGGGTGAGTCGTTCCGCGAGAGGAGTAGGATGAGTTGAGAAAAATTTTTTTTTATAGCCAACCAGTCCAAGCAAAGGTCCAGTCCTGTAGACCAGGCCACAGTCAGGCCTGGTCAAAATTTTTGTCGTGGAGCTGCAGTCTTTATGGCCAACCTTGCCGTCCATGCTATCATAATTCTCCTGGCATTTTTTTGGAGTTTTTGCCTTGTCAGCAGCACCGCCATATTCTTTTTCTTGCTCCATGCTTCTAATTGCTATAGCCAATTGCTAATCCTAAAGCATTGGCGGAGGCATCTAATCCCGTGGATCCATCCACTGCCAGAACCCCTTATTCCCGGTGATTTGGAATTAAAATAGTCCAGCCCACGCCCAAGAAAAAAGGCCATTGCAATTTTTTTTTGCTGGAACCGACACGCCTTCATAGTGGCGGCAACTTTAATTTTTTTTTATACCTTTTGTTAGTTTAATTTTAATATCCATTTATTATTTTTTTTACCCTTTTATTTATGTATTGCAGTTAATCATTTCATTTATATATATATATATTCAACTTTTATTTATTTATTTGTCAAATGGTCCATTTATATGTATACCTATTATTTATATTTCACTTTTATATATTTATTTAACCAATTTTTGCTAAAGTTTTCATTTGGTTTGTGCTGCATATGTCGAGTCATGCAAGTGAAGTGTTAATTCTTGTGTTTTTTTTATGATTCTCCAAATGCAGGAGACGCCCCCAAAAGAGCTCTTTTAGGTAGGGTTATTTTTTTTTACATGTTTAGTTATTTCCATGAGGAACAAAGAGTGGAGTCATTTGATAATTGAATGATAGCTTGCAGGTTGGCAACAGCACCGCCAAAGAAAAATATAAAAATAAATAATAGATTCGAAGAAACAAGAATTAATGTCTAACTATAAGCAAGTATATATGTATGTTAATAAATAGTAAGTGATCGAAATGACTGGGTAAAAGATTTTTAGACGGGAGGAAATGGGTGACCTGATCATGGCATAAAACGGTTTGTTCGTCGAATAATTTGGGGCAGCACAAAATAAAGATATGTCCTGCTGCAAGGAATGGGAGGGATGCGCAATAAGAGTCTCAATCCATCTGGAGTCTATCAACTGAGGTCTTGTCCAGGTTTTTTTCTTGCTTGTGGGTTTTTTTTTATTGTAGTAGTCAGCGAGGTATCGTTTTGTGTGTTTTGCCCGTAAAAAGGGTAAATAGTGCGTTTCTAGTTGTTTAGTCAAGATTTTTGCTGTTCTTGGATTCAAATTTGAATCTGGATTCAAGTTTGAATTTGAATTCAAATTTGAACTCAAATTGTGCAGCAGTTAGTGTTGTATAACGTCTAGTATTTACATGTAATGTGATGTTAGATGTTTTATTGTTACGTGTGGTGGGCAGGGTTAAGGAATCCATCCCTGAAGGCTTGAGCTAGCCGGCACGCCCACAAAAAGGCACACGCAGGGCCCAGCTGGGTCATAACAATAATGGCGCCCAACTTTAAAAAAATATAAGTGGCAACACTAACACCTCCATAAAGGCGGCCAATAGTACTTTCTGACTTTTTGAATTCTGCTGAGCTGAAACCTGCCGCTCGAGAGGTAGAGGTCAGATCAGGGGATTCCTAAAGCGCAGAATATGAAGAAGGGAAAACAGTCACAGACCATATCGGACTTGGTATTGGCATCAAAGGTTTCTGACGACATTACAATGTATATTAATAAATGTGATTAGCGATCAGAAGTCAAAAGAGGCTAAAACCAACTGTGATAGGATTCTGTGATGATAGATAAGTTAATACATAGGTTTAGACTAATCTAATCTAATCTAGACTAGACTAAAATGATCCTAAGATCAGGGAGGGTATAAATACGGCGACAACGGCCAACCAAAAAGGGAAAGGCGTTTAGCGACCGATATCGACTCGGCGACACCAAATTCGAAAGGAGATGGGTAGCGACCGATCAACATCAGTAGATAAAATTTACAAATAATGGTAATATAGGTTAAAAGGATAATTGCTGCTTGTACTAATAATAAGGACAGATAGGATTAGTAAAAGCTTATATAAAATAGGACATAGTTTGAGAATTAAGGGGAAATTTAGTAGTGAATAATTTGTATATTACTAATTCCTTGTTTTCTGGATCCTGTTGATTGAGCGTTCAACGACCGAATTCCCAGTTAGTGGTTTCGTAGCGTTTTGATGCAAGTGAAGGTGACCAGTACTAGCTGAGACGCAAGTGGCTGAAGCATCCGAGCGAAATGAAACAGGAAACTGCAGAAAGGGAGGCAATTAGTATTATGTTACATGTTTTGACTTCTTGACTGTCGGTCATCTACATTCCAGATGACCTGAACAGTCAACAATGTCGATATATGTATGTGTTAACTTATCTGTATTTATAAAAATAAAAAAAAAAAAAAAAAAAAAAAATAAATAAATAAATAAAAAAAAAAAAAAGCACAAGACAACCGGTTGTTTAAAGCGCGGAATGCAGATGAACATCTGCTATACGACGAGCAAATCAGGCCATGAGAGGGAAAGCTTCTTTTCTCCTGTAACGTTATGAAAATTAGTTTTTGATTGGTTTCCGTCAAGAGATTAGAAATTTTTGTTCGAATATATTGGAATAAAGGGAAGAAATTCGACAAAAAGTTCACACATCTTGAGATATATTAATGATGGCATTTACAAAGCCATCCAACTTGCTGGTGGTTGATGCTCAAGGGGAGGAAACAGAGGGTAGGAGGCGAAAGAGATAGGATTAGCGCACTACGAAGGGGAGCAGTTGGCAGGCAGCTGAACCTGGAAGACGCATCCACTCCGTATGGCACATACTCCAACATAATAATACACCCTATACAGGAGCAGTACAGCCAAGAAAATGCTGAAGCATTCCGATCAGCCAACAAAAGAGAAATGCTCGACATGATCCAAGTTTCCCAGGAACAGTTAAAAGCCGAAATGCAGGTGCTGGTCGATGATAGAATTGACCAGTGTATGCAAAAAGGATTCGCGGACCTTAAGAAGAAATTGGATATTAAAGATTGTGCGTCGATATCCTCAGAAACATCAGCTAGAACGGTTCACTCAGCAGCTATTCGGAATAATGAACATAGAAGCCAAACAAGGAACATAGTCACAAACGATAATGAATTCCAAAGCATAAACCGAGGATTTTATGTACCACCGCCCTCTAAAGACCGGTTGCCAAATGTATGCACACAAACGCACATTCAAAATCCGATGGGTACCCAAGTCACTCGTCCGCCAAACAGATGGAGTCAGAGCCGGGACAATCCTGTACAGAGAAATGGAATAGGGCAGCAATTCCCGCGAGGTACAATACCAGCGAATGGGGCGAACTTTCGCAGGGAGAATCGTAATCAGCCATTCGTGCCCTTGGAAAAATGGGGCTTCCAATTTGCAGGAAATACGGGAGGAATGACGGCGGAAGACTTCATCTTTCGGGTGGAGCATTTGCAGAAACACTATAATATGCATTGGAGTGATCTCTTGAGAGATTTTCACCGTTTGCTTACCGATGGAGCATCGGAATGGTATTGGCTTTTAATCCGCACCCATCCAATTAAGAATTGGGAAGAACTTAAAGAGGCTTTGGAACAACGCTACAGCGACACTCGAAGCGATTATGACAGAATCCAAGATATTGCTGAGAGAAAGCAGCAACCTGGAGAATCACTGGATGAATTTTTCACGCCAATGCGACGATTGATAGCGTCAGTAGGTATGCATGTCGAAAGCAAGTGGGTACTAAAGACAGTCAAAAGAAACTTAAGTGAGCCTATGAGACAATGGATATATCCTATCAAAGTATATACTTTGGAACATCTACGCGATGAATGTAGAGAAGCCGAAAGGACTTTTGCGACTGAAAGGACCAGAAACTACTCTCATCATGGAACTCACAAAGCTCAGCGACAAGAGTCTAGACCAAACAGAGTAGAGGAAGTACATGAGGCTGAACTGGCAAACTGGGAAAACAAGGCCAAAGAAACACAAATGTACATGGAAGCCCAAGTGGATGCAGTTTCTGGTACGTCAGCGAGAAATATACTAGTTTGCTGGAACTGCCAGAAAGAAGGGCACGTGTATATGGACTGCGAGTCGCCCCAGCGCAGCATATTTTGTTATAAATGTGGCCGTGCGAACGTGGTGACACCAAAATGTCCACGATGCAGTGCGGGAAACGCATCCAGGAGCGAGACGAGACCGGGGGAGTCTCGTTCCAGCAAGGACCCGGTGCCACAGCAGAAAATTTATCAGTCTCGCCAAAATTGATCGACTTAAGTATGCCGAAGGTTACAGAGGGGCAGAATATAGTTGAAAATCACACCCTACATGCACACACTGAGAAAGAGAAAGGCCTTAATCCAAATATCCCAGTTGAAGAGCGATGGTTGCGATACAGGACTGCGAGAAGTAGAATCTTTGGTACCAATAGACTGGAAGAGATGACGCTGCTAACAAATCGTGTAAAAAAAAGCTAGGGAACGTTTCAAGCGCCGTAAAATGGAAAGACAAGCAGTACAAAAAACAGTCACAGCAATACAGACAGGCCAACAAACAAACATAGACCGCCGACCATATGCCTTCTTTTCTATAAATGGTCATAAACTGCGTGGTCTATTGGACTCCGGAGCATCAATAAGCGTTCTTGGGTCAAGATGCCGTGAGTTGGTGGACAAACTTGGGCTGGTATGGAAGCCGTTCTACTCAAAGGTCCTAGTAGCCAGTGGTGGTGGCCAAGAGATAATTGGGAAAGCCATAGTTGAAGTATCCTACAAGGAACAGGTAGCAGAAATGTGCTTCTACTTATGTCCAACTCTGCAGCAGGAGGTATATCTGGGAATAGACTTCTGGCAATCATTCTCACTGGCTCCAGAACTTTTCAGTGAATCCGTCTCAGAACTGACTCCGGAAGAACAATTACCGCATACATCAAAACCGGAGCCTCACGTGCTCACAGAAGAGCAACGGATCAGATTACAGGCGGTACAAAATACGTTTCTGTCTTTTGAGGAACAAGGGCTAGGGCGTACTCATTTGTTGAAACACAGCATACAGTTAACAGAAGGAGCAGTACCCGTCAAAGAGAGATGCTATCCAATGTCGCCGGCGAAACAAAAATGTGTATACGAGGAAATTGACAATATGCTACGCTTGGGAGTTATAGAGGAGAGCGACAGCGCCTGGAACAACAACGTCACATTGGTAATGAAACCTGGAAAGAATCGACTCTGCCTTGATGCGCGAAAAATAAATAAGGTCACAGTGAAGGATGCATATCCACTGCCAAATATAGAGGGAATCCTGAGCAGGGTAGACTCTACATTTTATATAAGTAGTGTAGACCTAAAATTTGCATTTTGGCAGGTCGAGCTGGAAGAAGAAAGCCGAAAAATTACTGCGTTCACAGTACCTGGGCGACCTCTGTACCAATTTGTGGTAATGCCATTCGGACTTTGCAATTCGGCGCAACGACTCTGCAGACTGATGGACAAGGTGATACCAGCGAGCCTAAGGGAACACGTGCATCTTTACTTGGATGATCTCTTAGTGGTTTCTCCTAATTTTGATTCACACCTGGAGGTTCTTCAACAAGTGTCGGACTGTCTGAGAAAAGCGGGGCTAACTATTGGTCTTAAAAAGTCGCATTTTGCCTTCAAAGAGTTGAGATACCTTGGCTACATTATTGGTGGAGGAGCCATGAAGACAGACCCAGAGAAGGTGCAAGCGATTCTAAATATAGCTGAGCCAAAAAGTCCTCGGGAAGTGAGAAGTTTCCTCGGCACGGCGGGATGGTACCGAAGATTTATTAAGAATTTTGCGGAGATAGCAGCCCCATTAACAGATATGCTCAAAAAGGGTACCAAGTTTTGTCTGACAGAGGAAGCTAAGAAAGCGACAAAGCTACTTAAGGAATGCTTAGCAAAGGCACCGGTTCTAAGGTTTCCAGACTTTACAAAGCGCTTCTATATTCAGTGTGATGCATCTGACACCGGAATAGGAGCGGTACTGTTTCAATTAGAGCCGGATGCAAGTGAGCGTCCAATAGCATTTTTTCGCAGAAACTGAATAAATGCCAGAAAAAATTATAGCGTGACTGAGAAAGAGTGTTGGGCTGCTGTATCAGCCGTCAAAAGGTTTCGCCCGTATGTAGAGATGATGCCATTCACGGTAATCACTGACCATTCCAGCTTAAAATGGCTGATGTCTCTCCGGGATCTGGATGGAAGGTTGGCCAGATGGTCATTAAAATTACAGGCCTATGATTTTGAAATAGAACACCGCAAGGGTGCTGACAACGTAGTGGCCGATACTCTGTCCCGGATGGTCGAAGAACTTGAAGTTGACAAATTGGTTGGGTTTGAAACAACAGAGTTCGAATCTGAGGAGTATCGTGAATTGAGATCAGAAGTGGAGGCAAACCAGGATATTACTAATTCCTTGTTTTCTGGATCCTGTTGATTGAGCGTTCAACGACCGAATTCCCAGTTAGTGGTTTCGTAGCGATTTGATGCAAGTGAAGGTGACCAGTACTAGCTGAGACGCAAGTGGCTGAAGCATCCGAGCGAAATGAAACAGGAAACTGCAGAAAGGGAGGCAATTAGTATTATGTTACATGTTTTGACTTCTTGACTGTCGGTCATCTACATTCCAGATGACCTGAACAGTCAACAATGTCGATATATGTATGTGTTAACTTATCTGTATTTATAAAAAAAAAAAAAAAAAAAAAAAAAATAAATAAATAAATAAAAAAAAAAAAAAGCACAAGACAACCGGTTGTTTAAAGCGCGGAATGCAGATGAACATCTGCTATACGACGAGCAAATCAGGCCATGAGAGGGGAAGCTTCTTTTCTCCTGTAACGTTATGAAAATTAGTTTTTGATTGGTTTCCGTCAAGAGATTAGAAATTTTTGTTCGAATATATTGGAATAAAGGGAAGAAATTCGACAAAAAGTTCACACATCTTGAGATATATTAATGATGGCATTTACAAAGCCATCCAACTTGCTGGTGGTTGATGCTCAAGGGGAGGAAACAGAGGGAGCAGTAGGAGGCGAAAGAGATAGGATTAGCGCACTACGAAGGGGAGCAGTTGGCAGGCAGCTGAACCTGGAAGACGCATCCACTCCGTATGGCACATACTCCAACATAATAATACACCCTATACAGGAGCAGTACAGCCAAGAAAATGCTGAAGCATTCCGATCAGCCAACAAAAGAGAAATGCTCGACATGATCCAAGTTTCCCAGGAACAGTTAAAAGCCGAAATGCAGGTGCTGGTCGATGATAGAATTGACCAGTGTATGCAAAAAGGATTCGCGGACCTTAAGAAGAAATTGGATATTAAAGATTGTGCGTCGATATCCTCAGAAACATCAGCTAGAACGGTTCACTCAGCAGCTATTCGGAATAATGAACATAGAAGCCAAACAAGGAACATAGTCACAAACGATAATGAATTCCAAAGCATAAACCGAGGATTTTATGTACCACCGCCCTCTAAAGACCGGTTGCCAAATGTATGCACACAAACGCACATTCAAAATCCGATGGGTACCCAAGTCACTCGTCCGCCAAACAGATGGAGTCAGAGCCGGGACAATCCTGTACAGAGAAATGGAATAGGGCAGCAATTCCCGCGAGGTACAATACCAGCGAATGGGGCGAACTTTCGCAGGGAGAATCGTAATCAGCCATTCGTGCCCTTGGAAAAATGGGGCTTCCAATTTGCAGGAAATACGGGAGGAATGACGGCGGAAGACTTCATCTTTCGGGTGGAGCATTTGCAGAAACACTATAATATGCATTGGAGTGATCTCTTGAGAGATTTTCACCGTTTGCTTACCGATGGAGCATCGGAATGGTATTGGCTTTTAATCCGCACCCATCCAATTAAGAATTGGGAAGAACTTAAAGAGGCTTTGGAACAACGCTACAGCGACACTCGAAGCGATTATGACAGAATCCAAGATATTGCTGAGAGAAAGCAGCAACCTGGAGAATCACTGGATGAATTTTTCACGCCAATGCGACGATTGATAGCGTCAGTAGGTATGCATGTCGAAAGCAAGTGGGTACTAAAGACAGTCAAAAGAAACTTAAGTGAGCCTATGAGACAATGGATATATCCTATCAAAGTATATACTTTGGAACATCTACGCGATGAATGTAGAGAAGCCGAAAGGACTTTTGCGACTGAAAGGACCAGAAACTACTCTCATCATGGAACTCACAAAGCTCAGCGACAAGAGTCTAGACCAAACAGAGTAGAGGAAGTACATGAGGCTGAACTGGCAAACTGGGAAAACAAGGCCAAAGAAACACAAATGTACATGGAAGCCCAAGTGGATGCAGTTTCTGGTACGTCAGCGAGAAATATACTAGTTTGCTGGAACTGCCAGAAAGAAGGGCACGTGTATATGGACTGCGAGTCGCCCCAGCGCAGCATATTTTGTTATAAATGTGGCCGTGCGAACGTGGTGACACCAAAATGTCCACGATGCAGTGCGGGAAACGCATCCAGGAGCGAGACGAGACCGGGGGAGTCTCGTTCCAGCAAGGACCCGGTGCCACAGCAGAAAATTTATCAGTCTCGCCAAAATTGATCGACTTAAGTATGCCGAAGGTTACAGAGGGGCAGAATATAGTTGAAAATCACACCCTACATGCACACACTGAGAAAGAGAAAGGCCTTAATCCAAATATCCCAGTTGAAGAGCGATGGTTGCGATACAGGACTGCGAGAAGTAGAATCTTTGGTACCAATAGACTGGAAGAGATGACGCTGCTAACAAATCGTGTAAAAAAAAGCTAGGGAACGTTTCAAGCGCCGTAAAATGGAAAGACAAGCAGTACAAAAAACAGTCACAGCAATACAGACAGGCCAACAAACAAACATAGACCGCCGTCCATATGCCTTCTTTTCTATAAATGGTCATAAACTGCGTGGTCTATTGGACTCCGGAGCATCAATAAGCGTTCTTGGGTCAAGATGCCGTGAGTTGGTGGACAAACTTGGGCTGGTATGGAAGCCGTTCTACTCAAAGGTCCAAGTAGCCAGTGGGGGTGGCCAAGAGATAATTGGGAAAGCCATAGTTGAAGTATCCTACAAGGAACAGGTAGCAGAAATGTGCTTCTACTTATGTCCAACTCTGCAGCAGGAGGTATATCTGGGAATAGACTTCTGGCAATCATTCTCACTGGCTCCAGAACTTTTCAGTGAATCCGTCTCAGAACTGACTCCGGAAGAACAATTACCGCATACATCGAAACCGGAGCCTCACGTGCTCACAGAAGAGCAACGGATCAGATTACAGGCGGTACAAAATACGTTTCTGTCTTTTGAGGAACAAGGGCTAGGGCGTACTCATTTGTTGAAACACAGCATACAGTTAACAGAAGGAGCAGTACCCGTCAAAGAGAGATGCTATCCAATGTCGCCGGCGAAACAAAAATGTGTATACGAGGAAATTGACAATATGCTACGCTTGGGAGTTATAGAGGAGAGCGACAGCGCCTGGAACAACAACGTCACATTGGTAATGAAACCTGGAAAGAATCGACTCTGCCTTGATGCGCGAAAAATAAATAAGGTCACAGTGAAGGATGCATATCCACTGCCAAATATAGAGGGAATCCTGAGCAGGGTAGACTCTACATTTTATATAAGTAGTGTAGACCTAAAATTTGCATTTTGGCAGGTCGAGCTGGAAGAAGAAAGCCGAAAAATTACTGCGTTCACAGTACCTGGGCGACCTCTGTACCAATTTGTGGTAATGCCATTCGGACTTTGCAATTCGGCGCAACGACTCTGCAGACTGATGGACAAGGTGATACCAGCGAGCCTAAGGGAACACGTGCATCTTTACTTGGATGATCTCTTAGTGGTTTCTCCTAATTTTGATTCACACCTGGAGGTTCTTCAACAAGTGTCGGACTGTCTGAGAAAAGCGGGGCTAACTATTGGTCTTAAAAAGTCGCATTTTGCCTTCAAAGAGTTGAGATACCTTGGCTACATTATTGGTGGAGGAGCCATGAAGACAGACCCAGAGAAGGTGCAAGCGATTCTAAATATAGCTGAGCCAAAAAGTCCTCGGGAAGTGAGAAGTTTCCTCGGCACGGCGGGATGGTACCGAAGATTTATTAAGAATTTTGCGGAGATAGCAGCCCCATTAACAGATATGCTCAAAAAGGGTACCAAGTTTTGTCTGACAGAGGAAGCTAAGAAAGCGACAAAGCTACTTAAGGAATGCTTAGCAAAGGCACCGGTTCTAAGGTTTCCAGACTTTACAAAGCGCTTCTATATTCAGTGTGATGCATCTGACACCGGAATAGGAGCGGTACTGTTTCAATTAGAGCCGGATGCAAGTGAGCGTCCAATAGCATTTTTTTCGCAGAAACTGAATAAATGCCAGAAAAATTATAGCGTGACTGAGAAAGAGTGTTGGGCTGCTGTATCAGCCGTCAAAAGGTTTCGCCCGTATGTAGAGATGATGCCATTCACGGTAATCACTGACCATTCCAGCTTAAAATGGCTGATGTCTCTCCGGGATCTGGATGGAAGGTTGGCCAGATGGTCATTAAAATTACAGGCCTATGATTTTGAAATAGAACACCGCAAGGGTGCTGACAACGTAGTGGCCGATACTCTGTCCCGGATGGTCGAAGAACTTGAAGTTGACAAATTGGTTGGGTTTGAAACAACAGAGTTCGAATCTGAGGAGTATCGTGAATTGAGATCAGAAGTGGAGGCAAACCAGGAGAAGCTGCCCGACTTCAAGATAATGGACGGATATGTTTTCAAACGTGCACACTTTCAAGATAGTTGCCCGGAGCTAGGAGAAACCAGCTGGAAGCTTTGCGTGCCCTCGTCGCTGTCTGCGACGCTTATACAGCAGGCACATATGCCGGCAGATCGGGCCCATGGAGGAATGGCGAAGACCAGAAGACCAATGGCGACAGCAGCAGCAGTAGTGAAGTTTTTGACCCGGGATGTTTTTCACACGTTTGGGGTACCAGAGGTGCTGCACTCGGACAACGGCAAGCAATTTGTGGGAAAGAGTTTTCAGGCCATGACCCGTAACTATGGCATAAGACAAGTTAAGACGGCAGCCTATTCTCCTCAGTCAAACGCTGCAGAGAGAGTGAATCAATCGGTTCTGAACGCTATCCGAGCCTACCTAGAGGAAGACCAAAGAGACTGGGATCTGTTTTTGACCGAGATAGAGTGTGCTCTCCGAAACGCAGTACATCAAGCTACAGGAGTCACGCCACATTTCGCGCTGTTTGGTCAGTACAAATATACCAATGGAGCAGACTACCAGCTAGCAAGGAAACTCCAAGCCTTGGAAGACAACGAGCTGAGGTTATTACCGCCAGGAGAGAAGGTGTCCATACTCAGAGACAAAATCAGACAGAATCTTCATGATGCCCACGAGACGAGCGCCCGATACTTCAATCGAAAAACTCGAGATGTGCGGTTTACGCCAGGACAAGAGGTGTATAGGAGAAACTATGTCTTAAGCAACTTTGGCAAGAACTTTAATGCCAAGTTCGCCAGAAAATTTGTCAAATGCAGAATAAGGAGGGCCATTGGTAACAACATGTATGAAGTGGATAATGTGGACGGGAAGTCAGCAGGAATAGTACACGCCAAGGACTTAAAACAATAAAGGTACCAAGGGGTCAATAAGCTCAATAAACGACAAGCACCAATCTGCCACGAAAACTACCTGCAATAGATGAGAGATATAAATCCAAAAAAATTAGCTGGATATTGTTCGTACTTACTCTGGGCTTGTATGACCTAAATTGCTCCATTATTAGGTGTCTGCTGCGGCTGCCGAGGCTAGATATCAAATTCTTAATATGTGTTCCAGGTGACTGCCTTTCAGGCTTAAGGCCGGTGCGACAATTCGGGGTTGGAGGCAGAGTCCGGTTCATGTTGATTGTGGGTGGTCCCCTCGTATGGCGCTGGTTTCTAACATCTGGGCCCTGGGTTATGTCCGGTTTAGTCGTCTTTCATAGCACCAGGCTGGCTCACTTTTCATTGTCATCTATAAGCGTGGGTACGCTGAAGATGCCAAAGTGTTGTTGTGGCCGTGTAATCAGTTAAGAATTTGATCGAACTATCGAAATTGTTATAACACAGATATGGCAACCACGGGCGGACTGGAAAGGTGTTGGAAAGCGAGGGGTGTTAGGGATGGGCGAAAGGGATCTTCTGTTAGGGCGGACGTTTCACGGTCAAGAGTCCAATGACCCGGAACATTTGAATTTTGAAACATGACATTGACTTAACTAGGCCAAGGGCGGGATAGTCAGTTGAAGATGCAAGTGTCTTGCGCGCAGTCGCATTAAGAATAAGGGGTGGTGATTTTTTTCAAAGTTTCATAAAGTGACAAAAATTCAAGTGCCACCATAAGAAGTCACCAGACAGCAAGAACAGTGAATCATACTGATGTCCTGCTAGGATTTATTGGAGTTCCGGATTGGCCTTTAAGGACGGGTGAGTCGTTCCGCGAGAGGAGTAGGATGAGTTGAGAAAAATTTTTTTTTATAGCCAACCAGTCCAAGCAAAGGTCCAGTCCTGTAGACCAGGCCACAGTCAGGCCTGGTCAAAATTTTTGTCGTGGAGCTGCAGTCTTTATGGCCAACCTTGCCATCCATGCTATCATAATTCTCCTGGCATTTTTTTGGAGTTTTTGCCTTGTCAGCAGCACCGCCATATTCTTTTTCTTGCTCCATGCTTCTAATTGCTATAGCCAATTGCTAATCCTAAAGCATTGGCGGAGGCATCTAATCCCGTGGATCCATCCACTGCCAGAACCCCTTATTCCCGGTGATTTGGAATTAAAATAGTCCAGCCCACGCCCAAGAAAAAAGGCCATTGCAATTTTTTTTTGATGGAACCGACACGCCTTCATAGTGGCGGCAACTTTAATTTTTTTTTTATACCTTTTGTTAGTTTAATTTTAATATCCATTTATTATTTTTTTTTCCCTTTTATTTATGTATTGCAGTTAATCATTTCATTTATATATATATATATTCAACTTTTATTTATTTATTTGTCAAATTGTCCATTTATATGTATACCTATTATTTATATTTCACTTTTATATATTTATTTAACCAATTTTTGCTAAAGTTTTCATTTGGTTTGTGCTGCATATGTCGAGTCATGCAAGTGAAGTGTTAATTCTTGTGTTTTTTTTATGATTCTCCAAATGCAGGAGACGCCCCCAAAAGAGCTCTTTTAGGTAGGGTTATTTTTTTTTACATGTTTAGTTATTTCCATGAGGAACAAAGAGTGGAGTCATTTGATAATTGAATGATAGCTTGCAGGTTGGCAACAGCACCGCCAAAGAAAAATATAAAAATAAATAATAGATTCGAAGAAACAAGAATTAATGTCTAACTATAAGCAAGTATATATGTATGTTAATAAATAGTAAGTGATCGAAATGACTGGGTAAAAGATTTTTAGACGGGAGGAAAGGGGTGACCTGATCATGGCATAAAACGGTTTGTTCGTCGAATAATTTGGGGCAGCACAAAATAAAGATATGTCCTGCTGCAAGGAATGGGAGGGATGCGCAATAAGAGTCTCAATCCATCTGGAGTCTATCACCTGAGGTCTTGTCCAGGTTTTTTTCTTGCTTGTGGGTTTTTTTTTATTGTAGTAGTCAGCGAGGTATCGTTTTGTGTGTTTTGCCCGTAAAAAGGGTAAATAGTGCGTTTCTAGTTGTTTAGTCAAGATTTTTGCTGTTCTTGGATTCAAATTTGAATCTGGATTCAAGTTTGAATTTGAATTCAAATTTGAACTCAAATTGTGCAGCAGTTAGTGTTGTATAACGTCTAGTATTTACATGTAATGTGATGTTAGATGTTTTATTGTTACGTGTGGTGGGCAGGGTTAAGGAATCCATCCCTGAAGGCTTGAGCTAGCCGGCACGCCCACAAAAAGGCACACGCAGGGCCCAGCTGGGTCATAACATTGTTTATTTTCATGTATTTACATAAGTCTGTGATTAATGAATTTTTATATTCAGTACCCATGTCCGTAATGAATGATTTCATTGGACCATACTTGAGTATGAAAGATTCAAAAATTGCATTAGGAACTGTTTTAGCACTTTTGTTTGGTACTGCTATAGTGACTAAATATTTTGTTAAGTCACATATAATGGTAACCGCGTACTCATTGCCATCCTCAGTTTTTGGAAGTGGACCAATGGTATCAATCAGTACAGTATCGAATGCTGTTGCTGGAGTTGGGGTTAAAGTCATAGGTGTCTTTGTATGGGTAGTTGTTTTTGCTTTTTGGCATTTCAAACAAGATTTTACATACTGTCTTATCGTCTTAGTCATGAAGGGCCAATAAAAATATTTTCGTATTTTTGTCAGGGCTCGCGACGTCCCTGAGTGACCTCCTTAAATTGGTTCGTCATGGAATTTTGACAGAATTGCGTTTATTTGAGCTGTGTCGTTTTTGTCTATAATGGTCACCTTTGGGAGTATGCGTACTCGTACTTTCTTTAAAATACTATTGCCCATTTTGTTAAAATATACTTATCGATACAGATTCGAAAATTTGATCACTTCGTGACATTTTCAATTGGTTTATTTTATGTATTCCGGCTTCTGTTTCAAGCCTTTGGAAAAGCTGACCTGAATCGAGTTTTCCATTGGAGTACAAATCATCAATTGTGAAGCGTGAAATCACTCGTTTTCCCATTTTGAACAAACATTTGTGCTTGTCGAGTTTTAGTTTCACATATTTTTTGACATCGTTGTTGTTGATTACTTCATAGACATTGGGCTTTTCATTTTCATTTTGCTCGTGCAATTTTTTAGCAGTGCTACTAATAGCTGAACTGCTTTCTTGGCCTGCGCAGGCGTTTTTCTGACTTGTTGAGGAACTCGTAGAGACCTTCAATATTTGTCTATTCATTTCTTTGAGCTCTCCAATTGTTATTCTGGATAGAGCATCTGCAATATGGTTATCTTTCCCCTTGAGGTATTCCACAGTGAAATCATATTCTTCCAAATCAAGTCTCATTCTTGTTAGTTTGGAACTTGGGTTTTTCATTGAAAACAGATATGTTAACGGTCTGTGATCAGTTTTTACGAAGAAATGCCTTCCATAAAAGTAAGGTCTGAAGTGTTTTATTGCCCAGTGTATAGCAGCTAATTCCTGCTCTGTAGTTGATTTGTTACTTTCACCTTGTGTAAATGATCTGGAGGCATATGCAACTGGAAGTTGCATTCCATTATGCTCCTGGGTTAATACTGCTCCGGAAGCGTGTTTGCTAGCGTCTGTGATTATGCAAAAATCTTTTCTGAAGTCTGGGTACTGCAGTAATGTTGGTTTCATTAATGCTTCTTTTAAGTACTCGAATGCATTATTGCATTCTGTAGTCCATTGAAGTTTAACGTTCTTTTTACAAAGCCTCGTGTAACGCTTGTCTTTGTAAGGAATATCAGGTTTTGACCGTTGGAATTTTAATTTTGAATTTTCGAATGTCGTAAAGACAAAACGCCCTCTATCGCTAGCGAAATGGGGAAAGTAAAGAAAAGGCAAGGAGCACAAATTATCTGCTAACTGCTTTGATTGTGCCTCTTTCTCAAGATGGCCACTTTCACCTCACTGTGGTAAAAGGTTCCCTCCAAAACTTCGGCGTCTTAGTCTTTCTATACCTTTTTAATTGTGCTCCAGACCAGTTGTGTGCGCGCTTAAAACTCCGACCTCTTTCATCCTTGGCCAAAGTAAAAATTTGTCACTAAAGGGAGCTTTACAAGTGGAGCAAAAGGAAAGGCATTTCCTTGGCGCTAGGCCTAGCCATAGGGTAAGTTTTTTTTATCCTCAGTTGGAGTGGGTTCTGTCCCCTAGAAGAGGCTCGATTTCACTTGGATTAAATTCCAGGTTTGGCGCCTTATACCAAAATCATAAATCTAGCCCTACGCTGAGGTGAAATAAGCTTAAATTGGGCTTGGTTTTTTTTGCACTCGAAGCTGCTAAACGACGAGTCGCAAAATTCCACTCAAATTGGAGTGCTTTTTATGAGCGCGGCTTTGTTCAATCGTCTTCGTGGGAGGAGGATCAGTCTGCGCTCGAGTGTAGTGTGGCTCACACTGACATAGGCAAATCTCATTTTAATCGGCGTGTCGGAAAATTGTGTAAAAGTTCCAAAAGGTGGCAAGTTCACGGAAATTCTACCCCCCTCAGAAGAGGTCAAGCCTAAATCGTTCGCTTATTGATGTCGGCTGATCGTTAGACCGACTAAGGTTCAAAGTGCGAACAAAACGCAGCATCACTCAAAGTTGCCGATGGAAAAACCAAAAAAAAAAAAAACGTTTTTTTTGCCTCAATGATCAAGTCTAGGAGACTGTAACTTATTTTTATTTATAAATTGTCAGATTTAAATAATTTTTTTTTGCCTCAGGAGAATGAACAAAAATTAATGGCCGTTGCATAACATTTTTTTATTTTTTTGCTAAGCCAGCAGAAAGCACAGGTGAAAAGAGTGAGAAGAGAAAGAGTGAATTTTTTTATTGAGTGATGTTTGCGCTTTTGGTTACTTCTGCAAAAAAAAAAAAATGGCAAAAGAACAATAAGCCATAAAGTTTTTTTTTATTTAAATAATTTCTTTTTTTTGTAATAAATTGAACAGCGGTCTCAACATCGGAGAAAGTACTTTCGGCGATGGATAACAAGACTAAGTAAGTGATCAATCAACCAACAAACTTTTAAGAAATTTATGAAATTTGCACCAAGAAAAAAAATCAAGCAAAAAACATATATTTATTTCCATATGTAGAATTAAAATTCGCTCAATTGTTGTTCTTTCTCCTCACACGCTTCGCTAAGTTTGGAGCAAAATTCAGCGGAGACATCAACCAATGGTTGAGTGCTTTTGCACATCTTTTAGTAGCGAGCCATTTTCGTTTGATTCATTTAAATGGCATTAATTTCTGCCAATAAATTCGTGCAACATTAATTTTTATAGTTTAAACCAATTTCTTTGATTACAAACCATATATAATATTTTAATTTTTTTTGTTCTAAATTTATATATTTATTTATTCTAAATATTAGTGTCGTATCATTTCATCCTTTTATGTTATTTTTTTTGCCATGTCCAAGCTTACAACTAGTGTTTATTTCTACTTTTAAATAAATCCTTTTATAATGTTTTAAATACCAATTTATTTGATCTCTGCTAGCATGCTGCCCCTGTAGGTCTCTTTAATTTAAAGGGGTCATTCTAATTAAAATTATTGTTTGGGAATTTTTCCTTGGCGCTGAATGACCATGGAAGGGAGGGTGTTCTACCTCATAAACATCTGAGGAATCAGCTATTGTGTTTGTCTCGGTAAAGTCACATTCTGTCCTATCCTTTGCTAAGTGTTAGTGTGTTCTCTTCCGGTTTTGTGATAGCTTGTCAGAGCACGCGAATTTAAAAGGAATATCTATGTAAAGGCCAACCATAGGAGAGAAGCAAGACCACCACCCCACTTGTCGACGAGCTAGAGCCGGAAAAGTATCCGCGTGCGCTCTCTCCTATGCCGACCATCAGCCTGGATCTTAACTCGTAACCCGTTACAGTTATAATAATATAATAGCATATTATTTTTATGGCGCCCAACTGTGTGGCCAACATTAATTTTGTGACTCACACACACACAAACCACTAGCTTCCAAACATTTATTTTCTTTTTCTATCCTCAAGTAGCAATTTTTGGTTAAAGATTTTGTAGTTTACCTACTCTTGTAGTCTTTCAACCACGGTTGGTGTTGCGACTGTAGGATTAGCTCATCCTTGAGTTTCTTGTTCTCTTAATCAGTCGCATAGGACATACAGGCGTTCTAGTTACTAGTAATAGATCACCTGGCCACGGCCGATGACTGAACATGACAATTCACAATTCTATACTACATATCTATATTTTTCATTGAGCCTTAAAAATTGCCCGTACAGGCGCATAGGATTAGCAGGTAAAAATCTTATAATTAATGTATTATCTGACCACTCCTGACAGGCAGTAGAAAAGTCTCAAAAATAATAGTACAAAAACTTTATACATTCATTCGCTTCGGAATAATAGTGTGATTTTCTTTTGTTAGAATTCCACTAACCACGTCTGAAGGTATAAAAGCTCTAATTCTTGTCTTTAAGAAAAAAATTTAAATTATTTGTGAGTTGAGTGGAAAGACAAACGGAGTTGATTTTTTTTATCACCCTTTGGCCACAGCTCATAGGTATTGTTGTTGTGCGATTGAGATAAAAATAGATTCGGGATTCGGTTGCTTAGATTAGCCGTTCACTCACACATCGTCGCACACAGCAGACGAGTTTTTTTTTATTTCTATTGATGTACCAAAACAGACCACAAATTAGCTGATAAGGGATTTCTGCAGGGAGCATTGACTAAGCAAGAGATCAAATTATGTTTATGATTGTTTAATCTTTGTCGATTTACCGTATATTTTTTTCGCTATTTATTTCGATTTATTACCCCGTTTTATCACATACAAAAATTTGTTTGAGTGATTTTGTTCGTCACGATTCTGTTTTCGTTTTGATTTGAGTTCTTTTTACCTCTGCCGGTGAGTTGCAGGCGTAGCAGCTGAACAGCTGCTTAGGCGCGAAAGGGTCATTCAACTTTCGGATTTAGACTTCAGATTGAAGCCTTTGCTTATCGCTTGTTTAAAGGTCTAGAAAAAAAAACCTTAAAATGGTAAATTCAGAGGATGAAAGTAGTCCAAGCGTTCCGCTTCTTCCCCAATGTCCGCTGTGCAAAAAGGAAATTCAGGTAGCCATGTCTCATAAGATTAGTTGTGGCCACGAGTTTCACAAAAAGTGTTTAGCGACCTATGGGCGCACCGCAAACACATGTCCAGTGTGTCGCACAGTTTACTTGGAGAAACCATCTGGAGCTTCGGAGTCAATAGCCCAAAACACTAGACAGCAGGCTAAAAACACTGACACCCCTGCAAACCAAAGTCAAAGAGCTGGCACCAGTGTGGGGGCACAAGCAACATTAAATTCCCAACAGGTTACCACTATGGTGGCACAGGCAGCCCGAGGAATGCAAAATGAACTGCTTACACAATTAACTGCTAGGATGACACAAATCATACAGTCAACCATTACAGCACAATTAGAGCCTGCTATTGCACAAGCAATTAGTCAACCACGAGAGGGTTTTGATCAACTTAGTTCAATAGCGCTTTCACCTCCAAGACCGCCTTCATCTCCAAGGGGGCCAAGTCCTCAGTCCGATTTGCGGCAGCGTCCGGATAAGGTCGGTCATATTCTAAATAGCTGGAAATTGCGATTTAGCGGAAACCCTGAGGGCATCAGCGTTGACAATTTTATTTATAGAGCCGAAGCGTTAGCAAAACAAACTCTCGAAGGAGATTTGACCGTGCTTTGTGGCAGCGCCAGTTTGCTCTTTGATGGAAAGGCGCGTGAATTTTATTGGCGATTCCACAAATCAGCAGGGATTATGCGCTGGGATCTGCTGTGTACAGCACTTCGAAAACAATTTCGAGATTCTCGTACCGACATCGATATAAGAGAGGCAATTAGAGATAGGAAGCAGCGCGAAAAGGAACCGTTTGATACGTATTTCGATGCAATGGAACAGCTAATGGACAGTTTGGAAACTCCAATGTCCGAACAAGCTATAATAGAAACGTTAAGACGAAATCTTAGACCTGAAATTCGTCACGAACTGCTAAATCTTCAAATCTATTCGGTTGCTCGTCTTAGGGAAGTTTGTCGTCGTCGAGAATCATTTCTTGAAGATGTAAGGAGAGAGCACGGTTATCAAAAATCAGTCCCTTTCCGAAAGCAAGTGGCAGAACTTGTTGAGGAAGCTCAATCAGATGACGCCACGGAGTTCTCCGAGGTCGAAGAAGTTGAGGAGATTGGGGCAGTGGCATTAATTTGCTGGAATTGTAGGAAAGAGGGGCATCGTTACCATGATTGTGAGTCTAAACGTAAAATATTTTGTTACGGATGTGGGGCTCAAAATACATATAAACCTTCCTGTGGCAAATGTCAAAAAAACTCGAAGCTGAACACACAGCTTCGGCAACCCCAGTGTGTTCAACGCAACTAGTCGATGAATGCTGCCGAAATCCAATCGAAAAACAAAAATTAAATCTCCCTGACGTGCCAAATTGGGTGGATGTGGAACTTCTCGAAATGTGGCCACAGAAACTCGATTCTTTCCCAATCGTGTCAAATTGTAAGGGTTTAGTTCATAATAAATCTTATACTCGCAGTGCAAAGCGTATGAGGGCCTACTGGCGAGCTGCTAAAACGATAAATGCCATTCGACAAAATAACATCGATAAACGCCCTTACGCCGAAGTTCGACTATTAGACCGTGTTGTACTTGGTCTAATGGACACTGGAGCGGCTATGAGTTGTGTCGGTGGCCAGCTAGCCAAACAAATTATTCAGGAGAGAGTGCCTTTTAAAAGAAAAGGAAGTTGTGCGTGTACAGCAGACGGAAGTAAGCAAGAAATTGTGGGACGATTCAAAACTAAAGTGAAATATCAAAACCAGGTTAAGGAGCTCGATTTGCACATTATTCCTTCGCTGAGTCAAAACATTTATCTTGGGATCGATTTCAGGTCAGCTTTTAGTTTGCTGCCACCAACTTTGCAAATTGCAGAATTATGCTCTGACTCGCATGATCTATCTCCATCCCAACGAGACAACCTGCAGAAGGTAATAGATCAATTTCCTTCTTTTACGATTTCCGGACTCGGAAAAACCTCAGTGCTGATCGATGTTGGTGACGCCAAACCGATTAAACAGCGGCATTTTCCTATATCGCCTGCACTCGAAAAGCTTTTGTACGCAGAAGTGGACCGAATGCTTAAGTTAGGAGTTATAGAAGAGTCGGATAGCGCATGGTCATCCCCAGTAGTATTAGTCCAGAAACCTGGAAAAATCCGCCTCTGTTTGGACAGTAGAAAAGTAAATGCTGAGACTCGAAAGGATACTTATCCTCTTCCACAAATTGACGGAATTCTTTGTCGACTGCCGAAAGCCAGGTACATTTCAAGCTTGGACTTAAAAGATGCCTATTGGCAAATCCCTTTAGACCCTTCGTCGCGGGATAAAACCGCTTTCACTATACCCGGTCGGCCTCTCTATCAATATATGGTCATGCCGTTTGGTCTAATCAATGCTTCTGCCACAATGACCAGGTTAATGGATAGAGTAATTCCCGCTGCACTTAGAAACGAAGTGTTCGTTTATCTTGATGATCTTTTGATTGTCTCCGACAGCTTCGAATCGCATCTGAAGGTATTGAGTCAGGTAGCAGGCCACATAAGATCAGCTGGATTAACGCTCAATGTGGAGAAGAGCAAATTTTGCATGCGTCATGTCAAATATTTGGGACATATTGTGGGTGAGGGTGTGATCCGTACAGATCCAGAGAAGATCTCAGCAATGACAAATTTCCCATTACCTAAAACGTTAAAGGCACTTAGGAGTTTTCTCGGAATGGCTGGGTGGTACAGGAAGTTTATAAGAAATTTTGCCGCAATCTCTGCTCCACTCACTGATTTGTTGAAACCACGACAAAAATTTCTCATGACCCCTGAAGGCGAAAAAGCTTTCGAAAATCTTAAGTCAATGCTTTGCTCAGCACCAGTGCTTCGCAGTCCCGAATTCGACAAACCGTTCTATATACACTGCGATGCCAGCAAAACGGGTGTAGGGGGCGTATTGGTGCAAAAGACGGATAAGGGAGATGAGTATCCCATTGCTTTTGTGTCCAAGAAGCTTAACAAGGCACAAAAGAATTATTCGGTGACGGAACAGGAATGTCTAGCAGCATTAGTTTGTATTAAACGTTTTCGGGCTTACGTGGAGGGACATGATTTTACTATAATTACAGATCATGCTTCCTTAAAATTGGTGATGTCTCAGCCAGATCTGGTGGGCATTAAAGCTCCAAGGATTCCGCTTCAAGATTGAGCATCGTAGTGGCAAGCTCAACGTGGTTCCTGATGCGTTGTCGAGGGTAAATGAGCATGAAATAGCTGCTTTAGATGCCAGTCACGGATTATTAGTCGACTTGGAATCTCCACATTTCAAGTCTGACGAATATTTGGAGCTTATGGAACGTGTAAAGGCTAATAGCGATAAATTACCGGACGTCAAAGTGGTGGATAATCTGGTATACAGGCGGTCAGATCACGTCAAAGGAGATCAGCTAAACGATATATTCGCTTGGAAATTATGGATTCCCAAAGATTTGGTTCCGGACGTGTTAAAGAACGCTCATGATAACCCTTTAGCTTCCCACGGTGGCATACACAAGACCTTGGAAAGGATCCGTAGATACTATTATTAGCCTGGCCTAGTAAGCGACGTGAAAACATATTTGGCAGCTTGCGAAACAAGCAAAATTACCAAAGCTCCCAACGTTGTTTTAAGACCACCGATTGGACAGCCACCGGACTCCCAAAGGTTTTTCCAAAGACTTTACATAGATTTTCTTGGTCCGTATCCGCGCTCCCGTAGTGGCCATATTGGTATTTTTATCGTCTTGGATCATTATTCGAAGTTATTCGTAACAAGGCTTGTGAAGTGATGAAGAAGCAGAATGAAAAAAATGAGCGTATTTATAATACTCGCTCAAGAGAGGTTTCGTTTAATGTGGGACAAGAAATTTTCAGAAGAAACTTTAAACAAAGTAACTTTGTGGCTGGATATAGTTCCAAATTAGGGCCTGCCTTTGTCAAAGCCAGAGTTAAGAAAAAACTGGGAAATTCATACTACGAGTTGGAGGATCTCCAAGGTCGAGTAGTTGGTCGCTATCATGCGAAGGATTTGAGACAATAATTGATACAAGCTTAGTTGTATCAGACTTGTGTTCATGAGCCCCAAGTCTGATTTTAATGGGGGGCAATTTGTAACGCTTGTCTTTGTAAGGAATATCAGGTTTTGACCGTTGGAATTTTAAATTTGAATTTTCGAATGTCGTAAAGACAAAACGCCACTTTCACCTCACTGTGGTAAAAGGTTCCCTCCAGAACTTCGGCGTCTTAGTCTTTCTATTCCTTTTTGATTGTGCTCCAGACCAGTTGTGTGCGCGCTTAAAACTCCGACCTCTTTCATCCTTGGCCAAAGTAAAAATTTGTCGAAAACGAAAAAGTAAAAGTGTCGCGAGTGGTCTTTGCTTACTAAAAGGAGCTTTACAAGTGGAGCAAAAGGAAAGGCATTTCCTTGGCGCTAGGCCTAGCCAAAGGGTAAGTTTTTTTTATCCTCAGTTGGAGTGGGTTCTGTCCCCTAGAAGAGGCTCGATTTAACTTGGATTAAATTCCAGGTTTGGCGCCTTATACCAAAATCATAAATCTAGCCCTACGCTGAGCTGAAATAAGCTTAAATTGGGCTTGGTTTTTTTTTGCACTCGAAGCTGCTAAACGACGAGTCGCAAAATTCCACTCAAATTGGAGTGCTTTTTATGAGCGCGGCCTTGTTCAGTCGTCTTCGTGGGAGGAGGATCAGTCTGCGCTCGAGTGTAGTGTGGCTCACACTGACATAGGCAAATCTCATTTTAATCGGCGTGTCGGAAAATTGTGTAAAAGTTCCAAAAGGTGGAAAGTTCACGGAAATTCTACCCCCCTCAGAAGAGGTCAAGCCTAAATCGTTCGCTTATTGATGTCGGCTGATCGTTAGACCGACTAAGGTTCAAAGTGCGAACAAAACGCAGCATCACTCAAAGTTGCCGATGGAAAAACCAAAAAAAAAAAAACATTTTTTTTTGCCTCAATGATCAAGTCTAGGAGACTGTAACTTATTTTTATTTATAAATTGTCAGATTTAAATAATTTTTTTTTGCCTCAGGAGAATGAACAAAAATTAATGGCCGTTGCATAACATTTTTTTATTTTTTTGCTAAGCCAGCAGAAAGCACAGGTGAAAAGAGTGAGAAGAGAAAGAGTGAATTTTTTTATTGAGTGATGTTTGCGCTTTTGGTTACTTCTGCAAAAAAAAAAAAAAATGGCAAAAGAACAATAAGCCATAAAGTTTTTTTTTATTTAAATAATTTCTTTTTTTTGTAATAAATTGAACAGCGGTCTCAACATCGGAGAAAGTACTTTCGGCGATGGATAACAAGACTAAGTAAGTGATCAATCAACCAACAAACTTTTAAGAAATTTATGAAATTTGCACCAAGAAAAAAAATCAAGCAAAAAACATATATTTATTTCCATATGTAGAATTAAAGTTCGCTCAATTGTTGTTCTTTCTCCTCACACGCTTCGCTAAGTTTGGAGCAAAATTCAGCGGAGACATCAACCAATGGTTGAGTGCTTTTGCACATCTTTTAGTAGCGAGCCATTTTCGTTTGATTCATTTAAATGGCATTAATTTCTGCCAATAAATTCGTGCAACATTAATTTTTATAGTTTAAACCAATTTCTTTGATTACAAACCATATATAATATTTTAATTTTTTTTGTTCTAAATTTATATATTTATTTATTCTAAATATTAGTGTCGTATCATTTCATCCTTTTATGTTATTTTTTTTGCCATGTCCAAGCTTACAACTAGTGTTTATTTCTACTTTTAAATAAATCCTTTTATAATGTTTTAAATACCAATTTATTTGATCTCTGCTAGCATGCTGCCCCTGTAGGTCTCTTTAATTTAAAGGGGTCATTCTAATTAAAATTATTGTTTGGGAATTTTTCCTTGGCGCTGAATGACCATGGAAGGGAGGGCGTTCTACCTCATAAACATCTGAGGAATCAGCTATTGTGTTTGTCTCGGTAAAGTCACATTCTGTCCTATCCTTTGCTAAGTGTTAGTGTGTTCTCTTCCGGTTTTGTGATAGCTTGTCAGAGCACGCGAATTTAAAAGAAATATCTATGTAAAGGCCAACCATAGGAGAGAAGCAAGACCACCACCCCACTTGTCGACGAGCTAGAGCCGGAAAAGTATCCGCGTGCGCTCTCTCCTATGCCGACCATCAGCCTGGATCTTAACTCGTAACCCGTTACACTCGTTAAGTGGCGTGAATGTTCTGCAAAATTTTGGATAAATCTCCGATAATAGTTACAGAAGGCTACGAATCTACGTGCACTATCTGCATCATTAGGTTTTGGATAGTTTTTGATGACGTCATATTTTTTGTCATCTGGGAGAATTCCTTTATCGGTACATTTGTGACCAAGATAAGTAACTTCGTGCATGAAGAATGAACATTTTTCTGGATGTAGTTTTAAATTAAATTTGCGACATAGTTCGAAGACGTAGACCTGAAAATGCAAGTGTCATCATGCGCATAAAAGAATTTGGTGCGATTTTAAGTCCATATGGTAATCGCGTGTAGCGATAAGAGCCTGTGCTCGTTGAAAATGATGTCATATTCCTTGATTTCTCATCAAGTTCTATCTGGTGAAATCCGGACATTAGGTCGAGACATGAAAAGTATTTCGCTCGACCTAGTTGATCTAGAATATCTTCTATTCTTGGGAGTGGGAACTTGTCCGCTAGTAACTTTTTGTTAATTTGGCAATAATCAACTGCTAAACGCCATCTTTTTTCCGTTGAATTTGGAAGTGATTTCTTGGGTACCAAGAGAAGTGGGCTGTTATATTCAGGGAGACTGCAGTTATCTCATGGGTATCCATAATAGATTCGACCAGAGATAATGCGTCTAAAAAACTTTGTAGATTTTCGGCTTTGCCGTCAAAATCTGTGATCAGACTTGAGGCTGTCTTGAGGAATTGAATCTGTGTCTGTGCCATGATTACTGATTCTTTTGGTCTTTTGGAGTTTTAGGATTTTTTGAGGGTTTAGGGTTTTTAAGCGTTTAGGGGTGTCCTAGAAGAGTTTTAAAATAAATTTGGACCCCCCTAATTAATAGGGAAAAAATTTTTGTTTTTAAGTCATGTTTCTAATTTTTCTTTTTTCGGTCAAAATTTTAATTTTTGTAGTTGTCATAATTATTTTTAAATCATGAAGTGTTTCCTTTCTTTATTCAATTTTTGCGTACAGCATGAATGAATGAGTTATGTATTTCATTTAAGGGTACTGTATACCTTCAGGTGTCATTTTTTAAAGGTTTACAAAAAACTAGATTACTCAAAAACTATAAGTGGTATTAAGAAGCGGATTTTTTCATTGGATAGGTAATCGGTTAAACTAAATTTAGTAATTTTTGTTGTTGTTGTTGTACCTACGGTTGTTGTTGTATTTTTGTTCAAAGTTAACCAAAAATTTAAAACATAGGCCCATGGTTGCAAACATTTTTTGAGAACGGATGATCTGAATTTATAACTGAAGACGGGGTTTTGTTAAGAATTGATGTAATTCTGGTGTGAACTAGGATATTTTGGATCGGTCAATAATCGGCGGAGTTATGGGGTTTCAAAGTCAAAATTTCGAAAATCGACTATTTTTTCCCACTGTATTGGTCCTAGCTCCGTTATTTGTTGACCGATCAAAAATATCCTAGTTCACACCAGAATGGTGGGTATTAGGAGTAATTTAAGAGAAAGAATTTGAAAATCGGTCAACAGGTACTCTTTAAATCTTTGCAACCATTTTGGAAAAAGTGGTTCCGAGATAATCGCATTTAAAGATTCGACATCTGTTTTCGTTGAAATAAAAATTATTTTTAATAAATTTATAAATCGGATTTGGTGCATTTGGGTGTTAACTTTCACCGAAAAAAAAGATTATCAAAATCGGTTAAGCAGTTCTCCAGAAATTTGAGTCAAAGTGCGTCAAGACATGGTAAAAAATAAAATCTCCAAAAATTTCCAAGTTAAATTTTTTTTTTCAAAAATTTTTTTTTCCATAATATCGAACATTTTTTAAATATTTATAATGTTTTTGACCAAAAAAGGGAAAAAAATACGAATTTCTAAAAATACGAGGGTCGATAAAAACAATTTTCATATAAAAGGGTCGGAAAAAATAATTGTTTTTGTTTATATCTTTAAAACTGAGTTTCGGATCAGCTTGAAAGTTTTGCAGGATGTTTATAAGATCCTAATAGAACGTTTAAGCAAATAAAAAAAAAATCCAAAAAAAAATTTTCTGAAGGTATACAGTACCCTTAATTAAATTTTTATTTGTTGTGAGGTCGAGTTTACTAACAACATTGGCTGTATTGTCAGCCGCCTTAGATGGGGTTTTGCCCATCTCTATTAAGTATCAATTTTCTTCCCTTTTTTTTCAAAAATTATGAATTTTTTTTTTTTGAGAGAGAGATGATGGTGTTTGTGATTGATTATTACATTATACAGTTTACAGCATAATTTTACACTGTATAATGTATGTTAGTGTGAATGGTATCATGATATGTAGTAGGGGTTTTGTTTTTGTTAATGAACTTATCTAACGTACCCAGCTCATACGCTACTTGAGGGTACTAAAAAAAATTGCGAACTACCAATGTACAAGTACATTGGACCGCTGTAAAAAAAAATATTTTCGGTGGGCGCACTCTGCGCACGGGCCAACTTCTTTTTGGTCATCTATGGGTCGTCGTCTATTGGTATTCCCTCGGTGGTGCAGACGGCGGCTTCACGCCTCCCGCACTAATTTGTTATTTTTGTTGCATTTAATGTGAGCTTCTTGTTGCCAGGCCGGTCAACCGGTGACATTGCTTTGTCACCGTCTCTTCCTTCTCGCTGCCCAAAGCCTTGCAGCGGCTTTGGTGATATAAAGTAGTTTGCATTTGTATTTGTATTTGTATTTGTATTTGTAATTGTATTTGTATTTGGTTTGTATATGCGGTTTCCTCCGCAAGTAGTGAAGTATTCGTTTTTTAATTTTTCATTTTTTTTTTTGTTCACATCACTTGTCGCGGTCGCCATGTAATTATGTGAGGGGGTCAAAGTTTACAACGCACCCAGAGAACAATACGCAACAATTTAATTGGTTAACATTTTAATTTTGTTGTTTAAGAAAGACCGTACGTGTGACGTTACGTACGACTCGCCGTCTCGGCTATATTTCTTCGACTGATCGGCTACATTTTATTTGCCATTAATTCTTTTGAGTTAGCAGCGCGCGCATGCATTGGTATGTGTGCGTGTGTAGCATATCGCTTATCCACAGCGTGGGATTCGCTGACACAGCGCTCTAGTCAGCGACTGAAGTGGTCGCTCAGATTTCCTTATGGGATATGCAACAAAGTGTTACATAGTTATGATTGAATTGTATTTACTTTGACTCAAAGCATGTGCACGCTACAATGGACATTTAGAATATCGATCTCATTCGTGCCGCTTTTGATGGCTATGCCATGAACCTCTACGTTGTTGTTGTAACGGTTGGGAAGTTTCTTGTTAAGGCTGTAAAAGATGACTTCCCATTGACCGAGGTTGGCAATCCTTGTGCAGTGTACTGGAGTCTGCGTCGGTTCCAGGACGAAGACCCTATTGGCGTGAAAACCGTTGAACCTCTACGTGCTCGTCGCTGGTGTTCATTGCCAGTGGTCGGTACTCTACCGACTGGTCAAACACATGGCTTGTTGTCTGTTGAGTCCAATTATACCTACATTAGAAGTGTCTTATTCCTGCAATTCATTGTGCTATTATTGATAAGTTATTAAAAATTGAAAATGTACATTTGGCCCAAAGTGCGAAAATGCTGTTGTAGTGAGGACAGCACTTTAAAAGATTCACATTTTGCATTAATCAGGCATGTTCTCAATACCACTTCCACGGCAACTTTTCGAAAGTGGAGTTTAATTGTGGTCTCGCGACACCAAAACGAATTTTTTTCCTGCCAAATTACGCACTTAAAGCGAATTTTTCTTAAATCTGTTATTAATTTAGAAATTGTTAGTGAAATTTAAATTGCAGTCTTTCTTAAACTCCAGTCTTGGATTTTAAAAAAAATTTTTGTTTATTTGTCCAGATTTGGGCAGTGCAAACAAAAACAAAAAAAGAGAAACCGTCCTCTGATTTTTTAATGTTTCACTTTCGATTGTTTCGCTTGGATATGTGGTTTCTCTCGTATGTATCTAGGGTAATTGCGTTTGATTTACTTACAATAAATTACGTCTTGGTTTTGCTTAGTCCAGCGCATTGCACAACAACAACTCTTTAAAAAACGCTTTAGATCCAGATTTAGAAACCTATGGCATTGCGTGTATCTGAGAGCGTCTCCTATTTGCACTTGGAGTTACGCGCTTGAGTAGCAGGAATCGGGAACACAGTTTTAGGTAATGTTCTGGTAAATCAAAATTATCTATTTATTCATACAGATTATCAAAAACCCTAGTATAAACTTCCAAATACATAAGTTTTCTTGAACAAAATGCTTGAGATGGTATGGTACATACACATGTACATATTAAGGTAAGCATAACTACAAGTGTTTTGGTTAAATCAAAAATTATTATACCTAAATAGACTTTAGTACCAGTAACAAATTGGTATTCGAAACGAATTCTTTAAAGAAAATTAGATTTATCCACAGAATTCTGGGAGCCGCTGCTTTGATTCGACCAACCAGTGTTGCCGGGTGCACAGCCATTCTGCAATAAAGTATGAGTTAAAGCCAGTTGGGACGCACTCCTTTCAACAAGTAGACACTAACCTGCTGGTCATTACACGCAGGGTTGTCGACCTTGACCATTCCGCTGGAGCCGGAGTTATTTGGATTATTTGAACCTTTGCGGCCACCGCCGCCGCCACAGTTGTTCAAGTTGTTCGCGTTCGAGTGGCCGCCGTTTTGGGCCATCCATGATAAAAAGTTGCCTCCCTGAAAAGTAACTGAAAGAGTTTTTTGTTTGAAACAATGACAGAGGGTTTGAACGCTTGCCTGCTGGTCCTGGTTCTGATTTTGCAGCTGATTGCCAAGCAGGCTCCACTGATTCAACGCAGCAGCAACCAAAGCAGGGTTCATCGGCAATGAGTTTAAATTAAGGCCGACCCCCAAAGGGTTGTTCATATTCTGGCCTTGGTTCGAAGAGCTCGATCCTTGCGAATTAATGCCTAAGGCCTGCAAATTGGGCATGTCCAAGTGTCCCCGGTTCATCCAGCCGCCACTGCCAACGTTGCCGTTGTGCGGCTGCTGGCTCATGCCATGGAAATTGTTCTGTCTGTTATAGGGAATGCCGCCGCCGCCGACATCCTGGCGGTTCACGCTCCCGCCACTATTGTGATTACTACCGTTATTGTAGCCCCCGCCCGAGTTGGTACCGAAATTATTGCCACCCATTCCGTAGCCACCACTGCCAATGTTGCTGTGACTATTGGCGATTGTCGAGTTATCACCTCCGTGCGCATTGTGTTGGTTATTACCTCTATGGTGTCCACTGCGGCCGGAATTCATATGATTTCCCTGCGGATGGTGGTACGAGTGCATTCCAAAGCTATTGGCAGAATTGTAGTTGTAGCTTTGTCCCTGATGGTTTCTGTTCTGTTCCGCCTTTGGAGCGGCATTGGACACATGAACCGACACGCCTGCCAAAAACCACAGAAGAGTTTGTGTTAAACATTGTGTTTCTGTGCTTAAATACATGGTCCTACCTTTGATTATATGATCCTCCCCGCAAAGAGATTGAGCCACGTCGGGATCGAGAAATGTGACAAAGCTGAACGCCCGGAAGGGTCGGGGAATAAAAACATCAGTGACTTCGCCAAACTTTGAGAAATACTCCCGCAAGTCATCAGAGTTGATGTCTTCTGTGCAACGACCAACGAAAACTTTGCATGGCACTTGATGACCCATTCCCTGTTGGATAAGATTAATAATGATTGGCGGAACACAAATAATCAGCACCGTTTTTGTCTCACCTTAGAGTTGGGAACCTTTACTTCGCACCAGCGTCCATCAATAAGGTGACGATTGGAGAGCACGCGCATTTGCGCCTCGTACGAACCGAAACGCACAAATCCAAACCCTTTCGACTGGCCCGACTTGACATCTTTCTTAATCTGCGCCATCAGCACTTCGCCGAAGCTCTCAAAATATTCCCGTAGACTCTCCTCCGTTGTTTTCCAGGGCAAGCCCAGAACAATCAGGTCAGTGCAACGCAATCGCGTTTCTATGCGCTTTGTTTTCGCCGTTGAGTTCTCCAAGTTATCGTCGCTCTTGCGCTTGTTCTCTATGGGAGTGGGAGGTAATATGGGGCGATAAGGAGGACTGTCGATTTGTGCGGCAGAACTTCGGAAATTCGATATACCTTTTGGAAACACACAAAAGTAGATATATTCTCCCCAACCCGAATCGACGCTCGGCGGAAACAGTCTGCCCTCGTTTGAACGCACGCCGCGCACTGCTTTCGTGTCCATGTTGCGATATTTCAGACCGCAAGAGCCCGGAAATTGCGCTTGAAGGGTAGACAGCAGCAGGGTGCCATCTTCCTCAGCCGGCAACTCAATGGGCTCGTCACCCTCCTCCTCGGCAACTTGCAAAAAGTCCATTATATTTTGAATTTGAAGCTCTAGAAACGATACAAAAGTTGAATAGTAACAAGTGATGCAAGCAAAAGTCGCACGTCCACTCTAAATGTGATCCATCATTCAATCAACTGAAGCATCGCACATCTCGTACTCATGTCCTACATTTTTACAGACAAATAACTCACTCACTCGCTTATTCCAGCCCCACACGATGTGTATAAAAAACAGAAACCAAAAATCAACATACATGTCAAAAGTATTAGAGTTTGGGGATTTGGTAGAGAAAAGAATGCAAGTGTCAAATTAGAAAGGAACAACTCCTTGAACAACAAAGAGAAGGATGCAAGTCGTTCGACTCATGATTTGTGTTAAAGACAGCAAAGGGAATTTCGTAAATCAAAAAAAAAATAAGGTTGTAATAACACTTTCAATTTTTAGAGACAATTATTTTCGCAATGTTCTTGTCATAGACCAAATTTGCTGTTGTGTATCTTTCCAGCCTCTTCAAAAACATTCTGCAGCGAATTCAAGCATATTCTGACTCGCTCAAGGTGAATTTACTATAAAGGTGGCAGCTGCTCTCTTTCGAGGGGCCTTATTTTATTTTATTTGATTATATTTGACAGTACGAACGCAAACCATGGAGCAATTAGTATTAGAGAGTAACTTTGCGCTGCATCTCAATTTTGCTGGTGCTAAACGATAGTGCCCAAAAAGATTCTTTATAGTGTCACTAGGAAGCGAGACGACCATATTCCCAAATGTATCTAAAGAGCGTAAGTGACAGCGAACAGCTCTCTCTCTAACACACAATGAAGTACGTCTTCGGCAAGTAAGTTCGGCCCCCGGGGCGGTCGCTCTCTGATCTAGAGAGCTGCTGATTAATTTCTGACAGAATCTGTATCGACTGAGCAAAGTTTCTCTCTAAAACTCGTAAACAGATAAGCAATGAAAAGAATATGCTTATAACACTGTGCAACACTAAAAAGTTGATACGGTCGAGACAAAAAAATTCTGAAAGGGTACGATGGTAGTACAAAAACATTCGCTAGGTTTGGTCTGGTTAGCTGCCGATTTCTTTTTATAGCACTTTGAAGTTTTAAGCATATTGGGACTTGTAACTCCATATCCCGTAAACTATTTGGAATTTCGCTTTGACATCTTAAAGGAAGTTGTTGCTCATGACTTGGTATACAAAACATTTGTAAGTAACAAGTCAAGTTGGAACACACAAACTTCATTCGATTGGTCCTTCATATAGTTAAGGGGCCAAAGTATGTATAATTTCAACCAAATCTCGAAAAATCACGGTTTTTGTTAGCAATTGGCTGACACAATCAAAAATTTGGTTGTTTTGTATTAAATCAAGAAAATTGTGTTTACTTTTTTACCGATAATATTCGTTTTTTTCGAATTTGTATGACAGTTTTTCATGCTTTTGGGCTTTTAACTATATGAAAGAGTACTTAAAATGAAGTTAGTTCGTACTAACGATTTGTTTATTTGTTCAAATTTGGAACGGTTTCCAGGAAAAAGTTGAAAAACTTAAAAAAAAAAAGTTCTAAAAACTAGGTTTTTGGACATCTTTTTGTAATTTTAAGTAAGAAGATGTCATTTTTTTGATTTGCTACAAAGAAATGTTTTGTAGGCCAAGCCAAGAGCAACAACTTTGCTAAAGACGTAAAAGCAAAATTCAAAATAGTTTACGAGATCGTATATCCTACTCTGAAGCTGAAAAGTTCAAAGGTCAATAAAACGGAAAACGGCAGGCAGGGTTTTTATACTACCGTCACACTCTTTCAGAATGTTTTGGTCTCGACCGTATCGACTTTTTTGAGTTCAAAAATGTGTCGCAGTGTAATTAATTGAATATCTACATATATTTAATAAACTGCTTGTGCTATCGGTTCATATGCGTGTGTTATTGTAATGTATATGATTCATTATTAGATATCAAAATGTCCACGAAGTATTGCATATTATGACGTTCGAGAACTTCCAAAAGGAAGTGAGCTGTACCTTAATACAAAAGCTGCTGGAGCTGTGGTCAAGAAGCACAGGCGTTGTGTTAACGAGATTCGAGCAAAATTTGTGTTAACCATTTCAAGGAGTCTTTTCTAATTCATCCCAAAATGCAATGGAACGTAGTAGACTAGTGACAAATGCAGTTTTTCGCAATTGCAAAACAAAAGCAAATGCTAATTGGGATAAAAAAACATTGTTAAAAATATTACTTAAATACTTTTATTTTATTTCTTCTAAGATTTCATTTGATAATTAATTAAAATATAATTTGTTTTGAATTATTTTATTTTATTTATAAGCGAAAATCTTTCAGCAAAAACAATAACGAACAAAGAGTGCCTAGCATTTGCCTTTCAGCACAACTCAGAGAGTTGAAAAAATAATGATCCTTTATTACAACGGAGTACGTTACCATTATAGTAAATTCACCCTGGACTCGCTTAAACCAAAATCGTGACTAATATTGTGCATAAAAATTGATAAAAGTGTCATTACAGCCTAAAGAAAATAAATATTCTTGGAAATATCAAAATCTACAACAATATACCTTAACGTTTTCTCCAGGGGAACTTCGATTTAAAACGTTATATTTAAACTTATTTTGTTTATTTCGGTTGTGCCGAACTTTTAGTCTCTTTCAGTAAACAATTAAAAGGTAAAGCAAAAACTTGTCTATAACTATCAGGTTTAAAAGTGAAATAGAGAGTATACCACACTTCTTATTCAAGAAACAGATTTAGAATATCGGTATTAACCAAACGAATTCTACTGACTTTTAAAACAAAAAACTCTACATCGAACGTTTTAAGACGATTTACTTAATCAACATGTGCTTTCACATTCGAATTCGACCAGTTATGTTGATAGTGATAACCGGAACAGAGAAAATTACATTTTAGTAAATTAATTTATTTCCAAAATTCAATTATCTTCCGGCCTGGACCATTCGCGCATTTACAATACGAAGCCCTAAGTGAAAGACATTATTTAGCTGTTTAACCATTGTTGGTTTAGTTTTTGATATTTGCGACATAAGCATGAAGGTGTTTAATTTTAAAGAAGTGATACAAGAACATTCTTTAATCGGGCTTTTAACTTTACATGGATGGATTCGGTTTTTTGAATGCCTTCAGCATTTGTTCTACAAATTGTCTATAAGAAGGTGGCCAAAAGCCAAATCGGTGGAGGACAAAGAAAGAGTCCAATAATATTTTCGATTGTTTGGCATCCCTGAAATTGGTGTCCAATATTATCAGTCATATGTTGAGTGCAGTGACTTTTGCGATAAAATTGGCGTCAACTATTTGTTCAATTTGTGCATTTGCACAAAAATGTATGGCAAATTATGAATATTAAAGGCCAGGGTATGTAGAATGAAGCATTTTTCGATCATTTTCAATATGTTTTATTAATGTGTGTTGTTTTGTGATGTCCATAAACAAACAGACAAAACTTAAAAAGTTGCTTGACTTCAGTAGAGTAAAAAAACTAAACATTTGCGTGTTTCTGCGATTTGTAATTCAAGTTAAAATAAAGGCTCTTGCGGTACTTTAAACTTGTAGATGAGTTAAGTTCCGTCATGCAGAGCTGCTGGAAGTATGAATGGACAACAATCGCAAATCTACCGCCCTTGCAAACTGCATATTTGTTCATCTAAGGGAATGTACTCTAAGAAATTGACTATAAATTAAGGGGTTATATACAGTTAGAATTTTCAAAAAATCGATTTTTTTTTTTTTGCATTTTCTTAATATCTGAGTATACACACACAAAATTTCAAGTCGATCCGACGAATATTTTCAAAGTTATAGACACATTAGTGAAAAAAATTAACTACATGTAAAGTGCTTTCAAAACTTTAATCGCGTTTTTCTCGAAACGGTGTTTTCAAAGTCGGTGAGCAAGATTTCTCAGAAACGGCTGAACCGATCGGTCTGACATTTTTACACAAGCTTCCTAACTATATTTTTTAGTAATTAATCGAAGGATTTCCCGATCCGATGAAAATTTCTCATTTTTCTAAACAATTAAAGAGCCGAATTTTGGTCGAAAATCGAACCTTTTGCTTTGAGTAGCCGGCATTTTGTCAAAAATTTTTTTTTTGCTAATTCCTTCGATTAATCACTAGATTATTCATTATATTAATGAAATTTATTTGGTTTTTGCATTTTGGATGATCCAGTCCAGAGATATCGTGCTCACCGCAAGAGGCCTTTTTTTTGCGGACCTCTGCAAAATTGGCAATATCAACGTTCCCGATGATTATTTTTGGCAATAAAAAAAATGTGAATATAGTTTAAGGTTGTCATAATATACCTGCCAAGCTTCAAATCAATAAACCAAATAGTTTGCTTAGAAAAAATTCTTGAAAATGCCTTTTTCGACCTCCTAACTGTATATAACCCCTTAATAGAAATAAAAAAATTTTAGTTTGGGCTTTTTACTCACAGCTCTCAAAACTTTGATTTTTGATCATATATGGGTATTTCCACAGTCGCGAACGCGACATTCGTACGACTTTAAAGTGCAAAAAAATATAGAAAACAAAAAAATATTTTTTGTTGAGCCAGCTTAATATTGATGGTTTGATTATCATAAAGGTCGTTAAAGCACACACATGTGTAATAAACGCCAGGCACGGCGTTGTTGCTGAAACTAAACAAAAATAGTTACAATTGAAAGCAACAAAAAACCCCGGTTTGAATGCTATTCTGTATTCAAACTATTGGCTACTGGGTTAGAAGCGGGGAGGAAATCTCTCTCACTAACACAACAGAAAAAGCCAAGCTGGGGAACACACACACACACAAGGTACTGGCAACCAACGTCGTTCTCATGTCTGCCGGTTTTTTGCTGTCAAGTCGTTTAGGAATTCCCAAACGATTATGGCAGCGCTGGCATGGAGTGGGAGTCGATGGGGCCAGTACAAGCAAGCGAAGGTCACTGATGATATGGTAGAGATACCATTGAAACAGGCTGTATGACCAACTAGCTTCACTTGTGGTGTGATGTGTTCCTCCTTTTTGGAGTTATGCGCAAGCATAACGAGACCTTGAGCCAGCTTAATATTGATGGTTTTTTGTTTGTTTTTATTTTTTGGTAGAGTTTTGGTAGCAGTATATTTAGTGCAAAATATAGGTTCAGTCGATTTGACGATTAAAATATAAATTGAAAAAGTTATGTGATTTATCACGCGACAAAAATGGAAGTCGTTTTCGGCTGCATTTAATAAAATTCATAAATCTGGGAATAGTAAACAACAATTTTAAAGCAGTTAACTCCTAAATAAAGGTGAATAATGCAGCTTTTTATTCCGTGCAATTATATTCAGTTATTTACATTAGCTTTGTTTTTATAAGCTTTAATATTATGAAGAACGCGACATTTAGCACGCGACTAAATATTTATCTACATAGAGCTATCTGTCATATAAACTAACAAATAGCAGTGTAAAATCTATGACTATCTGACACATAGCAGCTATCTGGGAGAACAGAAATCGGCCGTTAGTGTTATATTTATCAAATATACCAAGTTTCAGCTCGATATCTGCTATATTCGACTTTGTGCCAATTTTTTGGCACAATTGCTCACAATTGGTCAATTAACCGAGGAGTCCCAGGAAGAACATTTTTTGAGATGCACTCGGGAAAAAGTGCAACCTCGATGATCTGTGTGGAATGTTTATTACCTAGGATCTTTAGTATCGAGGCATTTCAAGAGTCGGGAAACAAAATAAATAAATTGCCAAAATCAGCTTTAGATTTTCTAAAAACGAAACAAAGTTTCCTTCCGGCCTGCAAATTGAAGAAAAAACGTTTGGTTCATATTCATATGTAAGCACTGAGCACTTTTTGTGATGCGCAATTTCCACCCCCGCGAAGGTAGCACAGAAATTCTGCACGGACATACAGCTAAATTTGGTTGGAAAATGTGTTCCTTGTGTTTTAATGTAAGTTTTGTAGAATCAATCAATATTAAATTAACTGGATATGCAAGGAGCATAAATTTAAATCCTACGGCCTTACAGACCCATATATAAAGAATATATAATAAGAAAACCAAGTCTAGGCTTATATTTATTCGCTTTATCTATATACCTACTTTAAGATCCTAAACCGGAACCGGTTTCTTTTATGTGTAATACTCTATGCATGGGTACACAAGATAAAGCTTATAAGAAATAAAAAAAAAGCTACCGTCGCGAAGTAAGAACTAAGGGAACGTCAATTTGCTATCAAAGAGTGAACTGGAATTACAACTCTAATGAAAATATCAAATGAAAATCAATAGTCGATAGTCTTGTCTCACTAAAATATATCTATTACATACATATTATTAAAGATACAAAGCTATGAAAAAGTTGGACAAGACACCATTTAGGATGACTGTAAAACGCTTTGGTGACTACTCACACACATGGTCCTAGGCTTGTACAATAAATTGAAAATATGTATTCTCCAAAATAAAATGTAAATGCAAGTTGATGTACACAAACATACATATGCAAGTATGTAAGCACATAGATACACACATATGTATGTATGTATCTACATGAACATGCAAAAGAGGGACTGGCGGGTGCGCTCGTCCTCCTAAATGGTTACACAACAATTCTTACACTATTGATAAGGGTTAGATGCAACACTACAGACGCAGTGTTCTTTAATATTGAATTCTTGTAGAGCTCACACACGTAATGTCTGTTTTTGTTGTATGTAGTATTTCCATATAAGCTCGCTCTCTCACACGATACGACGGATTCACACACACAGGCGCACGCAGCACAGGCAGAACCAGAGAAAATCACTTTTTCTTCGCACGCTCGATTCTCGACACAACACACTAGTAAATAGGCACATCCACTTTCAATTAGTGCGTAAAGAAATACAAAGAATATTTACAATTTCATTGTTAATAAATTTGCTATTGAAAAATACACCATATCCAGACAAAGTCAACTAGTTTGTAATAGTATTATAAATGTATGTATGTATATCGACAGCGTCAAAATAGCGTTAGTCTCTTAGCGTCGAACTGGAATAGTGAAATATGGAACGATGATATGTTTTTTGAATCGATATACACACTGCAATCGGTAATAGCCTATTCACACTACAGTTCATCTACCAAAAACAAAAAAAATATCGTCAAAAATATCGTTAAGGATATTTCGACGATATTTTTGTGAATATTGGCCACAAAAAGGAAGTTTTTCAAAGTTCGCTCTCATGGCTCATGGTAATTTCAGTAATACTTTTAAAATCAAAGATAATGCCCTCGAAAAACCTCCCTTCTTAAGCTGGGTATCGAGACACTCGAAATTTTTGCGGAGCCCATCTAATTACATAGCTGAGGAAATCCGCTCGCGAAAATTGTCATCCGCTCTGAGCGAGTATCGAGACACGCGAAATTCGCTTCGATAATTAACATGGACCTGCCAACTCGTTTTCTTGAAAACAGCTGATAAATTGTCGAAGGGGGTCGTGAAATTATGAAACTTGTTTGATAATTGTCAGAGGTACCTACGAAAATTGAGCACGCAATGAAAAAAGTTAAAGCAAAGAAGACTAAAAAAACAAAGCTACCATTATTTGGAGAGCTCCGAGGTGGACAAACGTGTGGAGCTGATCAAAGTGTCGCTACAATTTTTATGGAATCTGGCCAATAAAAAGCGTTTTGATACGGGCAGCTCCGGCCGCTGCATCACTTGTGGCTGAGAATCTTTTTCGGTATGCTCTCCCGTTGATGTGGTTGGTATGCCATTCGCCCAATGTGTGCACACCAAACGAGTCCAAACCTCCGTAGCCTCCACAGCCCACGGCCAAGCAGCACTGAACCTTAGCAGTCTCCATAGCCCATTGTAGCAGTGTTTTCTCCGGCTTACTGTGATAGTTTCCGTTGCTCCAGCCGCTCCTGTGGCTACCTTAAGGTATTCAACTAATATGCATGGATCTGGCTGTGGCTTTATGTGCTAATTCTAATCGTTCGATGCGTTTTGGGTTGTCGCTATAGCAGTATGTCTTAGGGGATAAGTTCTGCTCACGCAGGCCAATGCAATAACAAGGGACACTGCTTATACCTTCAGCCACACAAAAGATGCATCCATGAAATTGACCATGGCATTGTCTATGACCTTTGAATTTCTCCCAGTGACTTCCTTTATCAATAATCTTAACTCTTTAATTTTATTTGAATTAGCCCGCCAATTTCCAATTGTTTCCTGGTCACACTACATTGTCTGAGCGGCTCGTGAAATTATCAAACAATTTCCGCTGCGCAAAAATTTCGAGTGTCGCGATACCCAGCTTTATGGCCGAAACTAACAAAAATAACCAACAAAAAAATATCGAAAAAATATCGTTCGACAACCCTAGATGTAACGACCTTCATGATAATCAAACCATTAATATTAAGCTGGCTCGAGGTCTCGTTATGACTGCACATAACTCCAAAAAGCAGGAACACATCAGACCAAAAAGGAAGCTAGTTTTATTGGTATCTCTACCAAATCGTCAGATCTTCGCTTACTTGTACTGTAGCCAACATCTCTTACTCTGGCATGGAGCTACCATAATCTTTTAGGAATTCCTTAACGACTTGACAACAAAAAAAACAGGCAAACATGAAATCAGCGTCGGATGCCAGTACCTTATGTATGTGTGTTCCCCTACTTTTACCTAATTTTAACTACTAATCTTATTGAACCAAATTAAATTGCAAATTATGAAAAGCATAGATTATTAATGCTGTTGTAACAACTTGGTCGACTTTTTGTGCGGTAGTATGACAAAGAGAAATCCCTCCTTCGTGCCGCCAGCGGTCACACCTCTGTTGCGGTTGGAGCAGCCCAAGACAATTGTACAACTACTGCCACAACGACAGGAAAAGCCAACGTGTGGCGTGGAACCGCAATCGATACAGACTCGGAGGCCGAGGAAAAGCTGCTGCTTTCCCCAGTCCAGGCGGGTTCTAGCGCCTTTCGTAAGGTAGGGCCCAAAAGGGCAAAGAATGGCATTCGAGCGAAAGCCCATATAAGTCGGTCCTTAAAATCAAAGCGCGGCTCGATGGCAGCGGAAAAGCTGCCACCCCAGAGGAGAGCAACAAGCTGGAGTGGGCCGAGCAAAAGATTAAGGAAAGTCGCAAGCACTTGGAAGCATACGATGCAAGTCAGCTCCGCATTATACGTGAATAAGGTGGAGAAGAGTTATCAAGCGACAGCGCTCAACTGTGCAAGCGAAGGTGGAGGCCGCAGCCAGCAAACGGCCACGCCCAGGACCGCAGAGCAAGGTTGTATCAAGCTCCACTCCAAACGGCAATATGCCAGTGAAGGAATCAGCCAGTCAGCAAAACGGCATCTCGCCGTAGCCCTCTTCGAGAAAAGCGGCCCCTTCAGCAAAATAACACTGAAAAAGTGGAAGCTAGTAGAAAGGGAGCTGTTCGAGGAGATTTTTAAGAGGATGGGCGACCCAGCAGCGCAACTTATAATGTTTGACGGAGCTGGTTGGCTGTTTGGAGTCAAGTTCCTGAACGACGATACCACCCTCAAGTGCGTCACAAGCGTCGTTGCAGACATGGAAAGCCCATTGGAAGGTGCCCAGCTTTAGGTAGTTGACAAGACCATGTATTCCGTCAGTACCGAAAGCGAAAATGCTCTTCCCAAGGGGTGTACCAAAGGAACGGGCGTTAGAGCTGTTATGGTGGCAAACCCAGAAGTGCCCACAAATGACTGGAAGGTGCTATACGTTGCTAAGACCGACAGGAACGGGCAGCACGTGGTCCTCCAGATGAACAAGGAGACCGATGATTTGCTGTACCTAAGATTCGGGAAGATGGCGCGAGGAGTAGGCAGTGTGCACCTACTATTCAAATAGTACCATCCCGAAGATAAAAACGAGCACACGGCGAGAAAGACCTTGGCATTGACGCGATGGTCGATGGTCAGCAACTTCGATATTATGGAGGCAACACAGTCCACTAAAGATGAAAGGGATGGTGAATCAGCCCCAGTAGTTCACCCACCCATCCGGTCTGGGGGACCCCGACAACGATCACGCAGTTGAAGGCTTGGATTGCGGCAGGGAACAGTGTCTCACGGTTGTGGTCCCAAAACTACAACACTTTTTATCCTACTGCAGTAAGTAGGCAAGGACAGCCATTCTGGTAAGAATAGGCATCTATGTTTACCTTAGTCAAATTACAGCACGGATGTCCTCAAAGTTGTGGCCCTGGAAGGTCACGATGATGAGCCTGTTCTACGCAGGAAAAAGCAACCAATTGTCGTTGAAACGGACGCCAACGCACATCACACCGTGTGTGGTAACCCGGACATCAACGACAAAGGTGATTCTCTCCTAAGCTTTATCCTACAAACTAACATTAAAATAGAAAAAATGTTGCAGAAGTGCCCACATATGAGGGACCAACATCGGCCAATATCCAAGATCTAACTATAACCTTAGGGAATAGTACTCATGCATCAGAATGAAGAGTAATATAAATGTAAATGTTGGCTATACAGCTCCTACAACGTGGCCAAGCCAAGCTTCTCTCAATCTCTTGGCGTGTGTACCTTAAATTTTTCGCACAAGAGAAAGGGACCTACAGTTTAACGCCGGATCCGAACGGCAAAGATTGAGAATTTGCTTTTTCATGGCTAGTTACTTCACAGCTGGCGCCAATAGCTGGTGAAGGTGACCGTATGTGTAAAAGCTATTTTTTTTATTATTAGATGTTCAGAGGCGGGATCGAACCCACGACCTCCCGCCCAGCAGTCCAGCACACTAACCATTGGGCCACACACGGCCACAAGAATGGAGAGCCCTCAATAGAAACTCCTTCTCAGACCACAAGCACATCCAATTAGATCGAGTTCAACCACATCCAAACCAGAACCGCCTATAGGAACCCCCGGAACACAGACTGGGTAAAGTACCTGAGAACGGTAGAATAAAAACCACCTACGCCAGCGAGTATCTGCTCGGTAGGCGATATTGAGATGTCCGTGGAGACGCTCACATCTAAATCTAACCTAACCGAAGCATACAAAACCTCATGCAAATTCACATTTAGCAAAAGGAGAACCAGACCCCCCTGGTGGACCCCAGCGCTGAAAGAGCAAAGGGAGGACGTGCAAGAATGCTTCAAACTCGCCAAATAAGCGGATGAGCAGATAATCTGGGAGGAACGGAAGGCAAAACAAAACTCATGGAGAAACTTCTGCTCCAGGAGTTTGCCCTGGGAGCATTCTTTGACATATCGGTTGCATTTAGCAACGTCACCACAGAAGCAATAATGCGAAGCCTAAGAGCACTACATACACACGGCATTGGAGGATATACAACCTGCGGAGCTGCAGAAGAGTACCGCTGTGGTGGACTCCGCCAAAAAATAACGTAAAATACCTTGGAGTAGACATCGGTAAACTATCCTGGAGACTCAATGTGGAGGAAAATGTGAAAAAGGCAACCAATGATGCTAAGCAGTACTTGGGGCCTATCATCAAGACTGTAGGGGTGCGTTCATTTGAATTTGAATTTTCGTTGCATAACCGTTATTACTCCCACGACAGCCACACCGAGCAAGCAGTGCAAATTCGCACGAGTTGGCATGTCCTTAATTGATGGCATCCGTTATTGGCGTTAGCTCGTTATTTGCTCTGACAGCCAAGCTACGGTCACCCTTTATTTTCCATCTTCCGGTCAAAGACAACAGACGTGCGTTCAAGAAAAAGTTTAATTGTGTGTGAGCCAAAATTTAATATAACCGAACAGAACTCATTCATCCATAACCGCATCCTGGTGATCCAGTGATTGCAACGATCGACTTGCCGCTGTTGCACTCAACTTGATGGTGAAATTGATTTCTAGGCAGTTGTTCGATCTAACCTATACCAGGTATGCCAAGCGGTGTGATTCCAATTGCGAGTTATATATTTTCCACTACTTGCATGAGTCAGCAGGCCTGTCGACAACGGTGAGAAAAGCTGTTTATGTATTGCAAGTACGGCATAGCCGCCTAAAACCGTTCATCGAAACGAAGTGTATACATATTTATATCAAGAAACCTCTTCATATAGAGTTACATGCCTACCTAATTTACAAGTGCGAGGCTTAGATATGGGCAAAATCGTCTCCGAGAAATATTATTTACCAGCAATATCTGGTACATATCATTGCCATCATATCAAGCGCTGCACATTCAATTAGTTCTTAGTCTTCTTTTGATAACAATATCCTTATATTTTTGTCAGCAGCACCTAGTCTGCATTTCATATTATTAGTTGCTTATGGCATATAAGCTAATTTCCCTATGAAGTACTTGATAAATGCGCGACCCATTGAATTCAGTCCGCATATAATGAAATTGTTCCTTAAATTTTTGTTTTTCTGACCTTAATGAATTTTGATTAAAATGGATTGAACACTTTATAATGGGCTTCTGATATAATTGGTTTGCATTCAATATGGGTAAAGGCACAAATACTCATTGACCTTTACTAGGTTGGGCGGGTAATAGAAAGAGAACAGTAACATCTAGTTCTCCATCATTCTTCAAAGTTGTGTGATTAGTTTATAGACTCAGTATGGATTGAATCTTCTGTCCTTGCCTCTCTCGGCACTCTGTCTACTCTCTTTTGTCTGTGTAACCATACAGTTTACTAGAGTGCAAAAGTACCCACCCCATTTTCCGTGAGCAAAGTTGGCACCTGTAGGCAGAGCATGCTCCTAGTAATACTGTCCGCTCACCGCGGAGGTTATCCATAGTTACAAGACTAACGCACTGGCTCAGAAGTAACGAGAAGTTTCATACAAAAATTGAGGGAAGAAGTTAGAATTTCGCCTTTTGAACTTTTTGCATGTACGGAGGTGCGAAGTTGAATGTTACACTTAACAGTCAATGTTGCACCTAACAGCACTTTTGAGAAGACTATGTAAATTGGCTGTGGGCCTTATTGTGCTTTGACCAGCTGACGCAGCATTGAGAATGCACCATGTTAAGCCACTCTGCTTCTACCTGCATCGACCAGCTGAAGTGCTTTTAGCTAAAGCGAAATGAACAAAATAAATATAAAAGAACATGGCAGAAAAACAAAAGCGAAAGAGTCAATTGGAGTGGGTTTCCCATGACGAGAAAAAGAAATTGGAGGTGAAAGAGAGTTAAGTTTGGTCACACTGCTCTTACGTTCCAGGCCGACGAAACATGGGGGGAAGTTAGCTAAATTACGTACTTCGGATGTTCGAATGGGCATTAAGCCAAGAAGCAACACTAAACATACCTATATCGGTACGGACGCAATAGAGCAGGATGGATGAGATAGCGGAAAAAGAAGCAGAGGAAAAGTGGAAGAGCACGACCGGCTGCAGAATCTCTAAAATTATGTGCCAGACAAGAGACAAACTACTCACGCACTATTTGCTACATCTCCAAAGAAGAGGCTGTAGACTGCTTATAGACATATAAGCTAGTCACTAGCTATCAGCCGCTCACGTGAAAAAGCTAGGCATCCCGTCAGCAGACACCTGCATGAAATGTAAAGAGCTTTTAGTAGTAGAAACTCTAGAGCACCTCATCTGCAGTTGCCCAGCCACGACAAGATTTAAATATCTGCATTCCCCAAGTCTCACCTCTCTGAAAGAGGTGGCCAAGAGTTCCTCCAAACAACTTTTGGCATTTGCCAAAACGTCAAAGATCCTCTAGGATTTCTAAAGTTAATGGTACACCAAAAAAGCACCAGGACTTACTAAGGAACGTGAGGTCTATGTGTGGCCCCTACATGGGGCCAGCCGGAAAAGCCTACCCAGCGGAGCACAGCTAAGTGAGGCGAGCCCACAACATGCATTACAACAGCCCACAAGTATAAAACACTCTCGCTACTCTTTGTATACCGAGTTTTCATACGGAGTTTGTCGAGTCTTCGAAGCTTCGATTGTCGAAAATTCACAAACAAATAAGTGCGCGGGTGTGTAGTTGATTTCTGAAGTGTGGCGTGTGCGTACATCTCCGCATCAGTGAAAAAAAATAATTTTCAATAGCTTTTAGTCGATTTGTTTTATTTTTTGTATATTGGAATGACTAATAAATTGTTTAAATATACCTTTAATAAATAACTCAGGCCAACAAACTGACCATCTTTGTGAGGTGCAGCTCTGTTGATTTAAAAATATGATAAGTTTATGTTTACTGATTCCAAAACTGGTTTCGGTTTCGTTCCATCAGCTCTTGTTTCCAAGATATAGCGCAAAAAGGAAAATCTTGCATTTTTGGCACTCTAGGATAAAGCACATATCATTGCAAATTAAAAAAATCATAGAGACCATATAAGTCCAGCGGAAAGTGTCTAATTTGGCCTTTAAAGAGAGAAATTGTTCGATTTATAGCATTTTTCTCAAAATAAATCATCCCGTTTAAGGAAGCGCGTTAATTGGATTAATATTTTCGCCATCTGAGCATATAACCAAACATATGATCTAATTTTATGATTTTTATGGCAATTAAATAAGTTTATTTGGCAAAGATATGGCGTGTTTAAGACGAAAATACATATTTAAATTTATGGGAGGAAAACTAGATTGTTACTCTAAATCTGTATAGGAACTGTAAAGGGGCTACTTCGTTCGGCATAAATTGTTATATGTTTACATGTAGATGATAAATTATATTTGGAAACAAGTAGCCTTTTCACAGTTCCTATAATTTGAGTTACAAATCTAGTTTTCCTCCCATAAATTTAAATATGTAATTTCGTCTCTAAGAGGCTATAACTTTGCCAAATAAATTGATTTAATCGCCATAAAAATCACAAAATTAGATCATATGTTTGTCTATAGGCTCAGATGGCGAAAATATTAATTCAATAACTGCGCTAGCTTTAACGGGCTATAAAAAATGCTAAAAATGCTATAAATCGAAAAATGTCTGTCTTTAGAGGCCAATTTAGACACTTTCCGCTGTACTAATATAGCGGCTATGATTTTTAAAATTTGCATTGATATGTACTTTATCGCAATTAGTTCATAAATTCAGATAATTATGCCTAGTGGGGCCTCCATAAATCCTAGAGTGCCAAAAAGTCGACTTTTTGGTTTTTCCGCGATATCTTGGAAACAAGAGCTGATTGAACAAAACCAATGATACAGTTTTGTTCAGTAAAGTCTATATTAACATAATCTGTTATATAATAATATAGACCTGCACCAAAATCACTGTTGGGCTGTGTAATATAACATGACGCACACGGAGCTGTACTTCAATAGCATTACCACTCCGTATACCTATTAGTTCAAAGTACACTACGCCGTAAAGTACCTGTATTACAACAGCGCATACTATGTGTATCGAAAAGTGGGCGGCCCATCCACACCTTCCATTACATTTCTTAGATTGTTATGTGCAGTTGTAATGGAGCTCCGAAAAGCGTTCGGCTATCGCCCACTTGTCGATTACAAAGTAATGAGGATTCGAGAGCTAGCAGTCCACAAAGCGGCCATGCTAATGTGAAAGTATCGAAATGTGAAAATTCCTGTCAAAGTGATACTGGGCCACCATTTCGTCTCTGGGTTGGAGGATTAAAGGGATTTCCTTTTCCAGCTTTTCAGAGTCTCTGAGGCTTACTATGTGGTTTGTACCCACTCCTTCTGCTGTACTGAGGTATAGCCATCGGAGTATGTGTGGTGCCATGCCCCACGATTTTCCTGCATGTGAATGCAGCCTGTTGTCAAAGACAACGCCGAGGTATATGACTTCTTTTTCTGGTGTAATGAGGCAGCCGGATAGGCGTTTTGGCCTCATTTTGCTTAGCTTGTATTTCCTAGTGAACGGTACTATAATGGTTTTCGCAGGGTTAAGGGTGAGCCCAACCTCCTTGCACCAATTAGACGAGACTTTCAGTCCCCTCTGGACTATGTCACATAGGGTTTCTTCGCATTTTCCTCTCGCAACGATGACAATGTCATCAGCGTATCCTTGGCATGTTATGCCCAGGGAGGCGAGTTTTTCTAGGAGCTCATCCACTAGTAGGCTCCACAACAGAACTCCGCTCTGAGGGTATCCTGTAGTTGTGGTTACTGTGATGGTTTCTTCACCTGCCACTGCAGAGGTTTCTCTGCATCGCAGGAGTGAATCTACCCATATGCCTACTGTGGGATTTATTCCTCTTCTGATCAGGGCATTCTTGACAGCACTATGGGATGTGTTGTCGAATGCTCCCTCAATGTCTAGGAAGGCGCATAGAGCCACTTCCTTGTCTTCTATTGTTTTCCCGAGTTGATACAATGCCGTGTCGGTCGAACGGCCTGCTCTAATGGGTCTGAAGGACTTGGGGTTAGTTATATCCTTCTTCCCTGCCTTGGGAACGAAGACTACCCTTGCTCTGCGCCAGGTAGGTGGGATATACCCAGTTGCCAGACTGCTGGTGATGATCTTCCTGAGGATGGGAAGGAGTATGTCCTTTCCTTCCTGCAGAAATGCGGGGGATTTGAAGGGCTGAAATGTTCCAATTCTCTTGGTCGACACATTCTTCCACGGGGATGTTCCCCGGGAAGTGGGTGTCTAACAAGAGACGTACTCTCTCCTCGCTGCTCACTGTATAGGCATCATTAGCCTTTTTGAGCGAGATGTTGCCATCCGGGCTTTTCTTGGCCAGGACTCTATTCAATCTCGCTCCTTCTTTCGTGTCTTCTATAGACTCGCAGAATTTCCTGTAATTTTTTCTTTTGGCTTTCCTAATCTCACTATTGTATAGTGTCAGGGCTTGCTTGTACTTATGCCAGTCCCCATTCTTTTTGGCTTCTTTAAAAAGAGTTCGGGTCTTCTTTCTGAGTTTCTCCAAGGCTCTGTGCGTCGAACCGCCAAATAATTGGCATAAAGTCAAAAATTTCATGGAAACAATACTCATTTTTAATAATACACCTTAAAAATACATAGTCTACGTACAAAGAATCGAATATTTTCGATTGTTTGGCAACCCTGAAATTGTTATCGATTATCGAAGTCAGGTGTTGAGTGCAGTAATTGTATCGATAAAATTGGCGTCAACTAATTTTTAACTTTGAGGACTTGAACGTCGTGTAAAGTTGCACAAAAAATGTTGGCAAATTATGGATAATAAAGGCCAGGGTATTCATTCTACAAATAAATGGAAGCATTATCAAGAATGTTCAGTATGTTGCTTTAAAGTGTGTTGTTTCGTGTTGTCCCTAAACAGAGAAAACTTCACCAAAGTGCAAGTTTTTGGTGGAGCAAAACTAACCTTGTGCGTGTTTTGTAATGTATGTCAAAATAAAGTTAGACACGTATACGCATTGTTGCCATATAAGGGCGGCCGGGGTAGGCGTGGTCAAATTAACTCAACATTTTGTTTAAATATTATAGGTGTTATATTTAACAAAAGTACCAAGTTTCAACTCGATATCTGCAATACACGACTTTATGGCAATTATTTGGCAATTCGACCCACAGTGCAAGGTAGGAATCCACCAAGGGGCATCATTTTCTTTTCTCGATTTGCTAAGAGGGCAATTCTCTTCGTAAGCATCGATTATACTTTTGTATAGTTCGTCGACTAAGATTTCTAGTTCTAGGGGGTGTTTCGGTGACCGAATCCTAGGCATATTATTTCCTAGCGTGGAATAGAAGCCTCCCCAATTTGTCTTACTGAGATTCCTGCTAGGGATACTCTGCTGTGTGCTCGCTTCCAATCTAAATTGGATAATTCTATGGTCTGACATAGATTCCGCTAATGAGACCTGCCAATCTTTTATAAAAGGTTTAATTGACTTGCTGGAGAAGGTGAGGTCAATGATTTCCTCCCTTACTCGAGTTACAAATGTCGGGACAGATCCTACATTACATATTTCCAGGTCGAGCCAGGATAGAAATTCTAGTAAGCACTCACCTCGATCGTTTACATCGGAGCTTCCCCATGCGACGTGGCGGCAGGCTTTTGCTCCTGCAGTATGATGAACGTTCACCTGGACTAGCTTGGTGCTTTTGATGACTGAGGGGGGAGTCATCATTGGGCTGAATTATTTGCGCTATCTGGCGGAGAGCCAGGACTGCTCTCGACGCCTCCGAACACCAATGTGGTGTCGGCTTCTCGTCCTCTAGCACTGCGAGCTCTGAGGCGAGCTCTTGTGAGGACATGGGTACCTCTGCATCTTCGACCACCTCCATGTGCTCTACGGGGGATTCCCCGTCGAGCTCCTCGTCCTCAGCGACGTCCTTCTTATCTGTGAGGGGTTCCTCATACGGAGACTCGCTACTTTCCGCTTCGCCGGGGTGTTCTGCCTCAGTCTCTTGCTGATGGGTCTGTACAGCCAACTTCGCGGTCTTCTTGAGACTATGTACGGGGATCTTCCCGTACCTGAAATTTAGCTGGCGACCCATCGAGATGATGGCCTGCACGAGACTTCGTCGATGCCAATGACCATGACGGCTCCGCCGAGACTTCACCCGCCACATGTCTGTCACAATGTTATTTTGGTTCCTTAGTATTGTGAGGACCCATTCATCTGCTTTCGCGGCACTCCTTGGGAGGAAGACGGTAATGTTATGGGGCGAGGGGATATTCTCTCCCATTTTACCGAGAAGGGGTACTCCCTTCAATTCTGTCAACCTTGACACGTTGCTCATCAGCCACTCCGCGGTCGTCTCATCGTTGCAGTTGATGATCAGATGACCCGGCCGGAAATGGATTCCTGCGAAGCTGATGGGCGTATCTCAAAATGCCAGGAAGACTTTCTCCTGTATCGCCTCCTCAAGTGCAGATAGCTCCTCATGATTGAGGTTGACCTGAGCGTATTGCTCAGGCACTACTGCTACCCTCACCTTTTTCGCAACGTCTGCATACGTTGTTTGGGGTGGAATGGGCACTGAGGGGGGGAGTTACTGCCCTTTCGTCACTCCCAGTTGCAGCAGCCTCTGCTGCAGCACTGAGCGCGCCGGGCCCGCCGGTTGCGTCTTCCTCATGCGCTACTGCCTGTGAGGGGGTGCTAGCCGTTGCGTCTTTCGACGTCACAGACGCTTTGACGCTTTGGAGGGTTTCCTCCGGTGTGTGGCCATGCTTGAGGTATCTCAGGTACCACTTGATGCTGGAGCCTCAGAGGCCTCGACGATTTGGGTCGTCTAGAGCTCCTGGCTGTCCTCTTGCAGGAAAGGAGTCCTGCTTGGAACGTTTGTCCCCGGTGGGAGGTGGCCTTTGTTCTCCAGAGGAGGCGGGGCGTGTTCCCGTTGGGGGGAGGGGATGGTCCCTCTTTGTTCCTTTATTCTTTCCTACCGCAGGAGCTCGGTAGTGGGGTTCTGCGCACTAGTGCGCGTCTCTCGTCTCTCACGAGGCTTGGACGCTCCCGGTCCATCTGCCTCTCTTCAAACTGCCTTGCGACAGCGGTTGCAGGGACATCCTGCTGAAATTTCACTGTATTGATTTTCTTCATGCTTGAAGGTCCTTTTCTTGGGCTTCTGTACGGTCGACCACCGGCCGATGCCCACCAGTGGCAAGGCTACTTAGAACAGGCGGTCGCCACTTGCCTGAGCCCACCGTTCGAGACTGGACTATTTGTTACCCGGGCCTCCAGCCAGGCTGACTCTCGGCACGGTCCGAGTGACACCTTAGTCTGGCCCGGTGTGAGATGTGTGGGATGGGAGAGGGGTATGTATTGTGTGGGAGTTGGGTGTGTGTGAGGCTACTTATAAAAGGCGGCAACACAAGCGCCTCGTCGGTGCACTACGGCGTGACACCCGCTGGCTGTCCGGGACTGCTTATTTGTGGGGTAAAACCACCTATTCGCAGCTAACCTCCATGAGAAGTCCTTTCGCTATCCGCAACCTGCGACCCGTCCGATGGCCCAATAGCTAGGCCCCCCTAAAAACCATCTCACAACTTCTTTGGGACGGATTTAGGCAAATTGTTCTGGGCTGATTGTTTTCCCAGTGCTGGCCAACATACTAGTGCTTCGTAGAGTAGTATGGGTTATACTACGGATAAGCGTTCACTTATTTTGTCGTTCCAGAGTAGTCTCCTATCCAGAATGACACCCAAGTATTTGGCATTGTCACCGAACGCAAAGCTTACTCCGTTGATTTTTGAAGTGACAAGATCAGGAATCAGGATCAAGGATCAGGAAAGGCTAATTCCTGGTGAAAAGCACTTAATCCGTCTTAGCTGCCACAAGCCCAAGCCACAAGATGTTCTCCACTGAGCAAGTTTTGACAGTGCGGTCTGCTTGAGGTGAGTTAACATTCCACATTTAAAGATGACAATATCATCCACGTAAGCAACTACTAGGTGTCCCTCCGCCTCCATAAGCCGCAGCAGTTGGTTTACTGTTACAACAAACATTAGCGGATAGAGAATACCTCCTTGCAGAGTGCCGTTGTTAACACACCTGCGAGCAGTTGCGCCGCCATTTTGGGAGTACTCCATCCTGCTGGTTAGTAATTGGACGATGAATCTTACTAGTGGCACAGTTGCTCCCACATATGTCAAGGCAGAGGTGATGTCATTAGGTTAGACGTTATTGAAGAGGAAGAGAAGTCTCTAAGTTCAAGCGATCTTTCAATTCTTGAGTCCAGGGAGTGCAGACCGGTTTTAGTAGACCTATTTTTGCATGTAGCGTGCTAGATGAGCGGGTATTATAGTTTGCCTTATTTGTTTATGAGGCTCTCAGAAGTCTTAAGAAGAAACAATAGGCAGGTTTGTCTGTTTTAAGAGTCCTGGCGAGGTTGGTGAACTAGCCAGGATCTTTCTGAGCTGCGATGCATCAGAAGTAGTTTCTATATTAGTATAGTGATGGACCCAGTATTAGCGTTAAGCCCTTCTGACAGCTTTCTTTTAAGTACCATGCTTTTGTTTATATAACTTATGTTTATATAACGGTTTTTGGTCATTATATTTGGCTACTTTAAACGTGTGTCGACATTCCTCGAATGTCATCGAGTGCACATTTAGACTGGGGTCGCTTAATCGATGCAGCCAAGGTACTCACGGGGATTGATGTAGAGCGCTTTAGCACACTTTGAAAGCTGAAGGTCGAGAAGGTGAAATCACAACGGACGTCCGAAGTTTACGCATAAAAGTCACCCAACATCTCACCATGCCCTCTCATGTATTCGAACAGTGAAAATATTCTCGAAACCAGTTTACATACGATAAAGAGTATACTGTTTTTATACACTTGAAAAGTGTATTATAATTTTGCCCAGAAGTTTGCAACGCATAGAAGGAATCATCTCCGACCACATAAAGTATATATATTCTTGATCAGCGTGACGAGCTGAGTCGATTAAGCTTTGTCCGTCCGTCTGTCCGTCTGTCCGTCCGTCCGTCTGTCTGTTTCTACGCGAACTAGTCCCTCAGTTTTAAAGCTAGCGAGCTGAAATTTTGCACAGAGTCTTCTTTTGTCTGCACGCTGCTAATATGTCGGAACCGATCGGATCGGATGACTACTTCTTGTAGCTGCCATACAAATGATCGGGGTAACGACATAGCTCCGACGTCATATCTCCGCCGCGTTTCAAACGACATATCTCAGCGCGGAGATATGACGCTTTAAAACGACATAACTCCGCGCGGAGATATGACGCTTTAAAACGACATAACTCCGCGCGGAGATATGACGCTTCAAAACGACATAACACATGTCGTTTGTAACTCGGCGGAGATATGACGTTTTAAAACGACATAACTCCGCGCGGAGATATGTCGTTTTGTAGCGTCATATCTCCGCGCGGAGTTATGTCGTTTTAAAACGTCATATCTCCGCGCGGAGATATGTCGTTAGAAACGAGGCGCACAGTGGGGCGAAAAGGCCAAAATCGCGCAATAATTCAGCGGAGCGCTGTAGCAAAAAAAATGTTGATGCTATCTTTTTAAGAGGATTAAAGTATTAAAAAAAAGTTAAAAGTTAGAAATATTTAGTGGAAATTTTTTTTATAGCAATTAATTGGTTTTTGCGAATTAAATTTTTTTTTCGACACATAGGAAGCTAAAAACTGGCCAATACGATTCTTTGCTAATATTACTAACTTGAAATTATTTTTTCGCAGTCCTATAGTTTTCGTTTGAATAATCGGGTTAAATTTTCAAAACTTTTTAGATTTTAGAGATAATTATAAAAAAAACAACATAACCAATTTTGTATTACATTCAACAATTTTCTTTATTCCTAAAGCTGATTTTGGCATTTCATGTATTTTTTTTTCTGTCTCTTGAAATGCCTCGATACTAAAGGATCCGAGGTAATGAACATTCCATTCAGAACATCGAGGTTGCACTTTTTTCGACTGCATTTTTTCGAAAAATGTTCTCTGTAAAGCTTGAAATCTTTGTTTCGTCCTTCCTGGGCCTCCTCGGTTAATTGACCAATTGGGAGCAATGCATAATTAATTATTTCCGGGCTATGAATAAAAAATTTATGCAAAAAGTACCAAGGGTACAAATTTCCAAAATGCCTAACAGTCTCCAAGACTATATTAATATCATAGTTGCATGAAACAACTATTAATATAGGGTGCATTTTTTTAAGCAAATCGATGTCTATCTTAGTTATCTCTGCAGTCGATTCTGCGTTTTGAAAAATTACCCTGGCAGTGTTACCATCGTTACTACTTACAAATCAAGGTTTCGGGATATCAATAAGTAAGCCTAAGCTTTCCTTGAATTCGTTCTGAATTTGATTTTTTGTTTGGGCAACAATTTCTTTGTCCTCTACCGATCTGGCTTGCCACCTTCTTATAGGCATTTCACGTCAGCCAATAACATTACTAAATTAAACACTGCCTGCTTCATTTTCCATAGTTGTTTATAGAACAGAATTTTTAAATTTAGTCTAATCCCAAATATCAAGAAAGTAAACAAACAAAACAGATGCTAGAACAGCTGATTAATGACATTCATACTTTATGTCCAACAATTTAAAAAATTTAGTTTTTTGGGCCTTTTTCCAAAAATTAAAAAAAAATATTTTGTATGAAAATTTAATTTATACTAATGAACTAAGAATAGTCAAAAGTAATACTTCGAATCGCCACATATCCGCATAAAGTTTCATATTCATGAAAAACGATTGCGAACATACATTAAAATGCCAATTTTATGAATTCCTTAAAATCGAGTTCGAAAGGTGAACTTTAAATGCGTGTTGTGGGAGAACCAAATATGCTAGACTAATTTTACTTTTTGAAAAAATTGAATCATCTTTTAAGTTGCATTTAAACTTTCTTCAATATATAAAAAAAAAAAAATCAATTTTGGCGCGGAATTCGCTCTTGTCGCCCCTATGTGCGGCGGAGATATGTCGTTTTGAGGCGTCATATCTCCGCGCGGAGTCATGTCGTTTTAAAGCGTCATATCTCCGCGCGGAGAATATGAACGTCATATCTCCGCCAGAAAAAAAGCGACATATCTCCGCCGGCAAAATGTACTGGGCGGAGAAATGTCGTCGGAGATATGTCGCTATGCCAAATGATCGGTCGAAAAATTGGTTTTAATGAGAAACACTGGTTTTTTCTCAATATTACCGCTCTCAATCACGGTCATGCGTAATATTAAATGTTTTTAAGCTGATCTGCGAAGTTTTGTCGAAGTCGCTAACCGTTGAGACAAGCGATTTCAAGTGTATAAGAACTTCGGCACGGACGAAGTTAGCCTTGCCTTTCTCGTTAAGGTTCATTTTGCAAAAGGTTTGGAGACTAACCGAAGCTCTTAAGCCGGGAGTCACGGAATTCAAGGATGGACACGGACATCTGGTGACAGATCGAAGCGTTGATCCGCGGGCATTATGGCAGCGGGCGTTATTACATCCACCCAAAAAATTTTGTCTTCCGAGGATTGACACACAATACAAAACTCATTGATTATTGGCGATACAAACGTACCAATTGAAAGCTTGTCACAGAATCTGTGACTGCCACCACCAGCGAGCACGGTGCGATTTGAGCAGGCCAAGACAGTTGTACAACTACTGCCACAATGACAACAAGAGTCAACGTGTGGCATGGTACCGCAGTCAATGCAGCTCAATAAATATTAAGGCCGAGGAAAAGTTGCTGCATTCTCCAGTCCAGGCGGGTTCTGGCACCTCTCGTGAGCTAAGGCCCAAAAGGACAAAGGAAGGCATGCGAGCATTGGCCCAGTATAAGGCGGCACTCAAAATCAAAACGCCGCTCGATTTTAGCGGTAACTCACCCCAGAGGAGAACAACAAGCTGGAGTGGTTGGAAGAACGCAAAACAAGGCTCTACCAAGCTCCACCCCAAACGGGGATATGCCAGCAAAGGAGTCAGTCGAAGCAAAACGGCATCTCACCGACCTCGTGACCCTGAAGCAGTGGAAGCTAGTGGAGGGGAAGCTATTCGAGGAGATTTTTAAGAGGATGGAGAACACAGAAGCGCAACCTGTAACGTTTTACGGAACAGGCTGGTTGTTTGGAGTCAAGACCCTCAAGTACACATGTGGACGATCTCACCCTTAAGTGGGTCACAAGCTTCGTCGCAGACAAGGGAAGCCCATGGAAGGGTGCCCAGCTGGAGGTAGTTAACAGAACAGTCAGTACCGAAAGCGAAAGTGCTCTTTTCAAGGGTTTTACCAAAGGAGAAGGCCTTGAAGGTGTTAAGGTGGCAAAACCCAGGCGTGCCAATAACTGAGTGGAAGGTACTACACTTTGCTAAGACCGACAAGAACGGTCCTTGAGATCAATAAGAAGGCCGATTTAAGAAGATGAATTGGGGAGTGGGCAGCGTGCACCTACGTCTCAAAAAGCGCCACCCCAAAGGCCCAAGTGAGCATACGTTGGAGGCTAACGAAGTTGAGAAGGACCTTGGCACCGACGCGATATTTAAAATATCCAGCAGCTTCGACATTACAGAGGCAGTTCAGTCTGCCGAGGACGATATGAATGGTGGCTCAACCACAGTAGGAGAATACATTCTAGGTGTCAGCGCCCTAGACATCTAAGCGCGCCTCCTTGCGCAAAGGACCACCCAACGTCTATGTGCGGCGGGTAACATGGCGTTACAAGGCTATGGACACAGCATGGCGTGTAGAGAAACCAACAGCAGCACGAACTACATAGTCAGAGAAACCAAGTTTACAGAGAAACCAAGTTTACAGACACTAGAGCTTAAGTATGGACTCCGGAGTCGGAGCCGCGTTATACAGCAATGAGCCAGAATTGAGGCTCTCCTACAAACTGTCAAACCACTGCACCATACTACAGGCGGATGTCTTCGCAATAAGAAAAGCAGCGGAATTGACAGAACTATACGCATCAAATAATCAAATAAACAAAGCAATGCAGAGACGCCCCATCAACTTTAACAGACGCTTTACAGCAAGATGGAAGTGATTGTGTAGAAAGAACCAGAGGAATAGTTTATGAACACAACCGGCAGCATAATCCATTAAATAATGTGCAATGCAAGAAAAAAAAACTTACGCACTATATGCAACAGCTCCAAAAATGATACTGCAGACTGCTTATAGGCAAATTAACCGGCCACAGTCTAGCAGTCGCTCACACCAAAAACCTAGGCATTACGACAGCCGACACCTGCAGGAAATGTTTGGAACCTGAGGAGAACTCAAAGATTCTCGGTATTATGTTTGATCCTCTTTTCACCTTCGCCAAACATTCCAAAGCAGTCATAAAAAAGAAAGAAGCAGGAACAAGGTCCTAAAGGCTATAGCTTGAAGAAGGAAACAATTATCAGAAACCTACTTGGTAATTGGTTTTTTTCTAACACCCCCAAAACCTGAAATAATGGCCAAAAGACCGCTTTTTGCTTGTTTACCTTAATTAAATGGATATAGCTCGCGAATGGACCTTCTGATTGTTCATATCCTTATCAATTCCGACAGCGACGAGAGGAGTATAATACATTATAGTCAATAGTTTGACTAATTTAAAGCGATGGCTGAGAAATAGAGTTGTCGAAAATATTATCGATATATCGACATATCGATATTTTTCCCCAAAATGACGAATATTATTATCGCATATTTTTCCGATGCGATATATCGGAAATCGAATATTTTTTGGCGATATTTTTTGGAGATTTTTTTTGCTTTAGCGTTCGGTCACTTTCTTCTTCTTCTTTATTGGCCCGATGCTTGCATCACAACCGTTTGACGGTCTCGGCCGCTGCAACTAATGTCCGCCAGTCGCTTCTGCTCCGTGCGAGCTGGCACCAGTTTTTCACGCCAAGCTTAGAAATGTCTTTCCGCACCTGGTCGTCCCACCTTGCCTTGTCCCAGTTCTTTCGCATTCCTCTTGTAGACCATTTTTGCTGGAGCTTGATCATCCATACGGGTAACATGTCCCAGCCAGCGCAGCCGCTGTTGCTTTATGCGCTTGACCAGACTAGTATCCCCATAGAGCTCATACAGTTCGTCATTCCTTCGGATGCGAAAGTCCTCGCCAACTTTCAAAGGTCCATAAATCCTGCGAAGAATCTTTCGCTCGAAAACGCCAATCGCCGCCTCATCCGCTGATGATATTGCCCATGCTTCTGCGCCGTATTGCAGGACTGGGATGATAAGCGACTTATATAGCGCTATTTTTGTTCTTCGCTTGAGGTTTCTGCTCTTGAGCTCCCTACTTAGCCCGTAATAGCATCGGTTTGCGAGCGTGATTCTTCTTCGAATTTCCAGGCTGATGTTGTTGTCGCCGGTTATCATCGTTCCGAGGTAGACAAAGTCCTCTACAACTTTAATGTTGTACTCTCCCATTGCAACAGATTGCCCAATTTGTGTGTACTTCTGTTTCGAGGACACTAGGTACTTCGTCTTGTCCTCGTTTACCGCTAAACCCATTAGCTCAGACTGCTTCTCAATCTCTGAAAACGCATTGCTTACTGCCTGTTCGGTTTTGCCGATAATGTCAATATCATCGGCATATGCGAGTAGCATTACATCTTTATTAAAGATGGTGCCCGATCTGTTGGCATTTGGGCACTGGCGCAGTATATACTCCATCAGCAGATTAAAGAAGTCACACGATAAGGTGTCACCCTGCCTAAAACCTCTTTTGGTATCAAAAGGCTCGGAGAGGTTCGTTCCTATTTTGACGGAGCTTTGAGTGCTTCTCAACGTCATCATGCAAAGTCGAACGTACTTTGCTGGAATACCTAAAGTAGACAGGGCTTCGAAAAACCTTGACCTTATCGGCGTGTCGAAAGCGGCTTTGTAATCGATAAAAAGATGGTGATTTTCGATGTTTCTCTCATAGGTCTTCTCCAGAATTTGGCGCAATGTGAATATCTGGTCTGTGGTGAACTTACCAGGTCTAAAGCCACACTGATAAGGTCCAATCAGTGTATCAACAAGCGGCTTTAGACGTTCACAAATAATGCGGGACAGAACCTTATATGCGATGGGGAGGAGACTGATCCCGCGGTAGTTGGCGCAAACTGCAGGGTCCCCTTTTTTATAGATTGGACAGAGAACACTTAGATTCCAATCGTCAGGCATGCTTTCGTCAACCCATATACGGCACAGAAGTTGGTGCATGCACCTTACCAATTCTTCGCCTCCAGCCTTGAACAATTCAGCGGGCAGCTCATCAGCGCCTGGTGATTTGTTGTTCTTTAGCCTTCGTATGGCTAAACAGACTTCCTGTTGGGTCGGGGGGTCTATCTCAATGTTGTCGATTGGTGGCATCGTTACTTCTCTAGAGGCGGCATCATGTTCGTCATCGCCTCCCAGTAGGTTGGAAAAGTAACTTCTCCATTTGTTAAGCGCCACTTGCGGATCTGTGACCAAATTCCCCTGTTCGTCTTTGCATTGTGCGACTCTGGGCTTGAAACCTTCTGTTAATTGCTTAATCTTTTGGTAAAATTTTCGAGTCTCACTCATGCCGAATAACATCTCGACTTCCTCGCGCATTCGCCTTTCCTGCTCCAACTTTTTTCTTATAAAAAGGCGTTTCTCCTCTTTCTTTTTCTCCAGGTATCGCTCTTTAGCAGCCCGCGTTACTCTCGACTGCAGAGTTCTCCTGTAGGCAGCATTTTTCTCTGCAGTAGCGCGTCGGCACTCCTCGTCGTACCAAGACCGCTTTCGGGGGGGCTCGGAGTACCCGAGTATCTCCTTGGCAGCCGTACTCATGGAGTGCGATATACGCTGCCACCATTCGCATATATCGGAAGGGAATGGGGAGGTTTCCCTGAGCAGTTGGGCGAGTTTAGCTGAGTAGGCTTCAGAGGTCCCTTGTGATTGCAGCTTCTCGACGTTTAGCTTTCGACGTGTGCCAGAGCGTGAGGCATGTGCCACACTGAGCCGCGTGCGTACCTTGGCTGCAACCAGGTAATGATCCGAGTCTATGTTGGCTCCTCGAATCGCACGCACGTCTAGCACACTCGATGAATGCCTTCCGTCGATCACAACGTGATCAATCTGATTTCGTGTTCGTTGACCAGGGGACTTCCAGGTCGCCTTATGGATATCGAGGCGTTCGGTCACACTTTTGCAAATAACTGTTTCTTGTGCAATGGACATTTAAGGCAAAATGTTTAAAAGTTATTTAATTATAAATTCAAAAGCTTTACACAGAATACTGCAAACTGTGCAGTAAAGCTTAAGGACCAGTAGAAACTCAAAGAAGTGAAGGCGCACTTAATCGCAAAGCAGATGGAGATGTTAGACCGAAATGCAGCTCATTTTTAAAAACTCTAAATCTAAGGACGTCCGCACACGGTTAGTTTCGTATCGTAGCGACTTTACGATTAAGTGGCGTACGGTTTGATGTCGTTTGAAGGAATAATAATACATATGCTTGCAGCATGATGACTATCGTCAAAAAGTGGTAGTAATCTATCGCCATGCTGCACGTATGTTGTTCTCGATTTAAGCACAAGTGAGCGACGTATGAAGACGTAATTTTTGAAGGATCGCTCTTCGCTAATCACAATACTGCCATGCTATTTATTTTAATTTACCGAAGCTTTAAAAAGTAAACACTTCTTTCGTTTCATAAATTTATAAGAAGTGTTCATAAATAAGTTTGCATTATGTTCCAAATTGAACAAGAAATTTATATCTAATAAATCAACAAATAAATGTACATTAAGTTTAAATTTTTTAAGCGCAATTAGATTGTAGTTCTCATTACGCGTCAAATGACGCCTCTTCATTGTTAGGATCTGGGGTTTTTGTGAAAAATATCGAAAATATCGATGTTTTTTACACCAAAATATATTTATCGAAATGATACTTTTTCAATATCGCCAAAAATATCGATATCGATATTTTTGAAATATTCGACAACCCTACTGAGAAATGCGTCTTACAGAACTGGCATTTTCCATTTTTTGAGAAGTTTGTACTTTAGGCATAACTGGTTTAAATTTTGTACTTTATGCGATTTTATAAAGTTTATTATAAAAGCCCATTTAATTCCCCGTTGAACGGTTGCAGTCCCAATGAATTTGGATCCCGTTTGACGAAGTTATGCGCGCCTTTCTAAGTACACCTCGACAATCTAGTATTTGTTTTAGTGTGTTAACACGCAACAACAGGAACAAGATTAAACATTCCCCAGTTTTACATCTCTGGAAGAGGCGGTCATTAGTTCCCCCATACAATTATTGGCATTTGCCAAAACGTCAAAAATCCTCTTTAATTTCCAAATAAAAATGACACCCAAACAAAACACCCAGCCTCGCTAAGGACCGTTAGCTCTATGTGTGGCTCCCCCCCCATGGGGCCAGCTGAAACTACTTAAGCTCTATTTACACGACCTGATCCCTCATCTGAGTTTTCGTCTGATTTGCTGTCTGACAGTGTAAAAAGGCGTCTGAGTAGACATGAAGCTACTCAGATGAGCGATCAGACGAAATAGAACCGGTTCTATTTGGCCTGAGCACTCATCTGAGTGGCATTTATCGAGTTACAGTTCGAGTTCGTCTGACGAAAACTCATCTGAGCGATCAGGTCGTGTAAATGGAGCTTAACCTACCGAGCGTGCAGAAAAAGTTTCTAAAACTTGGCCCTTTTTTAAACGCCTCTCATTCAGCAAAGAGAGAGAGAAACTTAGAGATGAACGCAGCAGCATCGCTCCTGGTACAGAGTATGACATAGTCGGGATTGACCGACTTTCTCACTTGTTTTTGTTGTAAGTAACTGTTTGTCAGTACCGACTACAGTGCGGGTTGCCTGGGCTCAAACCCTGCTACGAAGTATTTTTTTTATATTTTTTTTCAAGCTCTATAAATATAAATTAACGATAACACGAAGAAGATTAGTAATCGGCACCGTAAAAGCAATTATGTAATTACACACATAATTTGTGACATCGTAAAAACGTTCTTTTACCTCAAATCATACGATGCCGTTATAGCTCGTGCTGTGTAGTGTGCGGCCGTTAAAGCGTGAATGTATGTATGGTACGCGTGAATATTTGTCTTTGCAAAATGCCTGCTAGAGTCTCCCAATTACACAACCGAAAGAGTATTCACGTGCAGAGCGTACAAAACGATGGAAAAGAATAGATAGAGTATCTATATGTCGTTGTATGGACAAGAGTCGGAGGGCGTGCACTTCTAGCTATGCTCTAACTTAGCTCGTCGGAAAGGGGTTGGGTTTTTACCTCCTCCTGCCATACGGCACACCAGCACAATGTTTAAGTGCACTTTACACACAAGTCTAAAAGTATCAAGGCAACTACTCTAGTTCTATATCGTATCTATAAACAAAAGGAAAGGGGCACTCTTGCATTAATCTGTCAGCATCTAGGGTATCTGAGATGGTATTTGTACCCTAGTTTGTACCCGCCCGACCATGGCAATAAAGTTAGGTACATTGAATTATTGCCACTATATAAACTGCTTTTAGATTATTTAATTTGGTATGGCATTAGTTATATGTACTGGCGACGGACCGTTTAAAAGAACTTAAACTTGCATTTTTAAAGTTAACCAAATATTCATGATTTATTTCAAAAGAAGTTGTTCATTATTCATATTGAGTTAGCCTACAAATCCTATTCTAAAAGTAACATAAATTCAACTCGGTATTTCAGTACGAGGATATTTCAATGGGTAATTTTAAGTGGATAAAGATAGAGATATGTATAAGTGGCAAAAAAAATGTAATTTATATATATAAGTTCATAATATTTGGGAATAGCAAGGGTATTCAATCGAGGATGAATGCAAAAGGAATCAAATTAAATTGCACATCACTTCATATTAAGGAATGTGAGGTATGTTTGTATAGCTACAGAATCAACTCAACTGGACTCACCATACATTGCCGTCGTTGAGCTCAAGGAGGACGCTGTTGGGTTAAATGCTAAAATGGATTCAAAAATATGATCTATACTATACATACATACTTGGCTATCAACGATTAAATATGCAATTAAGGATTCAAATTTTAGTTCATTCTCGATAGTTTACTTGGCAAAGACAAAAAAATATTAAATAAGAAAATTATTCTCCAATAAGAACTATAAAAGCCTAACATTGGGCCTCATGTGTCACAGCACACGTATGTTGAGGTTATGCCAACTCCTCTTTGCCCACGATTTCCTATGCTTTACAAAAGAGTCGTCTGTATGTCTAACACATGGTTGGGAAACTTTTCTGCACGTCAATGAGAAAGGCAATGTCGATTCCCTCGAAGCAGGATGACTAGCACCGGGCCCTGAGTATGGCCAGTATACTCGAAAGGAATAGCTCAATTCGCAAAATCTCCAATCGCCAGGTGCGGAGGTTAAAGTTGTAGGTTAAATCTCGCTGAGACGAGGCCGCTTAAACTTCTTCTCCGTGATCGAACACTGATGAAATTCCAACCCGGGACACGGACAACTACCGTGAACGATTCTTCTTCACACGCCGAAAGTAGGTCCGACTGTGAGTTTTCAGGTGGCCTCCGAGGCCGCTGGCCCTTGAGTGGGTTAAGGCTCGACAGCTACAAGAGATGCTTTGTCCACTGTACAATCAAAAGGGTACGCCGCCCCCCACGCGGTCAATCAAGACGTATGCGTCGGAGTGGCATTGGGCCACTGCAGCCAGCTAAATTGGGAAATTACATATGCATGTAAAACTACGAAACACAATTTCAGCACACAAAGAATATCACCTTCTTGATCCTCCGCTAATATGGGGTTGTGATAACAAGGCTCAGGAAGTGCACGATTGACTATATTCTAGTCGGAATAATTAACACTTGAACGGACTGTACTCTTGAAAGTTAGCATGTTTTATTTAATATAATTTCGGGTGTCACTAAATTTGCGTCTGCTCACTGCGAAAAAATCTGCAAAAGTGAAGCCACGAGTCGATCAGCAATCAATTATGTATCCATGCTTCTGTCGCTTTTAACTGTAAACTTCCAGAATTCAGCAAATTCAGCACACAGGCTAGCTGTAAAATCGCCTGATCTTTCTGCATCGCTTGCCTACCACCTTCCGAACTGAGCGCGCGTCGGAGATGAATTTGCCAGAAACAACAAATACAACAATGCTTATGCGTACGTGCATTTGAGAAATAGAAGAGAGGAGAGCGAAAAGGACGCATGCATAGACAACGATACAATTTGTTTGTGTGTGTACGGTGGCGCTTTTAGGTGGCGGAGTCGATGTAACAGGGTGTTGCATCTGGTTTGCTGCTGTTTTGTAAGGTTTACTACACGACACGGAAACTGGACACTACACCACAGTTAATGCTTCGAGAGTCCTACTCACGAAGTTATTAACTGAACAAGGATAGTTCTATAATTGAACTTGAATGTCCTTCAGATGATATATTCCTAGCGATTTGCCTGAATCATTAACCGATTCGTAATAAGATGGACTCACTTTTCTTTTAACTTTAACCTTAACAAATGTGGGAGCGAGTTTAGCGTTGAACTTTTTAGCTGCATTGCTTTGGGCAAAGCTACGTGCATAGACTACGTCACCTTCTCTGAGCTGTATGGTTCTGCTCCGTAAATTATATGCCCGAGCGTTTACTTCATGTGTAGCCGACACATTTTCCTTGGCCTTTTTACGTATCATCTGCATGGCATCAGGTTTTTGCACTTGCGTATCTTCAGTCAACAGATTCAGCTTTCTAAGAAGTTCATAGTCTTTTCCGTTAACCCTTTCGACCCCAACTTTTTACCTGTAGACTGAAAATTTTTTTTTTACTTCTAATCTTTTTGTAAGTATTTAAGAAGTATTTGGTCAAAATTTTGAGTTGCCACGCCCATTGGTTTGAGGGCTACCGGAAGTTGCTTGTGAGCAACGTTGGACCATGGTGGTATACAAAACAACAAAATTTTTCTTTGAAGCCAACTTACAATTATTTTTATTTATTTTGAAAAATTACGTATGATAAGACAAAACACAGTTTTTATTGTTATTACAGCAAGGATGAACTTTGCATTTAAGGCATTTGGATATTGGAGTTCCTGTCTTGCATAATCTGCAACGCCCTTTTTTACCAAATATTACCCAATGTTCCACTTTATCATATCGTTGTGAGACTAAAGGATTCGGCTGGAACTTGTACTTTTTAGACTGATGCGAAGACCCACTGCTTGATGGAGAGCCTGGGGATACTATTGCCCTTTCAACATTCGATGGTCGACCTCTCTTTTTTTCGAATGAAGTATTGGCAGTACACTTTAAAAGCTCTTGGGCAACTTCTATTTGAAATTTTATAAGAGGAATATGCTTTTGCCTTGGTTCTATCATATTTAAATGTTTTCTATACAACAGCCACGCATTTGTAACGGATGTTCCCAGGCACCAATAAAAGATTCTGATGTACCACTTCTTTGAACGGTGGTTGACCTTGTAGAGCTCCATGAGCATGTCGGCCAAATCTACTCCTCCCATACCCTTATTGTAAGAAGCCACAATCGCAGGTCTTGCAATATCAATATAAGCTTTTTCTTTTGGATTCCAACGTTTGCATATCCCAACAGGTTCATGATTTTCACACGAAGATATAAGCTGAACTGGCTTATTGTCAAACCATTTCCCACATACGAGATTATTGTTAGTTTCATATTTCATATCGAAAGATCCCCTTCCAGGTTTTTTGAGCTCGGCATCTGAAAGTAGTTGGCAATTGTTTATGCGGTTTTTACGTACTGTTCCTGTTGCAAATATGCCCATTTCCTTCAATGAAATCAGAAGGCTTACTGACGTAAACCAATTATCAAAATAAAGCTTAAAATGCTTGTCCTTGGGAAGACCTTTTGCCAAATATAAGACTTCATCCGATGATATTCCCAAGCCATAAGCAGGACAGGTGCCTTCACCAACATAAAGCGTAAAGTCATAAACTAATCCAGAGGTTCCAGCACGCGTAAACATTTTCAGACCCCATTTGTGAGGCTTAGCTGGGTTGTATTGTTTATATGACGATCGAACTGTAACAAAAACTTTAACTATAGAATCTAGTTCATTATGATATTTATTAATTTATACCTTTGAACGCAATGATTTGTTCATCAATACTTTGATGTTCTTCTTGGGGTAGTTTAACAAATTTTTCTTTGAGACTGTTTAGTAAAGGGCGTATCTTGTACAGCTTGTCATAGTTCAAATCTCCCTTTTTTGATTGTTTAGTATTATCGTCGAAGTGTAAGCACTGCTTTAATTTTTCAAACCTTCCGCGCGGCATTGAATCTGTTATAGCGGTAAGCTTTAAATCTTTTGACCATGCCATTTTGAGTTGTGGCAATTTTAAAACACCCAAGTACAACAAAATTCCAATGTAGTGTTTGATATCCTGTTCAGTACATTTAAGCTCTATGCCGTGTACTTGCAGCCCATACAGATCAGTTTGCTTTGTGATCAAATCAATAACTTGGCTGTCAAAAAAGGTGCAGAAATACTCCACTGGCGTCATCAAGTAGTCCACTTTTATAGCATTTTCTTCCCAACTAGTGTCTTGGGGTCAACTTTTTCAAAACAATTATCAGCAACAACACATGATTCCTGCTCACACTCTTCTGCAATCATATTCTCAAGAAGGTCAATCTCTATAGTTTCTTCTCTTTCCACGATCCCTTCCAAATTCATATCCAGCACTGCAGAAATGTCTTCCATCTCATCACCACTTTCTTCTTCAGTAGATGCATCCCAATCAAAGTTAACAATCCTCTCAATATCTTCATCTGACAATCCTTTCTGTTTTGGTCTCATATCTAAGTACAAATAAATTTATTACCACAATGGCCCAAGGTTGCCCACAAGCAACATTATAACTTTGAAAATTGCCCACCTGGTTATTATTTGAAACTAATCAAATTTAAGTTAAGCTCCGTAAAGGTGAATCTTTGCCTAAAAACTTTGCATTTATGCTTTTCATATATTTAAATTATTATAAAAGTAAATCACTCACTTCAAAAGCTCCTCCGAATTTCACAACAATATTTTTTGCGATGCACTTGCAGTCACTTCAACATAACTTCGATAAATGATCTTCAAATGTGAATTTTTTTGCTCACATTTTGAGTAGACACATAAAAGCACCATTTTCACTAAGAATGAACAGACAAAAACAAAAGCAACGCTTACAGTTAGCTGCTTAGCAGCAGAAGTTGCTCACAGGCAACGTTGGGGTCGAAAGGGTTAAGAATCATATGTTGACCAAATGCTAAGAAAAAGGGGCTATAGCCAGTGCTACGATGGACACTTGCACGAAGAGCGCCACTAATTCCGTTGAGATTGCTATCCCAGTTTGAATGGTCGGATCCAATGTATGCACGAATGGCCGCTAGCACAGATCTGTTCAACCTTTCGCTAGCGTTCGCCTGCGGCGAATAGATTGCCGTACATACATGAGCTACGCCAAAACGAGTCAAGAAGGATTCAAATTTCCCAGAACGAAATTGGGATCCGTTATCCGTCAAAACTAGTTCAGGGACCCCAAAAGTGTAGAAAATATGGTTTTCTAGAAATTCGCAAATGCGATGGGATGTGAACTTCTTTAATGGATGCAAGAAATGATACTTGGTGTTATGGTCTACAATGATTAGCAACCCAATATTTCCACATTTGGACCTAGGATATGGTCCTAAAAGATCTAAATAGAGTTTTTGAAACGGTCTCTCAGAAGTGATTGGTTTGCCCATCGGTGGTCTAAGTACTTTATTTGGACTTTTTGTAGTACGACAAATGGAGCACCTTGAGACATACTCACGAATCTGGGTTACCATGCCTGGCCAGAAAGGTAGCGTTTCAGCTTATGGATCATTTTCCCAGTGCCACAATGTGCTGAATCAGGTGCATCGTGTGCTCGATACAATATGTCTTGAATAAGACCGGAAGGTATCCACAACTTCCACGTTCCTGATTCTTGCTCAATTCCGTCCTTATTATGCTCTGTACGTTTGTAAACAAGATTGTCTATGATCTTCAGATCGGGTAATTTGGACTGATTTTTCTTTATTCTGTCGATTAGACTTCGGTAATCTTGAGAAGCAAATTCACTCGAAGACATATCAATAATCGGTCCAAAATCTGCCAACTCGGATACTTCCATCTCGTTTTGCCGAGATAGTGTATCTGCAACAACATTTTGCGAGCCACTGCGATGTTTTATCTTTAGTCCATATCCTGTCAACTTCATAGCCCATCTGCCTAGCCGACCTGTAAGATCTTTTTGATCCATGAGCCATTTTAATGAAGCATGGTCAGTTACAACGGTAAAGTCCTGACCTTCAATATACGCCATAAATTTCTTGATTCCCTTTATCACAGCCAGACATTCTAGTTGAGTAACTGTATAGTTACGCTGCGCTTTCGTCAACTTTTCCGACATATATGCGATTGGTAATTCTACGCCGTCTTCATTTTCTTGTGCCAAAACACAACCGAGACCGTAAGAACTAGCGTCGCATAACAAAATAAATGGCCGGGTAAAAATGGGGGTTCGCAAAATCGGTGCTGAGGTTAGCTTTCCTTTTAACGTTTCAAATGCTTCAGCAGCTGCGTTGTTCCACTGAAAAGGATGATTCTTTTTCAGGAGCTCAGTCAGAGCATGGCTAGTGGTGGCATAGTTTTCGACGAAGCGTCGATACCAACCTGAAAGTCCTAAGAAACGTCTAAGCTGCTTTACGTTTTTCGGAACGGGGAATTCATTTATTGCTTGGATTTTGCCGGGGTCTGTTTTTAGTTCACCGTCACCGATTATGAAACCCAGGTATTTTATTTCGCGCATGCAAAACTTCGACTTGGCAACATTAATTGTCAAGTTGCTTTTGCGTAAGCATAAGGCGACCTCTTCTAACAAATGCATATGGGATTCAAAATCATCAGACAAAATAAGCAGGTCATCTAGATACACGAAAACTCTCGTACGCAAATGGGGAGGGATTACATGATCCATAAGACGACATAAGGTTTGTGGTGCATTGCACAGGCCAAAAGGCATAACCTTATATTGGTAGAGAGGCCTATTTGGAATGGTGAATGCCGTATACGGTCGAGATTTTTTCTTGTCTCCTCGCCTAACCAATACGCAGTTGCTGCTCCATGGACTATTTGACTCTTCTATGATGTCCATGGCCAACATCTTGTCCACTTCGGCGAACATTAAATGTTCAATTGCCGGTGAAATGGGTCAATGCCTTTGTTTGACTGGTTTGGCATTGTCTACGTCGATGGTATGCTCAATTAAATGAGTTCTACCCAGACCTTCCTTCTCAAATGAAGGGATTTTGTTCACAACCTGATTAAGGGACTGTTGTTGAGTGGGGGTTAAGACGTGCATTTTTGGATTCTCCTCGCAATCATCCTTGCCCACATCGAGCTCTGAAATGCAAGGGTTTAATACGTTTTGGAGCAATCCAAAGGATTTCCAAAAATCTATCCCTAAATAGACGTCTTGACTCAAACCGGGAATAACATAGAATTTTATGGTCTTGACTTGGTTGCGATAGGTAATGTTGGTGGCGAGTTTTCCTACCACCGCACATTCGGAATTATTAGCCGTTTTGACTTTACCAGAACATTTAGTGAGCTTGCTATTCTTTAAGAATTCGGCGGCTGCATTTCCTCCGAGGCAGCTTATAGTAGCTCCCGAATCAAGCAGAGCCACATAATTTTTGGTTGCGATCATAATTTCGGTATATAGGCGATTGTCCGACTTAAGAAAGATAGCGGAAATCAACTTCTTGCGAGTAGACCGTACATTTTTCCAAAACGATCGTAATCGGGTGGTCGACCGTCTGGACTTAGAGTGTAAATCAATGAAATTAATGTCTCCGAAAATACGTTCACGCGCTAATTTGTAATTAGCTAGTCGCACGTGAAATGGGAGAAAAGGATTTAAACGGGAAGACTGATTTGGAACGGGTTGTTCGTTAAGAACTGGGTTGCTCAGAACCGCAGACGGTGAAGTCTGGGTTTGAGAATAAACGTCCAACATCAATTTCTTGTTTCGGCCGGATGCGTCAGGGAGTTGGTATTCTGCGCATCCCGCTTGCGGTTTTCCGTCGGGTTACATTTCTGACATTTGGGCTTAAATGTGTTTTTGGCCCCACAGCCATAGCAAAAAATGGTCCTCGCTTCTAGACAATCGTCGAAACGATGACCTGCCTTGTCGCAGTTCCAACATAACATGCGTTTTCGTTGTACCTCAGATATTTCGGGATCGAGTATTTCTTCAGAATCTTCAATCATTTCAGATACGTGAGCTCGGTGTAAAAACTTTGCTTTTTGAGGTTGTGACTGAACATGCTTGAAGAATTGCTCGTGCGTTCGAATTTCTTCTCGCAAACGAGCCAAGGTCGTAATGCCCAAATGCATTAACTCATACCTAAGAGTAGATTTTGAATTTCGTATCAAAAGACGTACAAACGAATACTCCGAGATGGGATTTCTAAGCCGACCAACCAGATTTTCAACAGCAAATTGATATTCGTCAAAAGGCTCTTGTTCATTCTGCTTTCTGGAGTTGATTCTTTCCCAGAGGTCCATATCAGAGTCCATATCTGCAAATTTCCTTCTAAATTCGTAGCAGAACGACAACCAACTAAATGTAGGATACGAGCGGTGGAATTTCCAAAACCACTCGTTTGCCTTTCCTGCAAAAAGTAGATACAAATGATCACACAACAGATGAGAATCGCCGCCTAGGTTCTGGGCGGTAAGCGAGCGAACTCTGTACAAGAAATCTTCGACCTGCATGCCGTCTCTAGCCCTATCAAATTTCAATCGCCAGCTTTGTATAATGCTGGAAACTTTTTCAGGAGGAATGTACGATTGTGTTCTCGCGCCAGGGATAGAATCATCCATTTCTCTGTTACTCTCTGTTGACATGGCGGCCGAATTGGAATGATTTTGGCTAGTAGATACGCGAGGTCTGGTTTGTGACCAACCTGGCTCAGGTCGACCTAAATTCAGGGATGCCATCTGAGATTGAATGGCCTGTTCTATGGTGTCATTCATAGAAACTGTCATACTTTGCAACCACCTACTCTGATGTGCTTGTAAACAAGACTGAATTAGATTTGTTACTTCGGTTCGATCCAGTGGATCATTGCTCCGATTGGCTGTGTTGGTCTTAGGATTGGTCGTGGATATGTTAGGGTGGTTGCGCTGCATTGATCTTGTTTGTATACCTCTTCGAGGTGTAGTTCCTCTACCTCTGTTCACCTTGTTTGAGTTGCTCACTAAAGACGGATGATTTTGACCCTCGCCTGCCTGACTGCTTCGTCCGTCTTCCGAGGGACCTTCTGCTTCTCTTAACTCTCTTGACAATGGAGTGTTCACAAGCGTTATCTGATTTGTTGTGCAGGCTTTCTTGCACACTGGGCATGTAGAATTAGTTACCAACCATTCTGACAAACAACTATGATGAAGGGTGTGATTGCAAGGAGACGTCGCTAAGAATTCATTTTTGTTCATCACCTCGTGACAAATGCCACAAAATGGGTCCTGCTCCTGCATAATATCTAACAAGTTTTCTGAACTATGTTGAACAGGCATTTTACAATTTTTAAGACTTTAATCAAAATTATCATAATATAATGGTCGGTCACTTTCCAAATAACTAAAATTCCTACCAAATGATGCTTATCAAATTAGCGCTTAGAGTGTTGAAAATACTGTAATTTACTTGGGCTATGTCCGACTTGCACGGAATACGGATTTCAGTACTGGTCAAGTTACCGCAGTTTCTACAGAGTCTTGCAATTCCAAGTAAAGTTACCAAATACCAATGCAAAGTTTAACCTAAAGATGTACCGTCTTGACAATGTAAGTAACTTAAAGTATAAGTTCGCTCTGGTCGATCAATCCGCAAATTGAATCGAATTGCAATCGCATTTCCGAGAGTCGAGATCCCATAAAATTACTACACGTCAAAATTGTTACTTTATTTCTGAAAGACAAGAAAACTGATAGTGTAGGGAAGGTGCTTGGATGGAATAAGAGCGGTTTGCCGTGAGGCTAAATAAGACTATCTTGTACAGCGAGTGAAAAACAACTAAAATTATTAAGCTTTCCACTCTGCTGGTCTCAAATCAGGCTTGTTTTCGCCCCACGTTGGGCGCCAATTGTGTAGTGTGTGGCCGTTAAAGCGTGAATGTATGTATGGTACGCGTGAATATTTGTCTTTGCAAAATGCCTGCTAGAGTCTCCCAATTACACAACCGAAAGAGTATTCACGTGCAGAGCGTACAAAACGATGGAAAAGAATAGATGGAGTATCTATATGTCGTTGTATGGACAAGAGTCGGAGGGCGTGCACTTCTAGCTATGCTCTAACTTAGCTCGTCGGAAAGGGGTTGGGTTTTTACCTCCTCCTGCCATACGGCACACCAGCACAATGTTTAAGTGCACTTTACACACAAGTCTAAAAGTATCATGGCAACTACTCTAGTTCTATATCGTATCTATAAACAAAAGGAAAGGGGCACTCTTGCATTAATCTGTCAGCATCTAGGGTATCTGAGATGGTATTTGTACCCTAGTCTGTACCCGCCCGACCATGGCAATAAAGTTAGGTACATTGAATTATTGCCACTATATAAACTGCTTTTAGATTATTTAATTTGGTATGGCATTAGTTATATGTACTGGCGACGGACCGTTTAAAAGAACTTAAACTTGCATTTTTAAAGTTAACAAAATATTCATGATTTATTTCAAAAGAAGTTGTTGATTTTTCATATTGAGTTAGCCTACAAATCCTATTCTAAAAGTAACATAAATTCAACTCGGTATTTCAGTACGAGGATATTTCAATGGGTAATTTTAAGTGGATAAAGATAGAGATATGTATAAGTGGCAAAAAAAATGTAATTTATATATATAAGTTCATAATATTTGGGAATAGCAAGGGTATTCAATCGAGGATGAATGCAAAAGGAATCAAATTAAATTGCACATCACTTCATATTAAGGAATGTGAGGTATGTTTGTATAGCTACAGAATCAAACTACGTGTTTTGGACTCACCATACATTGCCGTCGTTGAGCTCAAGGAGGACGCTGTTGGGTTAAATGCTAAAATGGATTCAAAAATATGATCTATACTATACATACATACTTGGCTATCAACGATTAAATATGCAATTAAGGATTCAAATTTTAGTTCATTCTCGATAGTTTACTTGGCAAAGACAAAAAAATATTAAATAAGAAAATTATTCTCCAATAAGAACTATAAAAGCCTAACATTGGGCCTCATGTGTCACAGCACACGTGTGTTGAGGTTATGCCAACTCCTCTTTGCCCACGATTTCCTATGCTTTACAAAAGAGTCGTCTGTATGTCTAACACATGGTTGGGAAACTTTTCTGCACGTCAATGAGAAAGGCAATGTCGATTCCCTCGAAGCAGGATGACTAGCACCGGGCCCTGAGTATGGCCAGTATACTCGACAGGAATAGCTCAATTCGCAAAATCTCCAATCGCCAGGTGCGGAGGTTAAAGTTGTAGGTTAAATCTCGCTGAGACGAGGCCGCTTAAACTTCTTCTCCGTGATCGAACACTGATGAAATTCCAACCCGGGACACGGACAACTACCGTGAACGATTCTTCTTCACACGCCGAAAGTAGGTCCGACTGTGAGTTTTCAGGTGGCCTCCGAGGCCGCTGGCCCTTGAGTGGGTTAAGGCTCGACAGCTACAAGAGATGCTTTGTCCACTGTACAATCAAAAGGGTACGCCGCCCCCCCACGCGGTCAATCAAGACGTATGCGTCGGAGTGGCATTGGGCCACTGCAGCCAGCTAAATTGGGAAATTACATATGCATGTAAAACTACGAAACACAATTTCAGCACACAAAGAATATCACCTTCTTGATCCTCCGCTAATATGGGGTTGTGATAACAAGGCTCAGGAAGTGCACGATTGACTATATTCTAGTCGGAATAATTAACACTTGAACGGACTGTACTCTTGAAAGTTAGCATGTTTTATTTAATATAATTTCGGGTGTCACTAAATTTGCGTCTGCTCACTGCGAAAAAATCTGCAAAAGTGAAGCCACGAGTCGATCAGCAATCAATTATGTATCCATGCTTCTGTCGCTTTTAACTGTAAACTTCCAGAATTCAGCAAATTCAGCACACAGGCTAGCTGTAAAATCGCCTGATCTTTCTGCATCGCTTGCCTACCACCTTCCGAACTGAGCGCGCGTCGGAGATGAATTTGCCAGAAACAACAAAAACAACAATGCTTATGCGTACGTGCATTTGAGAAATAGAAGAGAGGAGAGCGAAAAGGACGCATGCATAGACAACGATACAATTTGTTTGTGTGTGTACGGTGGCGCTTTTAGGTGGCGGAGTCGATGTAACAGGGTGATGCATCTGGTTTGCTGCTGTTTTGTAAGGTTTACTACACGACACGCAAACTGGACACTACAGCTGATATATGCTGTGGCAGCCCGATCTGAACCTGAAGTCGACATAGTGGTAGTAGGACTCAAAGTATGTGCATACGCAACTGTATGTCCCGATAGCTTATATAACTCAGCAAATATTGAAAATCAACGTTTATTTTTAAGTTCTAAAATCCCTTTTTTTGATTTTTATACTCTTGAAAAGTGTATTATAATTTTGCCCAGAAGTTTGCAACGCATAGAAGGAATCATCTCCGACCACATGAAGTATATATATTCTTGATCAGCATGACAAGCTGAGTTAATTAAGCCTTGTACGTCCGTCTGTCTGTTTCTACGCGAACTAATCCCTCAGTTTTGAAGCTATCGACCTGAAACTTTGCACAGAGTCTTCTTTTCACTGCACATTGCTAATATGTCGGAACCAACCGGATCGGATGACTACTATTTGTAGCTGCCATACAAATATGATCGGTCCGAAATGGGTTTTAAAAAAAAAAACTGTTTTGTTCTCAGTATTACCGCTCTCAAACACTGTCATGGGTAATAATAAATGTTTTTAAGCTGATCTGCGAAGTTTCGTTAAAGTCGCTAACCGTTTAGACCAGATTTTTCAAGTGTATCAAAACTTCGGCACAGACGAAGTTAGCTTTGCCTTTCTCGTTAAAATAAACGTTGACAAATAGCAAATATGCATTAAGATGTATCAAACCACTTTACCGAGTCTGATGAGTCTATAGATCAGCGATGGCCACGCCTGGTCCGCAGTGACCGCATTTCGCTATTCACACCGACGCGAGTCGACCGCATGCCGAGGCTTGTGCCAAGAGCGAAAAAAGCTTTGCAGTCGCTGGACAGCAGGTCGGAGCTGGCATGCGTCGCTTTTTTTCGCACACACTCAAAAAAAAAATCAATCCATATGGGATCAAATCAATCCTAAGCGGTAATGAAAACAACGTAATCCCGGATATGCTTGACCCGATCTGAAAAAAGATTGAGTTGTTCCGACTTTTTTAATCCTAAGAAGGATTAAATATATCCCGGGGTAATCCTATAAAAGATTGAATTGTGCAAAAAATTCGAGCACAATTTAATCCCAAAGCTGGATCATTTTATGCCTATTCTAGATTAACTATTCTTCCGTTTCTCCGCCATGCCATTGGCCATAGGACATCCTCCATACACTTCAAAGACCACCCACACCAGATTTGGTTAATTTAAGACTTCTGAAAAACAAAGAAATAAATATTACAATTTTTGGCTGCACTGGGATTCGAACACACGACGATTCGCACTGAACAGGAATGGAACGGCATCTCATCGCACACCCCCATACCCATTGGTTGTTGCAGCGTGTCTGAAAAGCTACTTTTATTTCTACGCTCTCGCTCTCTAATTTATGGACATTTGATCTCGATAGGGATTGTAGTAAGCACATTTGGAATGATACAAGTTCGAAAGGAATGGAACAATCCTTAAAAGATTTAATTGTGTAGAATATCCTGGAAATCGAGATTGAATTTTCAAGCTCGTGCGGGGCTTACTCCAAGATTTAAAAGATTGAAAATATCTCGAGGTTTTTTTTCTGTGCACCAATACACTTGTTAAGGCATTTCATGATTGCAGCCAGCATAAGTATTGCGAATACACTTGAAGTTTGTTTGCTCTTAAGTCAATGCTTATCTGAAGTTTCTCTTATGCCCTTAGTTGCTCTCTCGTTGATCTTTGTATTTATCTATTCAATCATCTTCACCAGAGGCGGCCAAATGGAGAGGACAAAAAAGTGCGTTTGTGTTGGTGAACAAGAGAGCTCTCTCCAGACAACACGCGCTTTACTTGCAATGCAGTGCTCGCCGATCCACACAACTATAACTTCGGCTCGCGTTTGTTTAAAGACAACGACGCATACATGCATGCATGCAGATGAGCAAGTTAGCCTATAAGTAATGAATTTGGCGAATTAAAGGCCACTCAAAATTTTGTATTGATTGTGAAAAGACGTGTGTTATTTCTTTGCGCTCTACACTCCTACTGTTTGACATCGATCTTCTTGACAAACCCTGCTTTAAATCCTTCAAAACGACCAAAAAAGAGATCTAAAACTAGTTAAAATGCAATCACCCAGAATACAAAATAAATGCCTTTTGAGTATATGTTTATTAAAACTTGGTGTTGATTAATAGAATTTAAATAATAGCTACGCGATGTTTTCCACTCTGTCTTTATGTTTGCTTTTTTGACGGTTCCGTTATGCTGCATTCTTCATTCTTATGTACGAGCTTGTAGTTCCGTAATATATTTCCAGATGTATTAGCCAAGTCCTTGTTGTTGTTGTTGTAGCGGCTAAATGTGTAATTGGGTGTGTACGTGTATGTGGGAAGAGAGAGAAAAGTAAGATTTAGAGAGGGGGAAAATTGAAAGTTTTAGAGTTTGGGATGATAGAGAAGTGGGTTAGAGAGGGTTTGTCGAGTCCCCTAGGTCCAGTCCCAGGATGGCTGCACATTCAATAGGGTGGGTCCATAGGTGTTCAGGTGTTAGTGTAGTGGGGGCTTCTGTGCAGTTGAACAGGTGGCGCGTGTCTTGAGGGCTTCCTTTGCATTTCGGGCATTCGTCTGCAACCTCTGTGTTGATCCTTGCTAAGTAGCTATTTAAGGAGCAGGAATATCCCGATCTGAGCTGGGCAAGTGTTGTTCTGGTGGTTCTGGGCAGCTGGGCTCTTGAGACCGTGTATGGCGCGCTCAACAGTTCTCTTGTGGATTACCTCCTTCACGTTCTGGGCTTCAAGGACTGACAGGTTGTTGGCGTTGTTGGTCAGTTGCTTGAGTTCAGGCAGAAAGATCCTAATGTCTTGTCTTCTCGTGCGTGGTGGGAGGCGGACCTGGAGCGAGGTGTGGTTTGCATGGTCCTCCACGAGACTACTGGCAAGGAACTGCTTGTCGAGCATGGTGGAATGATCTCTGACTCCAAGGATTTGTGCCTCTTCATGGAGGTGATCTTCATGGGTCATGGAGTGGCATACTGTGACCGTCCTTAGGGCAGCGTTCTGCGTTCGTTGTAGGTTTCACCACTGGGTATCACTGCGTCTCCTTGTCCTTCCCCCATGTGCTCCCTGAAATCGCTTTAGCGCCCTATTCCTCTCTCTAATCTTGCGAGCGGTGTTTTCAGTGTGCTTCGCAAAGAAAAAAGATTTTGTCAAATGTCACCCCCAAGATTTTTGGGTATTTAAAAGTGGGAATTGTTTTTCTATCCACGGTGACATCGAGCTTAGTATTAACGATTTTCGTCCACGCTGTAAAGATGGTGGCAGTAGACTTTTCGGGAGATATGATGAGGATTCGGCTCGCAAAGAAGGCGGTGAGCGTTGGGAGGAAGGAGTTCCGACTCGCAACTAACTTGTGATGGTCCCTATCAGCTCCGAGAACGGTGCAGTCATCTGCATAGTGTTGACGCAGATGGCGTGTTTAATTTAGTAGTTTTAATTAGTGGAAATTTATTGAAGTTATTTTTGAAGTCAGTGTGTAGTTTAGGGCGGGCGGGGCGCAATAAAACTTTTTCGTCGCTGGATTCGCCCCGTTCGCCCTAGCTTAGAGGCTTAGATGTTGAAGTTTATTAAATAGTTGTCGTACCAGACACGCAAGTCGAAAGTGCCAAATAAATAAAAAACAAACAAACTTTGTTCAAAAAACTCTTATGAAAAACACGCCGAGCACGACTGTTTGATAAATAAAAAAAAGTTAACAAACACAAGGAGTGACAGTGACACATAAAAAAGTTAAGTGGAACAAGTTAAAAGTTTAAAAAGTCGAAGTTACACACACAAGCATCAACAGCAAATTAAAAGTGCAACAGAGTTTTGACAAAACTACTTCATATACACATACGGCGGTAACAACAAAAAACAAACAAACAACAACACGGCATAACAACACCTGGTGCTGCCAAAGGAGGGTGTACCAAGCCCAAACAATCAGAGGATGGCTAAAAATGAGTAAAGGATCTTTTTTCGGGCTGCATTTAACGTCTTCAATCGGAAGTACAAAAGTAGAGCTTGAAAACAAATTGCGATTATTTTAACAATATCTCTGGATGCAAAACATTAAATTTGTAACGTTACCCGACATCACAAAACACTTGAACCGTTCTTTCAGCACAGCCAAGCTCAGCGCGTCGCACACATACATACATACGTGTTAGCAACTGCAATCGGTGTCTCTTTTCGTTTTCGTTTTCGCCCAACGGCATCATTGCTGTTGCTAACGCTTAGAAATGGCGCGCGCCTGTCAGCGGTAGGTCAAGTGAAGCGCGTCCTACAATTGGTTAGGCATATTAAATTTTTGGAAACGTTTGCCACCAATTCTTGTCGTTAAATTATTTTCGATAATTAGTTCAGTGGGGATCATAAGAGTTTACCAACTCCCTACACTTATTATTTGAGCATATTAGTTTTCAAAAAGGAATAATATTTGATATAACAATGTCACCTGATCCAGAAGATCAGAAAAGTCCCGCCAACTCTTGAGGAGTTAAAAATAAAAATCAAAGGTCCAACGAAAAATGTTCTTAGGATCAAAAAACAATTGGATTCAGGAAGCTTAGGACGTAAATTAGTAGAATTGGAGTGCAGATTAGAGTCCTAAAAATACATTGAAAAAGCGAGTCAATTACAGGGAAAAATTGCGAGCTTGATGAGAAGTGAGGATGGTGGAGAATTAGAAGAAATGTGTATTTTGACAAAGGCCGGTCACTATCCTTGATTACGCACTCAAAACGGCAAGTGCTGATAAAAAATCAGAAGAAAAGGCTACCACTACCTTACAAACACGATCTCGTCTTCCGAATTTATCGTTACCGAAGTTTAGTGGGAAATATTCGGAATATAAAAATTTTATTACCCTTTTGAGACGTTAGTTCATAAAGATGACTCCATTGCTCGATAGAGAATTTAATCATTTTTTCGCTAGGTGAAGCTCTGGAACTGTTAGAGCATTTCAAGTCACCGAGGCAATTACGAGAAAGCATAAAGCTAAAAATGTATACGACAACGACTGCCTTATATTTAGGACCACATTTCCGTTGTTCGGTCAAATGCGCCCAACGCCTGAGCCTTATCGACACTCGGTGTGTTGCTTCGTAATTGGCGATACCAAAAGTCGCAAAGCTGCAATTCATCAGTTATGAACAAAGTCGATCCAGTGACCAAACGAAAATGGGAAGATACTGCTTTGATAAGTTCCGCTTTGGGTGATTGCGAGAAGGTGTTAAATCGCAGATACCAGCATATGTCAGCTGAGGAGTCACCAAACCAACATCAGAAGCGAAGCCAATTCAAAGCAAGCAAACCGTACCTCATTTTCGTGTTCTGCGAATCAACCCCCATCAAAAATGCCAAAAAATGTGTGTATTGTAATTCAGAAGGGCACTCGATTGGGAATTGCTCGTCGTTTTCTCGTTATCAGTCGCACAAAGGTTTGAGTTCGCAAAGTCAGCTCCCTTATGTATAAACTGTCTACAAAGGGGTCACACTGTTGCAAGGTGCAAGACAGCAAAGTGTCGAGTTTGTAGCCGTTCACAACGCTCCTCCACAGATATACAGCTGTTAGCAACAGTTTAGCGTTACCACCACCATCCAATGACCAAACTTCCAATATAGATCACTCTTCCACATCACATGCTATGCATCGACGGCATTAGAGAAGGTGATTTTGGCTACGTCAATCGTAAACGTTCGAACTAAAAGCGGCGAACTAATATTGCTCGAGCTCTGCTCGACTCTGGTTCGCAAACAAACTTCGTAACAGAAGAGCTTGCCCAACGATTGCAGATACGTAGGGAAGATTCTGTATCAGCTTGCTAGGAATTGGAGAAGCCAATTCTCAAGTCAAGAAAAGATACATACGTGGTGAAGTCGCGGTTAATTGAGTGAGTTTTCAGCGATTTTGGATATTAAAACGTTTCGGCACCAACCCGACCACACAGAAACTGAGCGGCTGGAATATTCCTGAAAACCACAATTGCGGATCCCACTTTTAAAGCCACAAAAAAAGAGAGGAGCGAAACATTTTTTGAACTTTTAGCTATCGGTCAGATTAAACAAGGTCCAAATGTCCGTTTTACAAAAAACCCTTCTTGGTGGTTGTGTCTACGATATACATGACTTGTCCAACGGCCAAGAGAAGTGGTAAATCTAAGTTGTCAAGAGGATTCGATAGCTTCGATAGATAGCACATTACAAAATTTTGGTACTGGAAAGCCTCCCATCTTCAAACAAGTTATGTCTCCAGAACAACAGTTGTGTGAGAAACATTTCGCAAATAATGTGGAAATTTTACCATCAGGTCGCTTCCAAGTAAAACTGCCGTTCAAGTCTGATCCTAAGATATTGGGCAACTCATTTGAAGTTGCAAAACGGCGGTTTTTGTCGCTCGAAAGAGATTGTCCCGAGATGATCAAGTAAGGGCAATGTACATGAATTTCATGGAAGAGTACCTTTCATTGGGACATATGTCAGAAATTGAGAACAAAATTCCTAACACTCACTTTTCCCATGCGTTACCAGAAAGTACGTCAATGGGAGTAGACGACTTGGACACTGGGTCGGTCCAGATAGGAGGGCTATAGACACCCGAGATAACGCTAACCGGTATTAAAAAGAGTACGCAAGAATGGTTATGAGCGGATAGACAGGTTGGAGGATCCACTGTCTTAGATTTTGCAGAGAAACTTACGGTGTTTAAGGTTGGGAAGTGCCCAAGTTAAAGAAAACTTTCGGTCCGATTTTTTGTGATATATGTTGTGGTGCTGGTTTGTCGAAGACGCGATTAGTTGAAGATTAGGTGTTGCAAGAGCAGGGTCGACAGATGGTTCGAACGCCGAGATCCACGGCACAGTCAAACCAAAACGATCCAGACCAGACCAACAACGTAGGAATTCATGGGTACCTAGAAGACGTCTCAAATTAGCTCAGTCCGTTACGAGCGACAAACGGACATTTGTCGGTGACGTTAAACTTTCGATCCCCGGTTTGCTTAGTCCCCTTATTATAAAAGGAGATTTTATTGCAAGAACTTGGTTATTAAAACGCTTGAGTCAATTCAAGAAATGGAAACTGAGTGGGAAGCTCAAACAATTTTGTCGAATATACAAAAAGGGCTGTTCAGATTTGTACACATAGAGCCAACGTACCGTTCAAACCGTGCCTAGAGAGCATGGTGCGTGTATTTACGTTCGTTGTTTGACCGAGGTTTTAAAGTGTCATTGGACCTCAAACAAAGTAGCGCCGCCAAGACCAAAACCCTCCCAAGCTGGTAGCCGCCACCTACAGAACTCTGTCAGAGTCAAGCCGGATTAAGGCTCCGATCGAACGCATTGTGCTATGGTCAGACTCAGAAATAACGCTTATTGGTTCGGTCATCCCTTTTATTACCTTTGTTTCGAATAGAGTGGCTGAAATTCAAGAGTGGACAGAGAACGCAACGTGGCGGCATGTACCAACAAAGCAGAACCCAGCAGATATGATCTAGAGGTTGTGACGTTAATGAGTTAATGGAGTCAATTTGGTTGCTGGTCCATCCTTTTATTAGAAGCGGAAGAAGATTGGCCTAAAACCCTCATTTTACGTTGTCAAAAGGATCCTCGAGATGGAAGTTCGGAAATCAGCTGCGGGCTGAGTTCAAGGAAAAATTCGAGTTGTTGGACATCACGAGGGGTACTCGTCACACCTAAACTGGAGTGTTCGCTATATGTCCGCTTTATCCGAAAATGTAAAGATAAAACAATCCAATTTGAAAATATTCCTTCAGCACTGAACTAAAAGAGCATTTGGAAAAGTAGAATTGTTCAGAAACGAATTGAAGACGACATAGAAAGGGTTAGAAAGAGCGCGCGGAGGCCCAAGTCTTCAGCGATTAAATCCTTCACCAGAATGTCGGGGAACTTGGGTGCCTTTTGTTGTTGCGAGTTGGGGGCGACTAGTAAATGCCCATTTCGTACGATGCCAAGTTTCCACTTTTGTTGACGAAGCGCTCGCAGTTTGTGCAAAGCTATGTCCGTTATCTTCACCAGACCAACCCACTCAGGCCCTAGAGCCTCGTAAGCCAACTCAGAGAGCGACTATGGCTAGTTAACGCTAAAGAGGTCTGTCGTCAGACAGTGCGATCATCTCCGTTGCTTTAAGTGCAAACCTAACTGATGACGCAAATTATGGGAAATTGCCTGCAGATCGGCTTCGTGTCTCCGCCCATTTTCTACATGTGGCGTTGATTTTTGTGGCCTGTTAATACGTCTCTTAAGATTCGTGGAAAGCCTCCGTATAAGTCTTATATAGCCCTTTTGTGTGTTTTGCATCCAAGGCGGTACATCTAGAACTTGTATCAGACTTATCAACTGACTCTTTTTATTGGCTTTCCAAAGGTTCGTTGGTCGCCGAGGCGTTCCCCAAGTCGTCCATTGCGACAATGCGACGAACTTCGTCGGGCGAGTCGCCACTTCGAGGACCTAAGAAGGAAGATAGAGGCAGAGGAGAGCGCAATTCGGGCATTCGCGTCAAGGAGCGGATGCACGTTTGCGTTCATACCTCCAAGGGCGCCGCATTTCGGGGGACTATGGGAGGCAGGTGTAAAACTGCCAAGAACCTACTCCAACGGACGGTGGGCAGCGCGCTCCTAAGCGCAGAAGAGCTTCAGACGGTGCTGGTGGGAGTCGAGGCAGCGATGAACTCTCGACCACTGGGTCCGCTGAGCCAAGACCCAAGCGATGGAGAGGCTCCACCCCAGCGCACCTTGATAGGCGGGCCGTTGTCGCGCCACCAGCAGTCGGGACCCCGGACCAGCAGGGTTCAGCTGCTTGAAGCGATGGCGGCTTGTCTCGTTCTCAGGGAACGTTTTGGCAGCGTTGGTCCCGGGAATACGTGCTGGGACTGCAGACCCGGGCCAAGTGGCACCAGCGAAGCCGAACGTCGCGGAAGGAGACCTCGTCGTCGTCGCAGAGGACAACATGCCTCCCAACAATGGCTCTGGGCAGGGTACGGCCACTCCGCCGGGCAGGACGGCGTGGTCAGGGTCGTCGACGTTAAGACGACCTCTGGAGGGACCTAAGAGGGCTATTCACAGCTGGCCCTCTTCCAAGCTGTTGAGCCGCAGCCTTCAATGGGGGCGGTGGACGCAGATGGCGTGTTTAATTTAAGTAGTTTTAATTAGTTGGAATTTATTGAAGTTATTTTTTGAAGTCAGGTGTTAGTTAGGGCGGAGCGGGAGCGCAATAAAACTCTCTTTTCGTGCTCTGAGCGAATTCGCCCCGTTTCGCCACCCTAGCTTAAGATAGGCTTTAGAGAAATTGTTGAAGTTTATTAAATTAGTTGTCGTAAACCATTGAACTGAGCGCATCTATCCCTCTCGTTTTCGAAAGTGCCAAATTAAAATTTATTAATATTTAATCAAACGCAAATCAAATTTCTTTTGTTCTATAAAAACTCTTATAGAAAAACACATAGCTTACGAGTTTAAGCTCAGGAGGCACTGGCGGTGATGTAGAAGTTAAAGAGGAGGAGCGAGAGTACTCCTCCTTGTGGAACTCCCTGCTTTAACTTTCGATATGTCGATTTCCTATCACGGAATTCGACATACGCCTTCCTGCCTGTGAGTTAATTCGCAAGCCAACGCTTTAGAGTGTTAGAAAGCGGCGAGTTTTCAATGTCCTGGAGTAGCATGGAGTGGTTGACCGGCCTTCGACAGGTCAAGGGTTGTGAGCACAGTGCGCTTGTGTGGGCTAGGGGAGTTTACCCCATCTGCGATGGTGGAGGTGATTTCGCATAAGGCAGTGTTGGTGCTTCTGCCCTTCCGGAAGCCATGCTGGTGGTTTGCGAGAGGGAGAGCCTCTTGAAGGGTGGGGAGGATCAACGCCTCCAATATCTTTATGGCAGGGGCCAGGAGTGTGATTGGTCGGTAGGAGGTACCTAGGCTCTATTGGCTTGCCTGGTTTGGGCACTGGGATGACCTTGCCTGTTTTCCATATGTCTGGAATGACAAGGGAGGTGAGGCACAGGTTGAAGAGTGCTGTGAGGTAGCCAACTCCCAGGGGCCCCACCTTCTTCAGCATAATAGTGGCGATACCATCAGGTCCAAGGGCTTTAGAGTTCTTGGCATCTTTGATGGCGGCTTCGACCTCCTCGCTGGAGAAGTCTATATCTTCGGGGTCGTGGTTGAGGTTGCGCAAACGGTGTAGGGCTGCTCTGTGGCTCTTGTCTGTGTTCCAAGTCCTTGTTGCATAGCTTGCTAGCATCTTTATATGAATCGTCTTTTTACCAGACCAGCTCCTTGTCATTTTCGGTCTTCCCATTTTGTTAGAAATTTAAACGATAGCTGCTCAGTACGAGTCCGATCACCAGCACAAATGCAAAATATACTTTAAAAATCAATTTCTATTTAAATCAGTTTAAATTGTTATTGCTTTCGTGTGTTTAAATGTCAAACGTTCAAAATGTTTTTTATTTGTTTTAAAGTGTCCAAAACGCCTGTGTTATTTATCAGTGTTCGTTAATCTGACAAAAAAAATTAAAAAAAAAAAACAAAGCTTACTGTTTTTTAAATTGTTTAGTTTGTTTGATTTTTACATTGTGTGTTATTCACGCACCCTGCTAACATGTTCATTATTTTTTTGCAGCTTGTCTTTTCGCACTTTTTTTAAATATTGGGACCTCGTTCAACGCTAAATCATTTAGATTGAACTGGGTTTTGATATCTGCGGACTGCTACGTACAGGACGGAATGAAATCTATCTCACTCTTCCGTTGCGTTAAGCGAGCAAAGCGCTAAGGCTAAAAACGACCCATTTAACTCATTAGCCCTCATATTGGGGCTACATAGAATCAATCGAAGTTCTTGTAGGTATGGCATCATTGATTTATTTATCAGAATTCAATACATTTTTGTTGTGTATCACAGCATCAAGGAGACAGATTCTTGAAGTCCTCCTTATCAAATACCAAATCGCGGTGATTATTACGCGCGAATGTTTGTTGACAGATTTGGGGGTTTACAATGCGCATACGGTTTACATAGACACAATAAAAAAAAGGCATCGTTAATTTGCACTACACAAATATTATTGTATTTTTCGTAATATTAGTAAAATCACAGTGAAATATTACTGCACGCTGCTGAATTAAAAATATAGTTCTGGGCCTCCAAGATGTGCATTTCAGTTAAACAAATAGCAACTAACAATATAATATAACCACTGTAGCGTATCGTCCGCAGAAAGTCCCAGAGCTTGTCGCAGAAAATGCTGAGTAGCACACAGTGAAGCAGGGCATGCACATTGACTATGCGCCACATCCAGGCCACGCAGAAAAACCAGGTTGACTTGAATACATAATTCTGGCACTGGTATTGGCTGGTGGTGACATTATCTCGCTCTAGCATATTCTGATATACCGCAATGTACCGATTCCACGCCGTCGAGCTGAGCAACAGCTGTCCCGTGAAGCTGATCACGTTTTTCGCCACTTTGCGTGTGCTTGCCTTCATTTTGGGAATCATTGTTGGCTCCGGAGACGTTTTGGGATCGCTCATTGGTATAATTGAGTAGCCCCGTCGGGGCGGATTGTTTTTCAGGTAGAAGAATATGCCCAGTAGCAACGCGATACAGCCAAGTCCGTCGCACAGACCGTCTACATAATAGCCCGACGTTCCGATTTCGGAACGCTCGCCACGGATATGTTTCTTGACACGGGCCACATGACCATCCAGGTCATCAAGGAATGTGCGTATCTGGAAAAGCAGCACACCAAGTCGCCGGTACCCCAGACTGTCCGATGCCACCAGCTTTCCCGCAATGCAAGCCACGCCCACATGGAAAAAAGATATCATGTTGGCCGTGATGAAGGCGGAGCGCGAGAATCCAATCACATTGTCGAAGATGGTGGCCAGCGGTGCGAACAGATAGTGGTTGGTGTGGTCTAGCAATATGGCTTTCACGGTTATATGACAAAGCGGATTTATATTACAAGATATCCATGTGTGGTCTTCGTAGGACGGCTGTTTATCAACGGTGGGAAGTGTCGTAGTGCTGCTGCTGCTCAAATCGCCTTGCACACTCAGAGATGCTGGTGCCACCGACAAAGAGACAGATTCAGCTGCGGTCGAAACGTTGGTGTGGTAGTTTCGATCAATCGCATAGTTGTGGATTCGCAGAAAGAGCTCAACATCCATAAAAATGTAAAATATTATTAACAAAAACAACAGTGTTAATAGTATTTTGCTGATTTGAGAACTAGGCCCAATCATTTTGGTGTTTTGAGGTAGCTTTCAACTTTCAAATAAATAAATTCTTTGCAAGTGCCGTTTTGGAGGAGATTACTGAAATGAGAGTAAGAAATAAATGCAGTTAGTAACGAAGATAAATGTGTTGTGCTTAAATTCAGTTCAAGAAGCGGCAGTAGTAGAAGTATTGCATTATATGAGGGATGCGAAGCGTTCGGAAGTTTCGACTGGTTCGGTTTAGTGGATCGTAGAGGCTTCCAACCCCCGCTTTGGTTTACAAAATGAAAGTAATCCAAAAAAAATAGAGGCAAATTAACTTCGGCTTAACCGAAGTTTATATTCCCTTGGAGCTTGATATATGCCTGCCAGTTTGTTAAATGGCAGCTAAACAATATATTCATCATTATATTCATAACTAAAAAGTGTAAAGTGTGAAAAAAAAAAGTTTTTTCACTAGAACTACTTTTTCGGCCTTTAGTTCCTATGGCAGCTGTATGCTGTTGGCATCCGATTTAAATCAGAATTGTGTGGTAGCATGTAACATTGATCAGTAACAAGTTTGATGCGATAGCATTTAAAACAAAAAAGTTTTTCTCACTAAGACTTTTTCAGACCTATCTTTTGTATGGGAGCTATACTATATAGTTGTCCAATTTCGACAAGTCTTGGTGAAATTATGTGAAATCATTGAAATGTTATAAATTGAGCGATAGCATAGAAAACAAAAAAGTTTTTCTTAGTAAAACGTGTTTTGCAACCGATCGTTCCTATGGCAGCTTTTCAAAACTTGAACAGAGGACTCGACCACGATCCAAACGTTGACTTAGAAGACATATACTGGATGAGTGGCTGTCGCATTTTTGGCCCCTGGAAAATGTTAAAACTTTAACATGATGTTCAACTCGGCCCACACGTAGTTTTAATCTCATATTTAGTTAACTCAGCCTATGTCATAAATATGTCACCTTTTGTAAATGCATTAATATTAATAGCGACACTGATGAGGATCGCTCGCAACAGGATAGACGAGACTTAGAGACACAATCAGTGTCAGAGGTCATAAATACATGCCGCAGCCGAGGCACCACTTGAAAGGGTCGACGTGAAACCACTTGACTCGTATCGCGTGGGAATCATCCCTTGTGACCCACGCGAATCATTCAAATACACATCTGTGTGTTTTACACGCAATATAATAAAAGAGAACTCACTCGCCAGAGTGAGTCAGTACAAATTCAAACTTACAACTGTGCTCATTAACAGTGTATATTTCTATACATTTTTTGGTCCTTCGAGCCGGATCTACTTGAAGGATTGGTAGGTCTGTGCAGTATTAATCGTTTTCCGTGGCTTAGGACAACGGAATCTGTGGGTTTTAATTAAAAACTGTAAATAAATAAAACAGGGTCTACTTGGTGACATAATTAAAAACAAAAATCAAACGCGAAACAAATTTCTATACATTTTTTGGTCCTTCAAGCCGTATGTGCGATTTTCGCGGAAAAAGGTTGTAAGCGCTACACATTTTGTGGTTTATCGAAATCCGTCAAGTAGGTGCGATTATGGGAATATTCGATATAACCATGGCGCATATGAAGCCTTAAGAGGAGGTCAATATGAGTGACCACGCCATGCAGGACGCCGGGCCATCAGAAGGAAATGATGTGCAGCGGTACACGACGCCCACACATGCTACCGAAGCGGACAGCTTTGGCTCTGCAAGGCCAATAGACGAATTGGCTAATCTATTGGACTCACTTGCAGGGAAACTAAGTCTTGCTATTGAAGAAGCTAGTAAATACCTCATTGATTTTTACACTGATGAAATAATTAAGAAAAATCCATAATTGAAGGTATCTTGACTGCGTTGGAAGAAACGCATAAGAGGCTGAAGGCTATGAATAATCTCAGCCATTTTGACAAGATTCTCGATCTGAGAATTGAGGCCATGACTATAATGGAAATGTTGGATCTTAGAAAGCAGCGCCTACAAAAATCAAAGGACGTAAAAGCAGCTTCAACTTCAGCAGCATTACCACCTCTACCAGCTGCACCAGAAATACAAATACCGACATTTAGTGGAAACCGTAAAGATTGGCCAACGTTTTATGGATGGTTTAAGCAGGCAATCCACGAGAGAGCAGACTTCGGGGATGCCATCAAGATGCTTTACTTAAACCAGTGTCTAAAAGGGGAAGCAAGTAGTTCACTTACTTTCTCACTGATGCATGAACCTATACTACGGCTTGGTACCGTATATGTAAGATAAATAAAGAAGAAGACTGGAAAGGACTTCCAGAAGAGAATGTCAGGAGACCACATCTGGAAACAGCAGGTACGCCATTGAGAAACACCCACAACTCCCAAGGAGCCGACTTTCTCCATGTTCAAGGCCAACCCGAGGCGGATGAATGAAAAATATGTGCGAGCGGCAGATGCTGCAGATATTGCCCAGGGGGCGTCTTTTACAATTCTGCCTGAATCGGAGGTTGTCAACAATTGCGCACGGCCAGCAACCGAAGTCCAACAACTGAATCAGCACCTCCATGGCAACGATGAGGACAGCAACCAACACGGTCAATATCCCGAGCTCAAAGGGCAAGCATTGAAAGTGGATCGCATTCAGCAGGAGAGCGAGTCCACCATGGAGAAGAAGCTCAAGGATGTCCTCCAGTCCCGTGAAGAGCTGGCGGCCACTTCTGACCAACAGGCACACGTCGACAAGGACAACGCAAAAATAGAAGATGTCACGCACGCAAGGGCTATGCCAGTACGCAGTTCGTTTAGTCTGGAGTTGCTGTCTAATATGGAGCTGTGCGGTAAGACGGGAGATTATGAATTGGACTCCCAATTAGAAGATGCACAGGAATACGAAAGTCTGACAGGGGACGGCTTCAAGGAAGAGCCTAACCCCATATTAGAGCGGACGGTAGAGGATACCACGGCTTTGCGCTTGAACAGGATTAAGCATTAAATCGCCGTACAGAGGGATGAATCGCAATCTATCCAACGGTGGCTCTGAACAGTCAACACTGCCAAAACAGGCGGACACCGCAGGACTACAATGCGGGCAAAGACCATTGGGGCTTTTAGAGCCATTTACTTTCGAAATTTCTTTCCTATTTTGCAGGCAAGGAAAACTATCTGCACGATTAAAGATGCAGACGTGGTCATCTCGCTGAAAGCAACATCAAGTTGGTACGCATTCAACGAAACCATGGAACTGGAGCGCCAACGAAGACGTTTTATTAGAGTGTTTGGTTCTTACGAAAGAGTAAGGCATAATCTGGATGAGTGGCTGTCGCATTTTAGGCTCCCTGAGAAAGTTCAAAACTTGAACATAGGACTCGACCACGAACCAAACGTTGACAGATTTAATTACGGTTTGACAAGGGTCGAGTGTTTGCCACCATCCGGTGGCAGCTGACTAAAGATGCGTCGTGTGTGACAATATGTTTTCTTATCACATACGCATGCGCACCACTCCAACTTACATACACATCTTTCTGTCTTACTCACACATTGTTAGATTAAAGTAGAAATAAGGAACAATTCTTAATAAAAGAGAACTCACTCGCCAGAGTGAGTCAGTACAGATTCAAATTTACAACCGTGTTCATTAAAATTATAGATTTATATACAGCAGCTATATGCCATAGTCATCCGATCCAAAAAAACGATCGAATATGGAACAGTCGAAAACAAGAGAGAGGCTGACTTTAGGTTCGTCTTCCTTTGCACTGCCAAAACCTATAAACATTATTCAAAATAATCTCTATCAGGCCTGTTCCCGTTTTCGATTCCGATTAAATCATGCGGAATCGGAATTGTTAAATGTTCTCGCTCCCAAAAACCGACTGTGTTTTTCGGCTTTTAACTTTTTTTTTTTTTTTATTGCAAGGCAGTCTCAACACATCAAGCCAATTAAACAAAATTACATTTAATTATTAACAACACGCAGCAAAGTAGTACTAGTGAGTAATCCTCAAAGTTCAAGTAAAAGCAATTCCACGTATACTAAAATATAACTATACCTGCGCTGGACAGGGATGTGGGATAACTAATGTAAGTACAGAGAAATTTAATTTAAAAAACCGGCAAATCTTAAAAAAAACTAGTTCTAAAATTAAAAATTTTTTACTCTATAAAAAGTAAATAGGACACAATTGACAGAGATCCTATCAAGCAACAAGTGGTTTACAAGATTTGCAACAGTAAAAGCATCTCATTAACAAGTAAAATTGACTATAAAATAAGTTTACATAAGCAAAATTCACTGGAAGTTACACGATTGGGAATTGCTAAACACCCCACTAAATAAGAAAGAACAGTTAACTTGGATTCAATACAAAGTTAAGCGCAGCTGTTCTAAGAACAAAAGTTATTAGGTTGTGGACCAGCGACAAAGCCGGAATGTACCCTTAAAGAAACCATAGGTCAGTTGCCGTTTAACGATTAAGTTTCCGGGCTCGTTCACTTCAGGGGCTGAGTTAGTGGTAGTTCCTAGAGCGGTAAATCTACATTTCTGGGTTTAGTGTATATTTGACGTGAACCACGCTGTCCGTCAGTGTGTGCGGTGCGCGCCCCCGATAGACAAAAAGCCCATCGATGCTCGTAGTTTCCGTTGGGGCTTAGCCCGCTGCGCCCGCCCTTCCGGAAGTTCGTGTTGTGTAATCCTTCACGTAAACTTAAAAACTACATTTACTTTCACTCGACCCTCTTGATGACAAAAAGATTCACCTGAATTCTTTGATCGTCTTTTAGATCTGACAGCACTTACCAATTCCGATCAATCGAATTCGGAAACGGGAACAGGCCTGCATATGTATAAAAGAGAGTGTCCTGATTCACTGACTGACTGATTGGCAATCATCGCACAGCCCAAACGATAAGAGATAGAGGGCTGTAATTTTCACAGGAGTTTCTGTTGGTGGTGAAAGTGCGTACTAAGACGGGGTTTTGGAAAATTCCACCCGGAAAAGTCGGAAAAGCGTGAGAAAAGTTTGTATGGGAAAAATGCTATTTTTCATCCGATTGACTTGAAACTTGGTTTGTAAGCATAGTACGCGAAATAATTCGACACGTGTTTTCCCGATTTTGGAAAATGGGCGGGAAGTGGGCGGGAAGTGGGCAGGAAGTGGGTGAGATGTGGGTGGGATGTGGGCGGAAAGAGGGTGGGAAGTGGGTGGAATGAGGGCGAAAAGAGGGTGGGAAGTGGGTGGAATGTGGGTGGGATGTGCGTAGGATGTGGGTGGGATGTGGGCGGGAAGTGGGTGGTATGTGGGCGAGAAGTGGGTGGGATGTGAGCGGGATGTGGGTGGGATGTGGGCGGAAAATTGGCGGGAAGTGGAAGGGAAGAGGGCGGGAAAGGGCGGGAAGTGGGTGGATGTGGGCGGGAAATGGGTGGTGAGTGTGCGTTGTTGTACTATTGAAGGCGCAGCGAAGCGCGACGGGTTATTTGCTAGTTTATATATAATATATAAAAGAGTTCAACCTGACTAATTGACTGACTGACTGGTGAGCGTCGCACAGCCTAAACCATAAAAGATAGGAAGATGAGATTTTCACAGTAGTTTTATCTTATGCTGAAAGTGAGCATAGGAAGGAAAGGATTTTGGAAAATTCTGCCGGGAAGTGTGGAAAATTCTGCCGGGAAGTGTGGAAAATTCGCGGAAAACTTTTGTATGAAACTTTTTTGTTTTTCATCCGATCAAGTTCAAACTCATTTTCAAAGCTCTATATGAAAATTCGACAACAACTGCATACCAATCTTCCGGAAAATTCACCCCCCCTGGGTCGAAAGTGGGTGGTCACCGTTGTATGGGCGAAACTTTTGTTGCCAGCGATTAGCGCCAAACTCATTTTCAAAATTACGCATAACAAAACATAAAAAAGTGACATTCAAATTTTGGAAAATCTATCCCCAAAGTCAGAAAATTCGCGGAAAACTGCGTTGTAATTTCTTTTTTGCTTATTATCCGATCAGATTCAAACTCATTTTCAAAGATCTATAGGAAAATTCAACAATAACTGCGCTCCAATTTTCCGGAAAATCCCACCCGGAAAAGTCGGAAATGCGTCGGAAAAGTTTGTATGGTAAACATTTTTTTCATCCGATTGACTTGAAACTTGGTTTGAAAGCATAGAAATAATTTGTCACGTGTTTTCCCGATTTTGGCAAATCCGCACACGAGGAAAATCGCCGGAAAATTCTGGATGCAAAAAACTATTTTTCATACGATTGGCTTGAAACTCGGTTTGTAAGGTCAAAATGAGAATTTATTTTGTTTTTAATTTTTCGATGTTGGAAATACCGCCGGGATGCTCACTGGGAAGTGGGAGGGATGTGGGTGGAAAGTGGGTTGTAAGTGGATGTAAAGTGGGTGGAGTGTGGCGGGAAGTGGGAGGGATGTGGGTGGGATGTTAATGGGAAGTGCGCGGGAATTGGACGGGAAGTGGGCGGGAAGTGGGTGGGATGTGGGTGGGATGTAGGTGGCAGGTGGGTGGAATGTGGGTGGGATGTAGGTGGGAAGTGGGCGGGAAGTGGGCGGGATGTGGGCGGTATGTGGGCGGGAAGTGGGTGGGATGTGGGTGGTATGTAGGTGGGAAGTGGGCGGGAAGTGGGCGGGATGTGGGCGAGATGTGGGCGGGAAGTGGGTGGGATGTAGGTGGGATGTGGGTGGTATGTGGGTGTTATGTGGGTTGGTTGTGGGCGGGAAATGTGCGGGAAGTGCGTGGGATGTGAGTGTGCGTTGGTTCTATTCAGTTGAAGGCGCAGCGAAGCGTGACGGGGTATTTGCAAGTTCTTTATAAATCAATTGAAGACTAGAATGCAAATTAAATTTCACTAATAATTTTTAAATTGAGCAAAGCGGTAAGGAAAATTCACATTATGTAAGTGTCTAATTTAGCAATTACTTTTCATTGCACCGGCCAACAAGTATTACTTCTCAAAACGAAAAACATTTTAGTTTTGGTATTGCGAGAACATAAATCAATTCCATCCTCGAAAAGTTCTAAGATTATCTTTAATACTTATTGTTCCATGACATACTGACCTGGACTTTAAATGATCCAAGCCCGAATTTGATATTATCAAGTGCAACACCCCAGTAGCTCGCAACATTAGTATTTGTAATAATAGCACATTATTTCCACCTGAAGTCATACCATTTTATAATTTATACTAAGTAACATGAAGCCCTACTTTATGCGTTACAACAAACCGAGGCTTGGGTCGACTACCAATCCCTGAGGTGGATCCCACGAACGGAACGGATCACCAAGATCGACATACTGCATTCAGAAAGGAAACACCACGGCAAGACGAATCAGACTTCAAGTATACAGATTAACCCCAGAGAAAAGCCGCAATAAAGATGCTAATATTCACGAACAGCGCGGTGCATTCTTATCTTCTTATCAGAAGAACCAAGTGTCCCAGAATCAAATAATATCTGTGACAGACCCTGGCAACGGCCAGCTATTTCCGTGCCACGAAAAGAGAGCGTTACACAATCTTCTGAACTTTTCTGTATAAAAATAAAATGATTAATATGGTTTCAAACGTACATGTTTTTCGAATAAGCAATAAAAAAAAGTGGTTTCTGAACAAAGGTTTGAGCCCGAACTTAGGTTAAGCGACCTTTTCAACCCGTTCCACGAACACAAAAAGTTTCGCAGGTTCGAGCCCCGGACTGAAATTCTGCAGATTTTTTGAGGTTTGTAGTCCTATTTATAACTAAAGAAGTTGAAGAAACTTGTTATGAAATTATATTGATGGTATTGAGGGATGATTCTTTACTTGGAGAGTTAATATACATATTTTATGTATAAAACGTAGAGATCAAATTTGTTGTGTGAGCGAACCAAAACAGAACAAATCACCAAATATTATTCTAAAAACTTGTTTCGGTCTATTTTTATACATAGTTTATGGAATGTACAGACCATATAGGTATCTGGAACTCAACGTCAGATTTGTAGGTCTTGCCTAAATATTAGTAAAAAAAACATATATATATAAATTTTTTAATTTTCAATATTTGGGAATGATAATAAAACATTCTTCAGTTTTTTTTTTAATATCTTAACTTATAAATCTGTAGGCCCGACTGACTGACATATTATCAACCCACAGCCAAAACTGCGTATCCTACAGATCTAAGATTTGGCGTAGACCTTTGTTTACTTAACACATCAATAGCTTTAAAAATATGTTGACCGTATTTCAGAATACAGAAGTTGGAATTTCACAAAGCTAGCAGTCGCAAAATGTACATTCATATGTAGGAGCTGCTAGATCGTCATTTGCCCCATCGAGTACTACCCAAGGTGTTTCTTTTGCAAGCGCATTGAAACTAGGAATGGAAAGACCCTCATCCACAGCCACAGTCTCACCGGAAATACGAACTGATCCGGCTCTGCTAACAATTAATAAACAAGCGGAACAACCATCAAACTATAGTAGCTTAGAAACCATGTTCCTATCGTTGCAGCAAACACTGAAGGATTTCATTGTATACATGCAAAACACAATGCACGAACAAATGAGGAATCAAGGCATCCTTATTCAAATGCTTGCCTCGCGAAAATCCATATAATGGCTCTCCTAAGAGTTTCACTCTGGAATGCAAATGGCATTCCTCGCCACAAAGTGGAGTTGTCAAAATCTCTCCTAGACAACGAAATCGACATAATGCATCGAAGACTGCAGACAAACTGGCTCAAGTACAAAAGCAACGAAGAAAATGCAAATGTTTTTGCACTTCACCTAAGAAATGTTTTCAAGCCGAACCCACCAACCAACGCATATACATTGCCATTGATTCCCACTGCTGCACAGAATGACCCAATCAAAGTTCATTCGCTTGAAAGAAATCGACAATCATAATGATTCAGAAACCAGGAAAGGATAGAACTCAAGCGTCATCATACAGACCCATAAGCCTTCTACCTTGCTTATCAAAAGTATTTGAGAAGATCTTACTTCGCAAAATTGATTCACACGCACCAAATATAATTCCCTTACATCAATCAATCAAGACTTTTGGCCATCCACCTATCTTATGTGGAAGAGTGGCTGTCCAACTGGCGAATAAAGAATAACGAGCAAAAGTGCAAACACGTGACGTTCACACTCAACAGAAAAACCTGTCCCCAGATATCCCTAAACGCGACATTGATACTCCAGTCAAACGATATTGTATACCTTGGAGTACACCTCGACAGACGGCCATTCTTCATTCTTCAAAGATCTTAATCAAGTATTCTCAGAACACTCACTGGAGCGCCATGGTACATTCGCAACGAGTGTATTCATAACGAGCTAAGGATCCATGGTTGAAACTGAAATACAGCACCTCAAACGCAACTATTCTCAGAAACTTCTTGCCCACCCTAATGAACTTGCACAATCTCTCACCCTGCAATCAACGCATTCTCGCCTCAGAAGGAAAGACCTACCAACCCTCCGACTGAATTAAAGGGCCGCGGAAAATAAACTACCTCCAATAGGGGATGGTTTTATAATAGTTTCTAGACTAAGATTTGAAAACTTATTGTCTCATTAAGAGAAGATTGAATAAATTCAAAAAAGCTAAAACAAAAATATGTAGCCAAAGAAAAGTAACGGAACTTTGGCACTCAGAAGATGTTGGACTAATCTGTTTTTCTATAAGCATTTGCGAAAAGCACGTAGTTTGTTCACAAATCGGATTGTTTTTTCTACCTTAAATAACATTTGAGGTTAGACTCAATGCCATCCGAAATCATTAACATCTGACAAGACTTTATTCACATAGGAAAAGCGAATGAAGAAAATTGCAGTTTGAATGAAGCATTAATAGTGCGGACTGTTTTGTAACATGTAAGATTGACTTTACAGCTCCAAAGGGTCAAGCCAAGCTTCTCTTAATCTCTTGGCGTGTGTGCTACAGCTTTACCCCGAGTCCGATCAACTAAGTTTGAGAAGCTTTTTCATGGCTGGTTAACGGATGTGCTTAAGCTATTTTTCTAAAGAAAGTAAAATATATGGCCTAAGGTGGGATTGAACCCGCGCCTCCCGCACAGCAGGCTAACCGCTGTGCCACAACCGAGTGCGGCCACTTTATTGGGACAAAATGCTTATATTTACGTATGGGTAATTATTTTTAAAGTGGGCAACTATTTTTTTCATATTTTATATTCTCCAAGTATTTAAAAAATTTTGTCTGGCTTTAACCGCAGTTTTCTATGATTTTAATCAGGGCTCAATACCGGAACCAGAACCGGAACCGTTAACCGAAATAAACCGTTTCAAATCGCGTACCGGAACCGGAACCTGAACCGATACAAAAATTTTTTTAAGAACCGAATACCGTTTACCGTTATTATTGGAACCGATAAAACCGGAACGAAACCGAAACTTTGGTACCGGTACGGTTCCGGTTTTTTTTTTATACGCTGTACCTAATTATGTTAGGAGTGTGCAAAATTATGTAACTGAGAGGAATCATTTCCGACCTTATAAAGTTCTTGATCTTATGTATGTAGACAAAAAAACAAAAGATTGAACAGTCCAAAATATTGCAAAGTTTGGAAATGGTAATGACGGGTAAACAGAAGGTGTAGATCAAACAATTAAACACAAAAAAACCATGAAACAACTAAAATAAATGCGAAATTTGTTAGATTTTCTTATTCCCAAAATTTTTATGAAGATTTGATAGACTGCAATAGTAGAGGGTAAAAATATGTGGTGTAGACCGAACTGTCTCAAAAATAGGAAATTTACAAAATTACATGAGTTCAGAAAAGTATAAATTTGCAAAAATTCTTATATGAGTTAATGAGACGTGTTGATCAAACGGACCAAAAAATCGCAAAATTTGCAAAATTTTATAACGATTTTGATTCTTATGAAGACGGGTAAATAAACGGATGGTGAATTTTGCTAGATAAAGATTTAATAGATGGTAATTGTAAGGTATGCTTCACTCCATCGCTTTGTGAGCGGCGTAGCAACGCACGTCGGGTACATATTTATTAGAATTTTTTTTTTCAGTATTAAAAATAAGTAGTACTTATATCGGTGAGTACCGGTACGTACCGGTATACCGAAATAAAAATCCGGGTACCGAAACCGAAAACGGAAACCGAAATTAATTGAAAACCGATAAAGAACCTTTAACCGAAACATTCATTTCGGGACGTACCGGTACGGGAACCGGAACCGAAATTCGTTTCGGGATTAAGCCCTGATTTTAATAGATTTTTACACACTTGCAAAGGGTATTTTAATTTTGCCCAGAAGTTTGCAACGCATAGAAATATTCATTTCCGACCCTATAAACTTTATATATTCATGATCAGGGCGACGAGCTGAGTCGAATTAGCTGTGTCCGTCCGTCTGTCTGTCTGTTTCTAGGCAAACTAGTCTCTCAGCTTTTAAGCTACCGAGCTGATTCTATGCACAGAGTCTTCTTTTTACTGCACACTGCTAATATGTCGGAACCGACCGGATCGGATGACTATATCTTACAGCTGTCATAGGAACTATTGGCCGAAAAGTGGGTTTTATCTAGAAAAATTGTTTGTTTTAATGCTGGCGTTCTTAAACTCTGATGTATTAAAACATTTGCAAGGGTATACAAACTTCGGCAAAGACGAAGTTAGCTTGGCCTGCTTGTTTTTTCCAAATTTTCCCTTTGCCGGATGCACAGATATAGCAATGGTCTTTTTTCTTTTTTAAATAAATAAAAATGTTAAAAAAATATTTGTGTTCCTTTGCTTTGTGATAGAAATATTTTGATGGTTGAACTGGGTAAAAATCCGTCGAAAAATAAAAAAATTAAATCGCGATTTGTGGAAAAAATTAATATAAGTAAAATTATGAGTAATCCTCATGATATTATTAGTACTCTGATAAAGGTTTCATGATAGGATGTATAACTTTCCGAGAAATTTAAAATACCGACAATACCATATTATGATTCACCTAGGAACAACTTCTTATAGGCAATAGACCATACCAAAAAAATACACCGATCTGCGCTTTCAGATTCACCAGCAAAGCCTACATATGTTGGATTGTGGTAATTTCTGTTCTAGCAATTGGCGTTGACAAACTTTGACCATTGATGTTGGAGCAAAGAAGTAATGTTTAAGCATTTCTGCGGATTAATTGTCAACCAATAGACCTACTGACTTAAAATAAATAATACCCTCCCAGATAATAGCTACCATGCCTGATTCAATATATTCATGGATCTTCTGGGGCATAATTTCTATCGGCGGGGTACTAAACACTTGTCCATTGGAGGCGGGATTAATCGCGAACTCGTCGTAATCTAGAGCAAGTGTTTATATTGGTCCCTTTCCCAGACCTTTTTAAGTGCCGCCCTGTGTATTAATTTAAAATTTGAACGATTTGCTAGTTGAAATACCTACACACATACAATCTGGTGGCCGAATGCCGGAGTACTATCACAGATACGACTGCTAACACACACATTTACACATACGCACGCATATACACACACTCAGATTGACACACAGCGCTACCCTAATTGATAAATAAATAAGAATTTTATGAGCAATTGGATTACGATATAGGCCTGTTCCAGAGGCCATTTGATTGATGTACTTACTGTCGCATTTCTTCATCACTTCAAAACGATTTCATGTTAGCTCTGTTTCTCTGCGATTTCTGTTTCTTTGAATTTGTTGTTATTTATTGATATTGCGTGCAACTGGTTTTACTGTTTCGATGATTTTATCTTGTATTTTAATTGCAAGAAAATCCGACTGCGTGCGCTAAGGACGCAATTATCCACAAGAAAGTCGGTAAATATAAATATATAGTTTATTGGTACATATATATAAATGTAAAAGTTAATGTACAATATTTTTACACACACACTCTACTGGTGTGTGTAAATGAAGGGAAATTAAATAAAAACAAACAGTGTGACCGTGCTGGGAAAATTTCCCTTCCAATTCTATACCGATGGGGTACCCTGCATGATACTATAAATAGAAGGTAACAAATAACTTTTCATAGTGACGACACAGACTCACGATTTATTAATTGTTGACCTTTTTTAAACCAAAATGAAAGTGCATTAAGACTTCTGCAACAATTAAATTAAATTAAATTAAAACTAAAAAATTTTAAACTCCCAACCTAAGGCTTATCTTTTAAATAAAGTCACAGAATCAATAAGTTATGAGCACCCTTGCATTCATTGTATCATGGGTACCCTGTTCGTTAGTTTATAACACAGTGCAACAAATAAATTGGTTACGTCTTCGGATCCCGATATTTTTTAAGAGCATTCCGAAATTACACAGAGAATCTAGTATGTTTGTGTATTTGAATGTACAAATTGGAAATATAATCACAGTCGTCCTCTCTAGCAATATCGCACTTAATCGTTCTTAAAAACATTAAAACGTTCTTAACTGGTGGTCAGAATCCTCCACAAATCTCCCAAAATTATATTAGATTTAAAAAGTCCTGCTTTTTATTCCACTACGCAGGTTAGCTTAGAACGTCTCTTCTCAGGCCGTATCGAAACCGAAAACCGAAATAGAACCTTCAACCGAAACATTCATTTCAAGAATGCACGTTACTAATATAAATAGGGCGCGATACATGCGATGAACTCGATAATTCCTTTCACATAATTTGTAAATGCGATAAAAACACACGACTCGCCAACGCTTCCCATCCCTAACAAGGCACGATGACATCTTCACATTCTTTAACCAAGACTTTCTGGAGATATTTCCGAATATTTTTGATAAGCCTTGGCACCATAATGTAAATTGGAAAGCGTATGACTTAAAGGTATTAAACCGACTGCTAACAGGGTTCACATATGATAATGTTTATCTCCATACAATCAAAGCCCGTCCTACGAACATCTGTCAGGAGTGTAGTTTATTAGACGATGCTGAACATTCTATTTTCATATGCCGGAGATTTTCTTTACTGAGGAGGAAATTTAAAATATTTAATCGCTTTAATGATCTTAAGACATTACTAATGTCAAAAGAGCTTCTATTTTACAGAGAGCTCGCTGTGTTCATAAGAGAAGCCGCCTTGGAATTTTAAAAAATTTTATTTTAAAACGCGTTATGTTGAAATCGCGTTAAGTACCTACCTTTTGGGTGTTTTATATATTAGTATGTTCATGGGGCTATGAACAACCAGTCCTAAGGGCTGCCACTGATGAAAAAATATCGATACATCGCATCTGGACAATGTTTACACGTCCAATTTTTGCTGTCTCTAAACGATAGCTAAGCCCAAAAAAAAAAAAAAAAAAAAAAACAATAGTATGTTTGCTGTAAGGACTGCTCTACAAAGGACACGCGGTCTCCTCCATTTGCAGAGCTTATCCTGTCGCCCACTGTCTGGGGGAACCTCCGCCAGCCGGAGCAAAGCCTACGATCATGATGGAAAAACAAAAGTCTCAATTTTTAACACCGAGACGGATATGGGACTGATGATTACGGGTTATTCGCAGTATGGATTTCGGTTAAATAACGATATGGTGTTAATAGGACCCATCAGCGTGTTCCCCAGGTTTGCGTCACAGTTCATTTTAAAAATGTAATTATGTAAACAATTCTGTTCTTCAGGTCGGTACTTTCTTGGAACGTCAACTCGTTCGAGGACATCAACGAGGAAAGCCTTAGCTTATTCCCCACTCTGGAGCCAAAGATTGATGTACTTATCATTGGCATTGGGGACCAGGGCCCCACGCCGCAACTATCGAAGCGGCTCATTGAGTTCATGAAGAAGTACAAAATAAATGTTGAGGTGCTGCGAACCGAACAGGTGGGAACTAATACAAATAGCCCTCGCATCATCAAATGAACTATATGAAAATGAAACTCTTTTCAGGCTTGCGCTACATTTAACTTTCTAAATGCCGAGAGCAGAATGGTGGCCTGCGCTCTAATTCCTCCACTGCATCTGACCTACAATGAAAACGATGTCCTTCAGACCAAGCTGAAGCATAAACAACTCTATGAAGACGATTAATGGAGTGTAGGAAATGAAAACTCTTAGGGAAATTATGTTATGATGTTGATATGTAATTTATATTAATAGCAAGTTGAACTAAAACGAAAAGAAAAGTGACAATTCACACAAAAGCAGAAATGTTAACTAAACTAACTGAAATTGAGCAACTGATTACAGCCACAGGCTAAAAAGGAGGTGGAGCGGATAACTCGACCCTGGTCAAATGACTTAATATCGCTTATCCAACAAGTTCAAATGCATAGGGGCTATTTCAGGCTCCGACTTGATGTAAAACCGGGACATCACAACTGGGACTACCCCCAAGAGAGACAAGATTCCTGGAATTCAAGACGTTCTGGAGGAAAACTGGTACTCGAGGCTTTGATTAGGCTCTAGGTTTTGGACATATATTTATGGAAAGCAAAGGAATTGAAAGTCTTAGGACACATTCTGTGGGATACAGAAATTGATGTAGATCCAGAAAAGTAAACACAACGCACACCACAGACTAAAGAAGGGACGACAATCTTTTGTGTGGTGCACTGCTGAACCAGCGGCGTACGATAAGCGGGGTTTGAGGGTTAAAGGGGTCCCCACGTGCAAAATTTTTTTTTTCGATTTTTTTTGCATTTTTTTATAGCTTGGATATTTGAGAATATGGCGCAAAAAGGATTTGTTTAAATTCGAAATACTTTGGAAGATAAATAAATTTTTTGTCTTCCGATGTCTTCGATAAAAACAAGCAATTTTCAAATTACTTAAAACCTTAAGCGCAGTTATCTCGAAACCACGTTTTTGAACTGGTGGCCATGATATATCCAGTTAAACTGAACCGATTTTGATGATTCAAAGTGGAATCGACGCAGAATTGTCACCATTCTGGTGTGACCCTCAATCATAACTTAAAAATCGAGAAAGGCAAAGCTAACTTCGTCTGTGCCGAAGTTTTGATACACTTGAAAACGCTTGTCTCAACGGTTAGCAACTTCGACCAAACTTCGCAGATCAGCTTAAAAACCTTTAATATTACCCATGACCGTGATTGAGAGCGGTAATATTAAGAAAAACCAGTTTTTCTCATTAAAACTCATTTTTCGACCGATCATTTGTATGGCAGCTACAAGAAGTAGTCATCCGATCCGGTCGGTTCCGACATATTAGCAGCGTGCAGACAAAAGAAGACTCTATGCAAAATTTCAGCTCGATAGCTTCAAAACTGAGGGACTAGTTCGCGTAGAAACAGACAGACGGACAGACGGACGGACAAAGATTAATCGACTCAGCTCGTCACGCTGATCAAGAATATATATACTTTATGTGGTCGGAGATGATTCCTTCTATGCGTTGCAAGCTTCTGTGCAAAATTATAATACACTTTTACACTAAACTACGAATAAAGGGCCCAACATCGAATTTTAATTTTTCAAATAACCCCCTTTTTTTTTAAATTTTTTTTCGATGGTCAGACCAGAATGACATCAATAATGATTATAATCTCGTTTTTATTTTTCATTTCACACAACCTGGAGATGTGGAATCGTGGCCGCCAGCACTACACCTTTTTCATCATTCGCTTCTGTTCTGTGCGAGCTGCCACCAGTTGGTCACACCAAGCTTGGCAATGTCTTCCCGCACCTGGTCTTAGTGGTGGTCTTCCCTGCTTGCCGCCTCCATAGTGCTGGAGCTTCTTCCTTCATTCTGGCGACATGTCCTAGCCAGCGCAGACGCTGCTGCTTTATGCGCTTGACCAGACTGGTGTCCCCATAGAGCTCATACAGTTCGTCATTTTTTCTAATGCGGAAATCATCGCCGACTTTTAAAGGTCCATAAATCCTCCAAAGAATTTTTCGTTCAAACACGCCAATCGCCGCTTCAACCGCTGCTGTCATTGTCCATGCTTCTGCGCCATATTGCAGGACTGGGATGATAAGCGACTTGTAAAGGTCTATTTTTGTTCTTCGCTTGAGGTCTTTGCTCTTGAACTCCCTACTTAGCCCATAGTAGCATCGGTTCGAATAAGTGATTCTTCGTCGGATTTCCAGACTGATTGTAACAGATTGTTCAAGTCGCAATGACTTTCTGTCCGCAGATACTAGGTACTTCGTCTTGTCCTCATTTACCGCTAAACCCATTAATTTAGACTCCTTCTCAATCTCTGAAAACGCCTTGCTTACTACCCGTGTGGTTTTGCCGATAATGTCAATATCATCGGCATATGCAAGTAGCATTAGATTTTTATGAATAAATGCGCCGGTTCTGTTGGCATGTCGGCACTTGCGCAGTATATCTTCCATCAGTAGATTAAAGAAGTCACACGATAAGGTATCGCCCTGCCTAAAACCTCTTTTGGTATCAAATGGTTCGGAGAGGTTCTTTCCTACTTTGACGGAGCTTTGCGTACTTTTCAACGTCATCATGCAAAGTCAAACGTACTTTGCTGGAATACCTAAAGTAGACAGGGCTTTGAAGAAGCTTTACCTTATCGGTGTGTCGAAGGCTGATTTATAATCAACAAAAAGATGGTGTGTTTGGATGCCTCTTTCATAGGTCTTCTCCAGGATTTGTCGTAGTGTGAAATCGGGTCTGTGGTGGATTTACCAGTTCTAAGGCCACACTGATAAGGTCCAATTAGTGTATCAATAAACGGCTTTATACGTTCACAAAAGTGCGGGACAGATCCCGCGGTAGTTGGCAGAAACTGCAGGGTCTCCTTTTTTAAAGATTGAACAGAGAACACTTAGATTCCAATCGTCGGGCATGCTTTCGTCAACCCATATACGGCACAGAAGTTGGTGCATGCACCTTACCAATTCTCCGTCTCAGCGCCTGTCGTCTTGTTGTTCTTTAGCCTTCGTATGGCTGAACAGACTTCCTGTTGGGAATATTGTCTATTGGTGGCATCGTTACTTCTCTAGAGGCGGCATCATGTTCGTCATCGCCTCCCAGTAGGTTGGAGAAGTAACTTCTCCATTTGTTAAGCGCCACTTGCGGATCTGTGACCAGATTCCCCTGTTCTTCTTTGCATTGTGCGACTCTGGGCTTGAAACCTTATGTTAATTGCTTAATCTTTTGGTAAAATTTTCGAGTCTCACTCATGCCGAATAACATCTCGACTTCTTTTTTCTTCTAAGTAGGCGCTTCTCCTCTTTCCTTTTCTTCTGGTAAAAAATTTTATCAGCATCCGCTTTCGTGTGCAAAAATTTCTTGTAGACCTCGTTTTTCTCTGCAGTAGCGCGTCGGCACTCCTCATCGTACCAAGACCGCCTTTGAGGGGACTCGGAGTACCCGAGTATTTCCAAGAAAGAAGCAACTAAAGACAAATTAGTAAATGTAAAATGTGTGTCGATAGACCGCGAATTATAAAGAATTATTATATTTTAGGTCGATGCAATCATCCACGGTTTTTTTTTTAATTAATTATTATTATATTCCTTGCACTGATGTGCAAAAGTACCGTTTAATTAGTTCAATGATGAGCTTTTCTGAAAGGTAGAATTATGTCGTTGACACACACGAGGCTTTGATGTGAAACAGGATGCTTAGTTTAAAAGCTTATTTTCAAATCGCAAGCTCTCTCAATGGCATATAAATCAGCAAGAGCAGACTTTCGAAAAAAAAAGAATACTAACAGGGAATAGAAAAACCAGCAACAAGATCACTTGCTGCAGGGTTCTTTCATTTTTTCAGGAAGTCATGATTATTGTGCTGATCCATAGATAAATGATGATATTTCTCCCACCCAGATACCACCAAGGTGAGATGTCTGATATCACCCAGATCCCACCCAGATACCACCCATATTCCACCCACATCCTACTCAGGTCGCTCCCAGAACCAACCTAGATCCCACAAAGGTCATACCCAGATCCAACCAACATTTCTGTAAACATCGAAAAATTTTACTTATTTTGTGGGTTGGCGCATTTCTAAATTCTTTTACGGTTTCCTTAACTATAGCAATAGTTCTCTGTAGGTAAATATTTACAAGAAAGTTACTGTAACATTTGAGGGTTGGCGCATTTTAAACCAACCCACAATATCGGTTAAATTAACCAACAGATATTTTGTGTGTATTATTTAAGCATTTAACAGTAGCAGAGTATAGGGCTTGGATATTAAGCATTTCTCTATGTAACAATAATATTCAACATATACTGCCATGTTCCGGTTTTCACTAAAGTGAAATCGAATTTTTTACATGTTCTCTTCTCTATACAACAATCAAGGAAATCCGTATGAAGCTTACAGTTTCTACTTACTCTTTACACGACTGATTCAAGTTAAAACGTTTTAATCTGATTAGCCAAATAATTTTTATGTAAATGCATATTTAACGAACTCGAATTCGACAATTTTTGTCGAAAGTGAAAACCGGAACAGGCCTGATATATTTTGAATTTAATAAAAATATTGTGCAGCTTTAAAGCAAGGCTGCAAATTTTTCAAATTCCGCAAACGCTTCTGTCCGGTATTTCAAACCCGTTGGAAAGTCTAAGGTTCCGTTTTTGGACCGATTCCTTTTCTCATTATGTATTTGAGATTCAGTTTTTTGGAAGGGTTTGCCCATTGCAGTTCGGTCGCATGAGAGCTCCGCGCTTGTATTTCTTCTGCCATTATAATCATTTTTTTCATGTTGAAAAATAATTTGTAATTTTTACAAATTTTTCAAATGAACCGATCGCTTGAAAAGAAGATTCTGTGCAAATTAAGAGTGTGTATCGTAGTGGCAAGATTTTGCGGCTTCTACTCTCTTTCCGGAACAGTCACCCTGACAAATATTGACTAACTCTGTAAAGTAGCCCCTAATAGGATCAGCTTTAGGCTTCCCGATCATAAGATTCAAATGTCTAAATTCAAAAATATCTCTTTATTCATATGCATTAAAGGGTAATAAAAGCTACACACATCTTTGCAGTTGCACTGCACAATTAAATTTTCGATCTCAGTTTGCCGTGGCTCCAGGGTAGCGCTCTATTAGCATGGCCACTCCTTGACCACCCGCTGCGCATGCTGCAACCACTCCAAGTTTGCCATCTTCGCGAACCAGGCGGTTGGCAGTGTGCATGCAGAGACGAACTCCGGTGGCTGCGAACGGGTGTCCAATGGACAGGGATCCGCCCCAGTTGTTCCATTTGGACAGATCGGGTGTGCCGACCTTTTCGTTAAGTCCCAAATATGTTTTGCAGAACCAATCCGAGTCCAGAGCCTTCAAGTTGGCCACAATTTGTCCGGCAAAGGCCTCGTGTATTTCCCAGGAGTCAATGTCCTTCAGTGTGAGGCCAGCTTTTGTGAGTAGTTTCGGTATGCCGTAGGCGGGGCCCAGCAGCAACTGATTAACAGGATCCTGCGACACATATAGAAAATCGCGCAGATAGGCTTTCGGCTTTAGTCCCAGCTGTTTGGCTTTCTCCTCGGTCATAATCAGGCAAGCCGAGGCGCCATCCGTTAGGAAGGAAGCGTTGGCCGCCGTAATGGTTCCATATGGCTTTACAAATGCAGGCCTAAGCTTGGCCAAACTCTCGGGACTGGACACGCGAATACCATTGTCTTTGTCTACCACTTGATCAACGCCTTGCACCTTGAACGGCACCAAATCCGTAAAGTAACCCTTGTCCTGTGCCTGCTTTGCCAATGTATGTGATCTCAAGGCATACTCATCTTGCTCGGCACGCGACACATTGAAAGCAGCCGCAAGTCTATCCGCGGAGTGTCCCATTGTTTCGCCCGACGAGAACTCGGCCACTGCTGGCAATTCGGGTGCCAAAAAGCCAGGTCGGAAAGTGGACAGTAAAGACAGACGTTGACCCAAAGTTTTGGCCTTGTTTGCCTTCAGCATGAGAGCGCGCATCTTACGAGAATGGCGTATGGGTACATCTGACATAAACTCGACTCCACCAGCCACGATAACATCATAGGTATTAGTGGCGATTAGGCCCATGCCGGTGGTTATGGCCTGAAAAGATATATTTTTTATAGATATACGGGCCTGTTCCGAATTTCGACTCGATTTTCGTGTAAACTTTAGTATTTTGCAGTCAAATTTGAAAACGTTGCATAGAAGGCGACAAATATACCTGCGGCTACTAGATCAGGAATAACAAAACTCGGAATTGTGGCAGCAGCTGAAACCGATTGCTTAATCCCAAATGAATTTAAATCGAGAGAAAATTGCGACGGGATCTAGTAGCCTCAAACTAACTTTACACTTACGTTTAAATTTATACAAATTGCATTCGAAATTCACATGTTTACACGAAAATCGAGTCGGAATTTTGAACAGGCCCCATAGATATAGAATATAACAACATTGAAATTGGAGTAACAAAAAGGGGTTAAAAAGAATATCTTAAGGTAAATGAAGGAGCGAAGATTAGTTTATAGAATTTACGGGGGGGATTCCAGTTCAAGCCACGAAAGGCAAATAGTAAGAATTGCGTTGGCACATTCAACCCTGCTTTTGGCCTTTGGAGAAGAGCACACACCAGATGCATACTCAAGAGTAACAAGTAAGAGTGCTGTAGTCTAGTGCCCCAACTACAATATATCTTGTACCATTTTCTAACGTAAACTCTAAATAATAACAGCATCTACGATAGGAATCGGCTTCCCAGATACCTATATATATTATATAATTAAATACCTACTCCTACTACTGGTCCGCTCGGAATCAGATTCCTGACACATGTCTTCAACTTATGTATTAGGAACAGAGATTAAGACCCGAACGAATAACGGTTTGGGTTACGGTTACTGTTTTGACCGATCGCTTTTTTCCGGTTACGGTTATATTACGGCTGTGGGATATCGGTTACGGTACTGGTTACGGTTATTATCCTAATTCTGTTTCGGGTTTGGGTTACGGTTACGGTTATAAGTACAAAATATCATTTTGATATACATACATACAATGCACACAAAAGCGGCCCCATTTAAAATCTCATTTATTTAGGGTGTTCAACAGCCCGCGTAAAAAAGTAATTGTGTAAATTTACGCGACGCAGCTATTGAGCGCCCCTTAAGGATTTGCCCTCGTAATTTTTGGCGTAAAACAGCTGTTTTTGACAAGCTGTGAGTTTTTCTGTTACTTGTGTGCGTCAAAGCTTTATTCGTATTTTTAAAGCATTGAGCTAAATGAAGAAATATGAATATATAAAAACCTTGAGATACAACCATGATGCTGTCGATGAAGTGGTAGACGACGCTATGGAGGTTCTTACAGCAGTTGGATGATGGCGGCGAGGATCCAAGTTCTGTTTGCCCAAATGTGTCAACTGGCGAACCAATGCGCTACCATTTTTCAACGACCAATGGGTCGGCCCCATGCTTTTTGTCGAATGCATTTCGACCCCAAGTGGAACTTCAGTTACAGGGAGCACTTTTCTGTTTGGGGTAGTTTGGAGAAGCTGCATCAATAAGGAAAACTACAACAATGTTTACAGTAGGTGATGACGGCTCTCTAGGTGTAGCTATAGACAGCTATTTTGAGGAAGATGTCTCAACTGATTTACTGGCCAGATGCAGTTGAACTGACAAAAAAATTTTAATTATTTTAGGTGTGACCGCATATTTTGAAGAAAAAAATCTCAAAACGACAATAAATCGAGCACTTTTTGTCGTTACTTTGAATAATTTTACAACACTTCAACACTTTACTCTTTTTACACTTTTAAGCTAAGTTCACACAGGCAAATAATTTGACAAATTTTTAGGAAATTTTGATAAATATTTGGCTATATAGCCATGATTGCAGATTTTGCAGGACTTAAATCATTAACTATGATTCTATTCACTAATAATTTGATCAAATATGGCCGAAAAGTTCGCCAATTTGGATAATTTAACCAAATTTTCATAAATATTTGTCAAATTATTTGCCTGTGTGAACTTAGCTTTACGCTGATTTTTTGCACATACCCCAGGGCAGCAAAAAGAGCGTAATTTTTTTCTTATGTGTTTTGTTGTTGTGGTGTAAACTTTTGGAGTTTACGCTTTTTGATTTACGCTTTTACGCGGGCTGTTGAACACCCTAATTGATTAAATGTTGTAAGGTTAAATTTTTTATACAGAATTTCCACCTTCATAGTTGCCTATTTAAAGTTTTAACTAAAGGATAAACTACTTCATTCTCAAAAGCATCGTATAAAGTTTAATAAAGTAGATAACTATGTACATTGGTCATCGTATATACTATTTGTCGTTATGTATATTCATGTAACGAGTTGTTATAATCAGAATTGACATCTTAAATTAAATTGTAATTACTCCTGAGAATAAACCCTCAACACTTACTTGTGTCTGTGGAACTGCCAGCACCACTTTTCATAATTCAAAAAGATCTGGAAATATTGTTGAATCTTTTTCCCACCATTCCTATATACATATTTACCTTGCTTAGCAATCTTTTTTTTTTTTAGACAAATATTGAATGAAGATGCGAGATTATTGTAAATTAGAACTGTATAATTTTCTGATTTTTTTTTTGCACGTAATACCGTGATCATATACGCGTCTACTGCACATATTTCTAATTCATAATACATACATATGTATAATTTTAAAAAATTTGCGCACTAATTTGGGCCATCTCACAAACGCATTGCGCAAAACGCATTGCGTGCGTGTGATATTTCACGCATACACGCATATTAAATGCTCTGCATTTATGTATGTAATTATTGCACTTACTTTAACTTCTTTTCCACATTGCTTGTTATTTACTTTAATAACTATTCAGCTCTTACATATGTTAAAAGCATAGCGGCTTTGCTATGCCGACAATAAAATTCTTCTTTTCTTTTTTTTTTTGAAGAGGACGGACTTATTTCTGTAAAGCGCAGCAGCCACTCCAACCCTCATCCTTTTCGCCAACACCACAGAAATTGCTTTAATTTTGTTTTGTGAAATTACATAGCCTTTGCATCGTGCACAACGTTAAACAATATAATACATATGCCCAGTGGACAAACAAACTTATGAATCTCTTCTGTCTGTGTGCAGTGTTGCCAACTTTTTTGCGGGCTTTGCAAGCTAGATCGCCATTGAATAATAGCTAGAAAGAGCTAGAAGTGGTTGCAAAGAAGCTATGTATATAAATAGCTAGCATATGTAGTTTTTTTTATTATTAAATCTAGTTTCACAGACGCTGACAAAATTTTTTGGAGCCCATTTAATTACATATGTAGGTCAGGATCTTTTTCGGAATGCTTTTCCAGTTGTTATGGCTGGTATGTCATTTACCCAATGCATTGCAATGTATGCACACCACCCTAGTCCAAACCTTCTTAGCTTCCGATGCTCCCACCGCTACTGTTGTGGTGGCTACCTATAATATTTACGTGTTAAAGCTAGGTATCGAGTCACTCGAAATTTTTGCGGAGCCCATCTAATTACATAGCTCAGGAAATCCGCTCGCGAAAATTGTCAGAGCGCATTTCCTGAGCGAGGTCCGAGACACTCGAAATTCGCTTCAATAATTAACATGGATCTGCCAACTCGTTTTCTTGAAAACAGCTGATAAATTGTCGAAGGGGGTCATGAAATTATGAAACTTGTTTGATAATAAAGCAAAGAAGACTAAAAAAACAAAGCTACAATTATTTGGAGAGCTCCGAGGTGGACAAACGCAAGGCATACTAACCAAGGTAGGCTGACTCGCTCTCTCAGAACTCCGTATATTTGAGTCAAAGAGAGCGAGAGCGAAAGAGTATTATATATCAATACAAAGCCTACTAAGCTTCTAAGTAAAACACAAAAAATTCGTCCGCGGAGATGCTTTGCTTACAACAGTTGCTTACTGACTGAAATTTAACAAGTTGTCAAGAGAGATAGAGAGTGAGTGAGCCTACCTTGTTTAGTATGCCTTGGACAAACGTGTGGAGCTGATCAAAGTGTCGCTACAATTTTTATGGAATCTGGCCAATAAAAAGCGTTTTTATACGGACAGCTCCGGCCGCTGCATCACTCGTGGCTGAGAATCTTTATTGGTATGCTCTCCCGTTGATGTGATTGGTATGCCATTCGCCCAATGTGTGCACACCAAACGAGTCCAAACCTCCATAGCCGCCACAGCCAATGGACAAACAGCCCTAAGCCTTTGCAGTCTCCACAGCTCATTATAGTTGTAACTAAGGTAGCTTTTGATGCTCATTTAATACGTATTAAACTAATACGCCCGGTGTCGTTATAGCAGAATGTCTCAGTGGTCATGTTCTGCTCCCGCAGCAACGGCTGACTTTTTGGCTGTTTTCTGGTCACTAGAGTTGGAAATTTTAGTTCATTTTAATGACCTAGTTCATTAGTTCATTTTTTTTGAACTATACTTCATTTTTTGAACTATAGTTCATTTTTTGAACTATAGTTCATTTTTTTAACTATTGCTCGTTTTTTTAACTATTGTTCATTATTTTAAATACTGAGGATAATTTTAATACTGTTTGATACATGATACACAGTCGGCTTGGTTTCGATGGATTTGTTGAGTTCGCGTGCGCGTAAAATCAGGGCTTCGGTGCTTGCTCGCGCAGTTGCTCGGTCAGTTTGTTGAGATAAATGTTAGCAGCGATTTCTTAATGTTGTTATAGGCAAAATGAAAAGCTACATCTTCATAGATGTCGCAGCCATGGATCACACATGTCGCGCTGGGGGAATCTTTACACAATCAGCGAGTTACCCTTAACCCGTGCCTCTTAGTAAATTCAAGTTAACATGTCAGCCAGTTGGGAAGCCGGCTCATTAATACCAATAGCGTTGGCACGCTTTACAGAAATTTTCTCCTCACTGGCAACTTCTGGCTATGCTCGAAGAGGAAAAAAAGTAACACCTAGGCCTTGGCTAAATCCGTGGCTGTGCACTCGAAAAACACCTTGTTGGTCTTAGGCAAGTTCTTCGATCGTTCGTTAATGATGGGCAGCAGTGAGAGAACTACACGATTGGCATCATAGATCACTGGGAAGAACCACGAATGATGTGGCTTAAGCTGGGCATATAAGTCCATCAACTGCAGACCTGTCATATTCTGAGTTTGGTTATGCGGTTTGAATTTGATTCCCTCTGACGCCAAATCCTCGCAGCTGAAGGCTCCCTGTAATGTGTCAATGTCGTGGGTGCCCATGGCCATCAGGGTAAATGTTTTGGAACCGCTTATCCTGCGGATCAATGAAACTTTTGCAGAACTCTGGGGTAAAGAACACATTGCGAAGCAAAGCGGCCACAGCATGTGGAAGAATCTGTGCTGAGGAGGAGGCAACACTTAGCACCTGCTGCTGGGTTGGCTCGAAAATCTCATACTTTGGCTTTGAGAAATGTACGAGTCTATCATTTCTCAAAGCCAAAGTATGAGATTTTCGAGCCAACCCAGCAGCAGGTGCTAAGTGTTGCCTCCTCCTGCTATTTGTAATTTTTTAAATCTGAATAGCTTGTTAAATTCATAGAAAATCATTATTAAATGCAGGCCCAATAGATTTTCATATCTCATGTATCAGACAATGAGTAAACGCCTTAAAATTGGCTTCAGTGGTAAAAAAAAAATGAACTATAGTTCAAATTATGAACTATAGTTCAAATTGAACTATAGTTCAAAAAATGAACTATAGTTCAAATGAACTAAAGTTCAAAATATGAACTATTGTTCAAATGAACTATAGTTCAAAATATGAACTATAGTTCAAAATATGAACTATAGTTCAAAATATGAACTATAGTTCAAAAAATAAACTATAGTTCAAAAACTGAGAAATACATAGTTCAAAATATGAACTATAGTTCAAAACCAAGACCTAGTTCATTAGTTCATTTTAAAGACTAGTTCATTTGAACTAGTTCAACAAAATCGGCCCAACTCTACTGGTCACACTACATTGTCATAGCGGCTGTGGAAATTATCAAACAATTTCCGCTCCGACAAAATTGTCCGCGTCCGAGTACCTAGCTTAATCAATAGATGATATTTGTATAATGGTCAAGCTCAACAAATTTTCTTCCTCCTTCATTCTTCTTTCCAGGCACTTCGTAGCTATGCCAGTGCATTAGCAACAATGCGGCGCATAATAAATAAGCAGTGAATAAATTCATATATATGTAAAATGTTCATTGTACATACATTGTAGTAATTTTTACTAGTAGAGGTAAATCGAAATTAACCCTTTTATTTGTTTAGGTTACGGTACTGAAAACCGGTTTTGTAAATAAAGGTTATACGGTTACGGTTATAAAAAAATTTTTTTTCGGTTACGGTTACGGTTTCGGTTTCAAATTTTAAAGTGTTTTTAGCGGTTACGGGTTTCGGTTTCGGTTACGGTTTTAATCTCTGATTAGGAATCTCCTTATCCCCACCATCAGGAAAGCAGGTACAATAATTATTATTATTGTGGCAGCTCTGGCCACACTAATCATCGCAGAAGCAACGTCGTGCGGCTTGTACATTCTCCATCTCTATTTCAGTCTGGCTTTGGCCGCGCGCAGCGGCGCGTGGCATCTACTCGACTCAACAAGAATTGTTAGCATCTAAGTTATATAAAATAAACTTATTACAACTGCATCAAATACAGAATGGCATTTTCAGTTGCTATATAATTATCAACGATCGCAAGATCCTGAGTGTCACGCTCGATGCCCTCTTCAGCTAGCACAGTTACAGTCAAAAAAATGCAGTCGAATGTCGACTCAGCCCGCATGACATAAGCCACTTATATGCGTGTCCCCTAATCCCTACTGTACTCACTATTTTAGATCTATAGACCCGCCCAGTTGAGTAGCATTTTTCCTTGATCTGTTACCAGATTAGTTCTATATCTGAATTTATTATTCTTCTCTTTTTTTCACTCTAAATGTAGCTCGCTTAACGCGATCTCCTTTAACACGAACACTGCCTTACACAATTAACTTGCTCCATTCCCCATTTTAAAACGATGAAAACTTGGTTCTTACACGATTGCAAAATATCGAATACATTCGTTTTTCTTTGATTGATGCGTGGGTGCTTGTTTTAAAAAATGTTTGTTAAAGGATTTGTAAACTGACCAATGGCACCACAACTGTGACCAATTTGAACCAATGCTTTGTTTTGGGCATAACTTGAGTATAGTTGGTCCGACCTTTATCATTTTTTCGGCCGACCGGTAAATAATTGTGATAAATAAATATCTCTATAAGGAATTATCTAGCTACTAAACTGATAAAGATATAGCGTTCTTAACAAATTAGGGGGGCGGGAGGGGACGTTTAAAAAATAAAGCTGGTTTGGCTGCAAGTATAAGATGAATATGTTTTATACGAGTCAACCCTTTTACCAAAGACCAATATTATCTCAAAGATGCCAAACGCCCATACAATGGCTTTGCAATATGCAGCTATTTTTTTTGGTGGCGACGAAAGTCGAGCTCTCTCCGCTCACACAACGTTGAGAGCGTAAAAAACTAAAAATAGAATGCACTTGCTTGTGTGAGTAATGCTTAAGAATACGTGTGCACACTTACAGCCGTAGCTGTCGCTGTATGCGACCAAAAAGTGTATGGCTCTAGAACGCTCTCTCTCTCTCTCTGGCTTTAGGTCAACATTTCAAGAGAGCCAAAAGACACTTGAAAAGCCAGCCCAAAAAAATCGTATGGCGTTACTCATCTTTATATTCTAATGTCTTTGCTTTTACCATCGGATATATCTTCGCTCGTACGGACGGACAAGCTGTATAGACTCGGCTGTTGATGCTGATAAAGAATATATATAATTCATAAGATCGGAAATGACTCCTTCTCCCTGTTAACTACTGTTGCACAAACTTAAGCTACTCTTTGTACCTTTGGTACATCTATGATTTCACATAATTCCACCAAGATGTTTGTAAATCGGACATTTATACAAAATATAGGTCTTGGTAAGAAAAACTTTTTTGTTTTTAAAGCTATCGCACCCAAAGTTGTTACTGATCAATATTATATGCTACCACACAATTCTGTCAAGTTGTTTCTATCGATCGGCCGAAAAATGTGAAGAAAGTAGGTGAGAAAAACCTTCTTTGTCTTAATTGTCATTTACTGTTAGAAAAAAAAATATTTTGACGTAAACAATTTACTCTTTCAAAATAGAGAAAGCACGTTAAAAAAATTTTCTGATTGAATGTTGAGGAAGTTTTTCAATTTGTTTAGGATCATGGCTGAGGGCAAAAAAATGTCTAAAGACTGCAAGCGAATGGGATTTTTTATTCATGAAAATGATGATGCCACCGGAAGCAGCAAAACATCAACTGCGAGTACATGGAAAGCAAAAACACATTCTTTGCGGAACCTGCGCTCAGTATTAAAAAATAAAAATAGAGGCCAGCTAACTTCGGCTCGACCGAAGTTTATATACCCTTGGAGCTTGATATATGCCTGACAGTTTGTATGGCAGCTATACTATATAGTGGTCCGATTTCGACAAATCTTGTTGAAATTATGTAAAATCATTGAAAACTTATAAATACGAGCGTTGGGAGCGATAACATTAAAAACAAAAAAGTTTTTCTCAATAAGACTTTTTTTCAGACCTAACTTTTGTATGGCAGCTATATTATATAGTTGTCCGATTTCGACAAGCCTTGGTGAAATTATGTGAAATCATTAAAAACTTATAAATACGAGCGTTGGGAGCGATACAACTAAAAACAAAAAAGTTTTTCTCACTAAAACTAGTTTTTCGACCGATCGTTTCTATGACAGCTATATGCTATAGTCATCCGATCCGGCCGGTTCCGACAAATGTGCAGCGTATTTATACCAAAAGACTTTGTGCAAAGTTTGGTTAAGATAGCTTTAAAACTGACAGAGGAGATAGCATAGAAACAGACGGACAGACGGACATGGCTATATCAACTCAGCTCGTCATGCTGATCAAGAATATATATACTTTATATGGTCGGAGATGCTTCCTTCTATGCGTTACAAACATCCGGACAATTTTAATATACCCTCTCCAAGGGTATAAAAATAATACTATATTAAATGCTTGGATCACTCAAGGAGAATACACTATTTTTGGAAATTGGATATTTATATAATCCTATAGTTCATAATAAGGAATAAGCCGAGGTAAGTCAGTATTATCTACCATTTTTTTAAACCGCGCGATCATTTTTAATAATTTTCATTTTACAAATTAATTTATGGGAAAAGGATGGTCACGAGGAGGCCTCGTGGAATACGCCTCCTGGCCGCTGTTGCGATTTCGGTAATTGTCTATTATATGTCCTTCCTCTCCAAAAATTCTGCAATTATTTTTCCTCGATAGATCGCGAATTATTCAAAAACAGACCAATATCAAAACAAAACTCGAAGTAATTGGCCTATTTAGTTGACGTGGATGGGGCTCTGAACTTTTTTCACACCACCCATTAGAGCAGAGTTCCCCAGCTATAGCCCCTGGGGCACGAACATAGTCGCCAATTAACACCGAGTGCTTGCCGAAGTCATGCTTCACTCTGTTTTAGAAAAAAAAACACAGTCACATTTTAGCGCTCTCTCCTTGGGGAACCCTGCATTAGAGGTAAAGTTGAAGGCGCGTTTACACCAACCTTCTATAAATTAATCTTTTGAAAAACGAAATTTTTTTTTTTAAATCGCCCGGTTTTTTAAAAAAAAATTTTGCCTTCGTTTTCTTCTTTCTTTTGAATTCTTGCTTTTATTCTCAGGATCATCATCAGGATCCTGACGATGGTAATGGCAATTGATAAGTAAGCTTCACTTCTTAGTTTTGTGTTTAAAATTCTAAAGGGGCAACGCAACTAAACTAAATAAGATTCTTAATCAAAACAACTCATCTTTAAAATAATTTTTACTATTAAACCGCGGAAGTCCCAGGCGATCTAAAGACACTCTAATTCTTGTTGAATTTTTGGGATCAATTACAGTCAGATATACTTTCTTCTAGTATTGACATACACTTGCACAAACTTTGTGTGCTCTGGATACCTTTGGTACAGCGTATAATAAGGTGAATCCTTGGCGGTATATTCTGAATAATGAGAAAGGACTAGCAGGATCGGGATACTTAGTTCATGCTACGGGTCGCTCTTTTTCAATTATCCGCCTGATTTCACTTTTAGTCTTTTTGCATGATTATTTGTATAGAGAATTACCGCATTTGAGCTGATGCAAGCCATGGTGACGGTGTGGGCGGGTGTTTTATCGCTGAATCCGGCTGAAAGTGCTGCCTCACGTGCGATATTTGAGGTTTTGACTTCTTGGATCACACTGCCATATACAATATAGTCGATGAGCTCTTTATCAAGCCGGTGTTTTTGCAACAGCGATCTGCAGAGAGAGAGAGAGAACAATTAGTTGGTTATTCAAACACATTTCGATACAACTTACAGCAGCGAATGTCGCGCCAATTCGTGGGGCATCAACTTAGAGTACGATGTGCCCGAAGTCAAGAAGGGAGTGCGGACGCCATCGACCAAGACAATATTTTGGCCATTGTTTCGCTGTTTGGGCTGTGGTGCGGCAGCCACCGCCGCAGACAAGGAACGACATTGAACTATAGAGAGAATACGAAGTGGAGTTTACAAAAAATGTGATAAATTAATGGAAAAGACAAAAGTGGGGGCACTGCCAACTGTTGCATTTGCCTATGTATGCATGTATGTATGTTTGTGAGTCAGTGTGCGAGAGACACTTCACACGTCACAATCATTAAAATGTTGGACTTTGCACTTTGTTCAGATTCAACCTCTTGCAGCTGCTAACGTAATGTAGACATATGTATGGGAAGTCAAAGTCCACATTGCTCGTGCTGTTACATACATATGTACATAACTGCACATACAATTGTAATTGTAATATTCTCAATATGTAAGAATTTCTGCTTAGTTTTATGCTTTTACATTGCTTTGGATTGGCCAGGGAACTGCAATTACCTCTACGTGAAGCGCTCAATATACTGCTTGTGCTCTTGCGGCTCAACACACAAACGTTTTGGAAATTCATTATATTATTTATTTGCAAAATAGATCTCGATCTCAATGCCTTCTTTACTTTATCGGCTACAAATCGCCGTCGTGAACTGCCCAAGTACTAATGGGAAAAAAACGCCGAAAGTATTTTTCGTTACTAAAATCTGGTATATTTTAGTATTTGCAGCATATGGTTGCTCTAACAGCGCTGCCAGTACTGTCCGCTGCACTGTGGGTCAGAAATATCTTTCAATTTGATAGAAAAAAACATTTTACGTTTGTTTTCCTAAAATTGTTTTTTGTATCAACTTGACATCGAGCCGGAGAACAATTCTCTTTTTGTAATATGTTAATAATCCAAATCGAAGTTGAAAAATTGTTAAACATTTTGGTTTTTTTAATTTTAGAAAACAATTCTGTGATTCGACTCAAGTCAAATTTTACAGAGAAGTATATACATATAAGTATTAATTACACTAGCTTACAAAAATAAAATGACCCATTTTAGCTGAAAAATTTTCTTAGTATAGTTTAGAATGGTGATCTAAAAAATCGATTTCAAAAATTTTTTCATGGGTCCGTTTTTGAAATATTAATTTATTTCATTTTTTTGGTAGGTACTCTTACATTTTAAGCCATATCTCAATTCATAAATGTCAGATAGAGTCAAGTAAGAAATAAATCGAAAGGTAATGGAGCTGCCAATAATTGCGTAGAACATTATTTTTAAATCTGTTCAGTAGTTTGAATTCAACAACCAAGAATATTTAAAAAAAATAGATTTTTTTCTCGAAAATACAAGAAATTTTATTTTTATACAACTAAAAAAAAATATAAAAAAATATTTTTATTCTTTCTACTTAGGAATCACACTTTTACAAAGAAAATAAGGTGTTGGTGAGGAAAATCGTGTAACACGTACCGTAGATGAATCAAATTGAGTAGAGGAACTAACAGTCAAATTTGAGTATTTTGTGTGTTTTCAAAAATTAACACTATTTTTCTTCGTTTTTTAGTCAAATTATGAAGTGAACGAAAAGCCAGAACAAAAAAAAAAATTAAAAATAGAGGCCAGCTAACTTCGGCTCGACCGAAGTTTATATACCCTTGGAGCTTGATATATGCCTGACAGTTTGTATGGCAGCTATACTATATAGTTGTCCGATTTCAAAAAGTTTTGGTGAAATTATGTAAAATCATTGAAAACTTATAAATACGAGCGTTGGGAGCAATAGCACTAAAAACAAAAAAGTTTTTCTTACTAAAACAAGTTTTTCAACCGATCGTTCCTATGCCAGCTATATGCTATAGTCATCCGTATTTGTACCAAAAGACTTCGTGCAAAGTTTGGTTACGATAGCTTTAAAACTGACGGAGGAAATAGCATAGAAACAGACGGACAGACGGACAGACGGACATGGCTATATCAACTCAGCTTGTCATGCTGATCAAGAATATATATACTTTATGTGGTCGGAGATGCTTCCTTCTATGCGTTACAAACATCCGGACAATTTTAATATACCCTCTCCAAGGGTATAAAAATAGAGGCAAGCTAACTTCGGCTCGACCGAAGTTTATATACCCTTGGAGCTTGATATGTGCCTGACAGTTTGTATGGCAGCTATACTATATAGTGGTCCGATTTCGACAAATCTTGTTGAAATTATGTAAAATCATTGAAAACTTATAAATACGAGCGTTGCGTTAAAACATTGAAACATAAAAGTTTTTCTTACTAAGACTTTTTTTCAGACCTAACTTTTGTATTTCAGCTATACTATATAGTTGTCCGATTTCGATAAGCCTTAGTGAAATTATGTGAAATCATTGAAAACTTATAAATACGAGCGTTGAGAGCGATAGTATTGAAAACAAAAAATAGAGGCAAGCTAACTTCGGCACGACCGAAGTTTATATACCCTTGGAGCTTGATATATGCCTGACAGTTTGTATAGCAGCTATACTATATAGTGGTCCGATTTCGAAAAATCTTGTTGAAATTTTGTAAGATCATTGAAAACTTATAAATACGAGCGTTGGGAGCGATAACATTGAAAACAAAAAAGTTTTTCTCACTGAGACTTTTTTCAGACCTAACTTTTGTATGGGAGCTATACTATATAGTTGTCCGATTTCGACAAGCCTTGGTGAAATTATGTGAAATCATTGAAAACTTATAAATACGAGCGGAGCAAACATCCGGACAATTTTAATATACCCTCTCCAAGGGTATAAAAACGGAACAGAAGTCGAAGCAAACGAAAATTTATTTTAAAATAATCAGGAAAATATCACATTTTTATACCCTTGGAGAGGGTATATTAAAATTGTCCGGATGTTTGTAACGCATAGAAGGAAGCATCTCCGACCACATAAAGTATATATATTCTTGATCAGCATGACGAGCTGAGTTGATATAGCCATGTCCGTCTGTCCGTCTGTCCGTCCGTCCGTCCGTCTGTCCGTCTGTCCGTCCGTCTGTCCATCTGTTTCTATGCTATCTCCTCCGTCAGTTTTAAAGCTATCTTAACCAAATTTTGCACGAAGTCTTTTGGTACAAATACGCTACACATTTGTCGGAACCGACCGGATCGGATGACTATAGCATATAGCTGCCATAGGAACGATCGGTTGAAAAACTAGTTTTAGTGAGAAAAACTTTTTTGTTTTCAATGTTATCGCTCCCAACGCTCGTATTTATAAGTTTTTAGTGAATACACATAATTTCACCAAGCCATGTCGAAATTGGACAACTATATAGTATAGCTTCCATACAAAAGTTAGGTCTGAAAAAAAGTCTTAGTGAGAAAAACTTTTTTGTTATCAATGTTATCGCTCCCAACGCTCGTATTTATAAGTTTTCATTGATTTCACATAATTTCACCAAAATTTTTCGAAATCGGACAACTATATAGTATAGCTGCCATACAAACTGTCAGGCACATATCAAGCTCCAAGGGTATATAAACTTCGGTCGAGCCGAAGTTAGCTTGCCTCTATTTTTTGAAATAGATTTTTGAGATCACCATTCCAAACTACACAAAAAAAAAATTCAGTAGAAATGGGTCTTTTTGGCTGTAAACTAGTGTTATTTTTGTGGAAAAAATTGTTCCGATCTGATAAGTCGATTATGAGTTATGAATTCAAACTGGTACTCACTTTGGCTGCTTACCCCTTCGAATATTTTCAGTCAATCTAACTGATTTCGTTGTTTTTCCATCTATTTCAACTGATCTTTAAATTCATTACCTACAATTGACAAAAATAAACATTTTATCAATTATAATTATAAGACAATTTATTTTTATACCCTTGGAGAGGGTTTATTGAAATTGTTCAGATGTTTGTAACGCATAGAAGGAAGCATCTCCGACCACAATTGACATACGATGTTTTCGCGCACAGGGGTCGATATAACAAACTGCCAGCCAGATATCATGCTCCAAGGGTATATAAACTTCGGTCGAGCCGAAGTTAAGGGTATATAAACTTCGGTCGAGCCGAAGTTAAGGGTATATAAACTTCGGTCGGGCCGAAGTTAGCTTGCCTCTATTTTTATATTTGAACCAGCTGTGCCGGCGCCGGTTGCTTTGCCCCTTTAGTATTTTAAACACATTGCATTACATTCAGAGATAAAAACCGAAACCCGTAACCGCTAAAAACACTTTAAAATTTGAAACCGAAACCGTAACCGTAACCGAAAAAAAATTTTTTTATTACCGTAACCGTATAACCTTTATTTACATAACCGGTTATCAGTACCGTAACCTAAACAAATATATGGGTTAATTTTGGTTTTTCCTCTACTAGTAAAAATTTCAATTAGATGTATGTAAAATGAACATTTTACATATATATGAATTTATTCAACAAAGTGGACTGCTTATTTAATATGCGCCTCACTGTTGCTAATGAACTGGCATAGCTACGAAGTCCCTAGAAAATAGCATTGAGGAGGAAGAAAAATTTGTTGAGCTTTTGACCATTATACAAATGTCATCTATTGATTAAGCTAGGTACTCAGACGGGGACAATTTTGTCGGAGCGGAAATTGTTTGATAATTTTCAGAGCGGCTCTGACAATGTAGTGTGACCAGAAAACAGCCAAAAAAGTCAGCTGTTGCTGCGGATGCAGAACTTGACTGAGATATACTGCTATAACGACAACCCAAAACGCATCGGAAGACTAGAATTAGCACATTTAGAGGTAATATTCATAACTACAGTCAGCTGCGTGTACTGTAGGTGGACCATACTCGCCGGGTTATAGGTAGCCACCACAACAGTAGCAGTGGGAGCATCGGAAGTTAATAGCCTATTTTCACTATAGCAAATATGTACATATTTTCACATATTATCACATATCAAAAAATATGTAACATATTTCCCATAGGAAAAATATGTACATATTTAAAAAATGTGTCCATTCACCCGGAATGTTTTCAGTATTGTAAAAATAAATACTGGCTATTTTGTTATCGATAACACAAACCATCAACCCTGTTGCGATCGCAGGAAGGCGCTATTTTTAAATCTGAAAAAATGTCTTTTAAAATAAAGCATTTGTTTTAAGAAGTTCCTAAAAAGCAAATCTGTGACTTGGCAGGACTAATATGAATTCGTGCTCAGACATGCGGGAGGAGAACTTGGTCGCGGTAAGGTACGCCCAGCAAAACACTCATAAATTTCAACCTTAAACGAGAATTCTGTACAAGGTATGGCATAGATGACATTATTTGAGAAGGCTCTGGTGATGGTGTCCGCCACAAGAGAGAGCGAACGGATAAACTAGATCTACAATCGACTACTTTATATGGGAATCCTGGTGCGCATGGAGAAAGCCAAGAATTTAATAAAATTGTCCTTATCTTTATTTAGCAAACGCAAATAAAAGCAAAAAACGAGAAGGCCAAGCTAACTTCGACTTTGCCGAAGTTTTTATACCCTTGCAAATGTTTTAATACATCAGAGTTTACGAACGTCAGCATTAAAACAACCAATTTTTCCACATAAAACCCACTTTTCGATCGATAGTTCCTATGGCAGCTATAAGATAAAGTCCTCCGATTTTGACCAAAACTTCCAAATCTGTGTAAAAGCGTATAAAACTAATAATTGTCGAAGCAGAAGGTGTTTACATTAAAAACAAAAAAGTTTTCTCACAAAAACCCACTTTTCGACCGATAGTTCCTATGGCAGCTATAAGAAATAGTCATCCGATCCGGTCGGTTCCGACATATTAGCAGTGTGCAGTAAAAAGAAGACTCTGTGCAAAGTTTCAGCTCAATAGCTTTAAAACTGAGAGACTAGTTTGCGTAGAAACAGACAGACAGACGGACAGACACACAGACGGACAGACAGACGGACAGACAGACAGACGGACAGACAGACAGACGGACAGACAGACGGACGGACAAAGCTCAATCGACTCAGCTCGTCGCCCTGATCAAGAATATATATAGTTTATGGGGTCGGAAATGAATATTTCTATGCGTTGCAAACTTCTGGGCAAAATTATAATACCCTTTGCAAGGGTATAAAAATGCGTCAAACAAAGTCAAGCTTGAAATTGTGTTTTGTCAATTTGAGAAGTATTCATAGTGGCATAATAATAATAGTGTCTCGCAATATTTAAGTTGATTTAATTGATCTAAGCTCTGTAAAAGTTTGTTCAAAGATGTGACACTGCAAAATATGTACATATCATATGGAAACGCTCAAAAAAAACATATGTACATTTCGAAATATGTGATTATAGTGGAAATAGGCTATAAGAAGGTTTGGACTAGGGTGGTGTGCATACATTGCAATGCATTGGGTAAATGACATACCAGCCATAACAACTGAAAAAGCATACCGAAAAAGATCCTGAGCTATGTAATTAAATGGGCTCTAACAAATTTGTCAGCGCCTGAGAAACTAACTTTAAGGCCTATTTCCAGATGACATAAAAATTTATTTCGGCACAATACTTCATTCAAATAAGACTGCTTTGCAATAGCATTCAGATTTCAAATCAGTTCGAAAGTGTTTCTATTCATGTGAACTTCAACATAATAATTGATTTTTATGTCATCTGGAATCAGGCCTTTAATAATAAAAACGAGAAAGGCAAAGCTAACTTCGTCTGTTCCGAAGTTTTGATACACTTGAAAACTTGACATCGACCAAACTTCGAAAATCAGCCTACCCATGACCGTGATTGAGAGCGGTAATATTGAGGAAAAACCAGTTTTTCTCATTAAAACTCATTTTTCGACCGATCATTTGTATGGCAGCTACAAGAAGTAGTCATCCGATCCGGTCGGTTCCGACATATTAGCAGCGTGCAGACAAAAGAAGACTCTATGCAAAATTTCAGCTCGATAGCTTCAAAACTGAGGGACTAGTTCGCGTAGAAACAGACAGACGGACAGACGGACGGACAAAGATTAATCGACTCAGCTCGTCACGCTGATCAAGAATATATATACTTTATGTGGTCGGAGATGATTCCTTCTATGCGTTGCAAACTTCTGTGCAAAATTATAATACACTTTTCAAGTGTATAAAAATATACTTATTTTTTACACTAAACTACGAATAAAGGGCCCAACATCGAATTTTAATTTTTCAAATAACCCCCTTTTTTTTTAATTTTTTTTCGATGGTCAGACCAGAATGACATCAATAATGATTACACAGTGGAACAAAATTCAACTTTTTTTTTTGCCTGGGACTGGGACCAATAAATTGTGAAACTAGAGGCATCAGGTAGCAACACCTCATACCCAGTTTTTCTGGAGCACGTCAAGTTCGCGTTTAATGGGCACTATTATACTAGCAACACAAAGCTACAACCTCTGTTGCTGGTTAAAAGAAGATGAAAGCTAAAATTTTGTAAAATTCACCAAAGATGAAAGGAATCACCAGTTTTCTAATATAAAATTTCCGCCTTCAACGGATAAGCGGTTAGTATCCCGCCCATAGAGGTCTAACTTAGAAAGTGGAATTAATGGAAAACCACTCGATAGAATTGTATAAGATTTTAACTATATTGAGATACGAACTAATAAAATGTGTACTTAAGAGATGGTAACATGCATCGAAAAACCGCGATGGTGGATACCACATTTGACAGCACCCATCATCGAGGCAATATAGGTCATAAACTAGAGATCAAAATAGACCGAACTGCGATTTTAGGTTCACCATCGGACCCTTAAGTCACGGGCTATGGCTATCTTTGTACAAGCAATTGCCTCAGAACAACATTTACCATATGGGTATCAAGAGCGTCTCCAAAATTATGCAATAAATCCTATGAATAAGAGTCGTCATTTCCATTAAGAAAATCAAAAATTTTGATTTTAAAATGTCTTTGGTGGACAAACCGCGATACGCTAAGATGCCTTGAACTGATTTATTTAAATGATCCGATCTGTTTTTCTGCTGGTATTGAAGCACTTTACTCATGAGATTAATTCCATAATTTTGGTGAAACTAGTTTCACCTAAATGGTCAATGTTGTTCAAAGGCAATTGCTAGTATATAAATGCCTAAGAACCGCGAACCAAGCCTTTATTGGTAAAACTGAAAACGCGATTCAGTCTATTTTGATCTCTAGTTTATGGCCTATATTGCCACGATGATGGCTGCTGTCAAGTGTGGTACCCACAATCGCGGTTTTTCGATGCATGTTACCATCTCTTAAGTACACATTTTATTAGTCCGTATCTCAATATTGTTAAAATCTTATACAATTCTATCGAGTGGTTTTCCATTAATTCCACTTTCTAAGTTAGACCTCTATGGGCGGGATACTAACCGCTTGTCCATTGGAGGCGGGAATTTGGTATAACAATGGTGGTGACTCCCTCTAACTTTGGTAAATTTTTCAAAATTTTAGCTCTCATATTTTTTTAACCAGCAACAGAGGTTGTTACTTTGTGTTGCTAGTATAAAAGTGCCCATTAAACGCGAACTTGACGTGCTCCAGAAAAACTGGGTATGAGGTGTTGCTACCTGGTGCCTCTAGTTCCACAATTTATTGGTCCCAGTCCCAGGCAATTTTGAGTGTTCCACAGTGTTATAATCTCGTTTTTATTTTTCATTTCACACAACCTGGAGATGTGGAATCGTGGCCGCCTGCACTATACCTTTTTCATCATTCGCTTCTGTTCTGTGCGAGCTGCCACCAGTTGGTCACACCAAGCTTGGCAATGTCTTCCCGCACCTGGTCTTAGTGGTGGTCTTCCCTGCTTGCCGCCTCCATAGTGCTGGAGCTTCTTCCTTCATTCTGGCGACATGTCCTAGCCAGCGCAGACGCTGCTGCTTTATGCGCTTGACCAGACTGGTGTCCCCATAGAGCTCATACAGTTCGTCATTTTTTCTAATGCGGAAATCATCGCCGACTTTTAAAGGTCCATAAATCCTCCAAAGAATTTTTCGTTCAAACACGCCAATCGCCGCTTCAACCGCTGCTGTCATTGTCCATGCTTCTGCGCCATATTGCAGGACTGGGATGATAAGCGACTTGTAAAGGTCTATTTTTGTTCTTCGCTTGAGGTCTTTGCTCTTGAACTCCCTACTTAGCCCATAATAGCATCGTTTCGAACAAGTGAATCTTCGTCGGATTTCCAGACTGATTGTAACAGATTGTTCAAGTCGCAATGACTTTCTGTCCGCAGATACTAGGTACTTCGTCTTGTCCTCATTTACCGCTAAACCCATTAATTTAGACTCCTTCTCAATCTCTGAAAACGCCTTGCTTACTACCCGTGTGGTTTTGCCGATAATGTCAATATCATCGGCATATGCAAGTTGCATTAGATTTTTATGAATAAATGCGCCGGTTCTGTTGGCATGTCGGCACTTGCGCAGTATATCTTCCATCAGTAGATTAAAGAAGTCACACGATAAGGTATCGCCCTGCCTAAAACCTCTTTTGGTATCAAATGGTTCGGAGAGGTTCTTTCCTACTTTGACGGAGCTTTGCGTACTTTTCAACGTCATCTTGCAAAGTCAAACGTACTTTGCTGGAATACCTAAAGTAGACAGGGCTTTGAAGAAGCTTTACCTTATCGGTGTGTCGAAGGCTGATTTATAATCAACAAATAGATGGTGTGTTTGGATGCCTCTTTCATAGGTCTTCTCCAGGATTTGTCGTAGTGTGAAATCGGGTCTGTGGTGGATTTACCAGGTCTAAGGCCACACTGATAAGGTCCAATTAGTGTATCAATAAACGGCTTTAGACGTTCACAAAAATGCGGGACAGATCCCGCGGTAGTTGGCAGAAACTGCAGGGTCTCCTTTTTTAAAGATTGAACAGAGAACACTTAGATTCCAATCGTCGGGCATGCTTTCGTCAACCCATATACGGCACAGAAGTTGGTGCATGCACCTTACCAATTCTTCGTCTCAGCGCCTGTCGTCTTGTTGTTCTTTAGCCTTCGTATGGCTGAACAGACTTCCTGTTGGGAATATAGTCGATTGGTGGCATCGTTACTTCTCTAAAGGCGGCATCATGTTCGTCATCGCCTCCCAGTAGGTTGGAGAAGTAACTTCTCCATTTGTTAAGCGCCACTTGCGGATCTGTGACCAGATTCCCCTGTTCGTCTTTGCATTGTGCGACTCTGGGCTTGAAACCTTATGTTAATTGCTTAATCTTTTGGTAAAATTTTCGAGTCTCACTCATGCCGAATAACATCTCGACTTCTTTTTTCTTCTAAGTAGGCGCTTCTCCTCTTTCCTTTTCTTCTGGTAAAAAATTTTATCAGCATCCGCTTTCGTGTGCAAAAATTTCTTGTAGACCTCGTTTTTCTCTGCAGTAGCGCGTCGGCACTCCTCATCGTACCAAGACCGCCTTTGAGGGGACTCGGAGTACCCGAGTATTTCCAAGAAAGAAGCAACTAAAGACAAATTAGTAAATGTAAAATGTGTGTCGATAGACCGCGAATTATAAAGAATTATTATATTTTAGGTCGATGCAATCATCCACGGTTTTTTTTTAATTAATTATTATTATATTCCTTGCACTGATGTGCAAAAGTACCGTTTAATTAGTTCAATGATGAGCTTTTCTGAAAGGTAGAATTATGTCGTTGACACACACGAGGCTTTAATGTGAAACAGGATGCTTAGTTTAAAAGCTTATTTTCAAATCGCAAGCTCTCTCAATGGCATATAAATCAGCAAGAGCAGACTTTCGAAAAAAGAATACTAACAGGGAATAGAAAAACCAGCAACAAGATCACTTGCTGCAGGGTTCTTTCATTTTTTCAGGAAGTCATGATTATTGTGCTGATCCATAGATAAATGATGATATTTCTCCCACCCAGATACCACCGAGGTGAGATGTCTGATATCACCCAGATACCACCCATATTCCACCCACATCCTACTCAGGTCGCTCCCAGAACCAACCTAGATCCCACAAAGGTCATACCCAGATCCAACCAACATTTCTGTAAACATCGAAAAATTTTACTTATTTTGTGGGTTGGCGCATTTCTAAATTCTTTTACGGTTTCCTTAACTATAGCAATAGTTCTCTGTAGGTAAATATTTACAAGAAAGTTACTGTAACATTTGAGGGTTGGCGCATTTTAAACCAACCCACAATATCGGTTAAATTAACCAACAGATATTTTGTGTGTATTATTTAAGCATTTAACAGTAGCAGAGTATAGGGCTTGGATATTAAGCATTTCTCTATGTAACAATAATATTCAACATATACTGCCATGTTCCGGTTTTCACTAAAGTGAAATCGAATTTTTTACATGTTCTCTTCTCCGTATGAAGCTTACAGTTTCTACTTACTCTTTACACGACTGATTCAAGTTAAAACGTTTTAATCTGATTAGCCAAATAATTTTTATGTAAATGCATATTTAACGAACTCGAATTCGACAATTTTTGTCGAAAGTGAAAACCGGAACAGGCCTGATATATTTTGAATTTAATAAAAATATTGTGCAGCTTTAAAGCAAGGCTGCAAATTTTTCAAATTCCGCAAACGCTTCTGTCCGGTATTTCAAACCCGTTGGAAAGTCTAAGGTTCCGTTTTTGGACCGATTCCTTTTCTCATTATATATTTGAGATTCAGTTTTTTGGAAGGGTTTGCCCATTGCAGTTCGGTTGCATGAGAGCTCCGCGCTTGTATTTCTTCTGCCATTATAATCATTTTTTTCATGTTGAAAAATAATTTGTAATTTTTACAAATTTTTCAAATGAACCGATCCTGTGAATCCAAAATTTAAAGCTCGCTTGAAAAGAAGATTCTGTGCAAATTAAGAGTGTGTATCGTAGTGTCAAGATTTTGCGGCTTCTTCTCTCTTTCCGGAACAGTCACCCTGACAAATATTGACTATCTCTGTAAAGTAGCCCCTAATAGGATCAGCTTTAGGCTTCCCGATCATAAGATTCAAATGTCTAAATTCAAAAATATCTCTTTATTCATATGCATTAAAGGGTAATAAAAGCTACACACATCTTTGCAGTTGCACTGCACAATTAAATTTTCGATCTCAGTCTGCCGTGGCTCCAGGGTAGCGCTCTATTAGCATGGCCACTCCTTGACCACCCGCTGCGCATGCTGCAACCACTCCAAGTTTGCCATCTTCGCGAACCAGGCGGTTGGCAGTGTGCATGCAGAGACGAACTCCGGTGGCTGCGAACGGGTGTCCAATGGACAGGGATCCGCCCCAGTTGTTCCATTTGGACAGATCGGGTGTGCCGACCTTTTCGTTAAGTCCCAAATATGTTTTGCAGAACCAATCTCTAAGATGCCGAACGGCCATATATTGGTTTTGCACTATGCAGCTCTTTTTTTGGTGGCGACGAAAATTGCGCTCTCTCCGCTCACACAAGGTTGAGAGCGTAAAAATTCTAAAAATAGAATTTACTTGCTTGTGTGAGTAATGCTTGAGAATACGTGTGCACACTTACAGGCGTCGGCTGTCGCTGTATGCCGACAAAAAGCGGCTGGCTCTAGAGCGCTCTCTATCTGGCGTTTCAACAAAAATTCAAATGAGCGAAAAGCCACTCTGAAAAGCCACCACCGAAAAATCGTATGCAAAAAAAATCGTATGGCGTTACTCATCTTCATGTTCTAATGTCTTTGCTTTAACAGTATAGCCAGTTCTTCCGACTTGGGTTGAGACAATTCTTGCAATTCTCGCAACAAAAAAATCGAGCCGGGCTTGCGATATCAGAATTGATCCTCTTTGTGAATATGATGGTCCCGGACTAAAGTCAAACACAGTCTCTGTTTCATCGCTGTCGCAGCACATGTCTCCAGCAGCTTGAGTGTCAGTGGGCACACTTTGCTGAAGTTCAAGTGGCAATGAAGTGTCCACTGAACGCTCTTTCGGCAACTGAACACTTGGAAAGTTTTTGCTTTTATGGCATTCATGACCGCACTTTATTTTTACAAGCATAGCAGTCCTCGGGATTAGGCTTCCTGCCCGGATTCGTCCAAATAACAGGGGTATCATAGAGAAGAAACCGCTGTTTTCCATTTTCGTATTCGAGGCCATTTCTTGAACATATCAAACATACTAAATTCGATGACCATTTTTTAATAATACTTTTTTATAGCATTTTTGGTATGCTTTTTTTTAAATCTTTATTGTATTTGTAATAAATTTTCCACACACATAGCAAAAATTGTTAATGTTTCCTTTACACTTGTTCATTTTGATCTTCTGTTGATTTTACACAATGTGACGGTTCAACACCAAAATACCACCCTTTATCAAAATACCACCAAATTTGAAATGGTCACATTGCCCTATTTTTGCGATTTAGTTGTCTAGGTACTAAGCTTAACAAAAAATTACTCGTTACACTCGAAAAAGTAAAAAAATACGATTTTCAAAAAAGCGCTTAAAAAAAGTATTATCTTATGGTGTATCGGGAGCACCTCTGCTCTAAATTCATGTGGTAGGAAAACGGCGATGCCTTCAACTTGTTTTGGCTTGATGACCTGCTCCATTTGTGAATTTCTGAATGTTCCTCGTGCTTTCTTCTTAAATCTGCCTCCATGTGGGACGCAACTCTCTCGATTTGTTATTTTAATTTTGTGTTTTTAACATACACTTACGAATACGCAAGAGAGATTTCTAATGTCCTTGATCCCCAATAAGTTGCGACTATTCTATTTCTACAGTTCTTAATGAGCACACGCCGCCTACATCTACCCTTTCTCATAAAATGAAACAATTCGAGTCGTCCTTGAACCTAATGCCAGCCGTTCATCAGCTCTTTGTTTGTAAGCATATGCAAATTTTGAGCAGCATTTCTCATGCAGAGAGAAGGGCTTGTGAGATTTTCCTAACAGTCCCAATTTAGAAGCACAATACATGTTGTGCTTCATTTACGTCCGAGTGTTATATTCCTGTTAGCTGTTAAATATTTGTCAGATAAACCTACGATTTACTCAGTTATCTTAGAAATCTTCTAGAAAACTAGGTCCCCAAACATCCTTATTTAAAGATATAAGCAAAAGCAGCTCTTTGGTGTTAAGCCCGATGTATTTGGAATGAATAAAATTTAAATTTATATACACAAATTTGCATACAAAAACCGAACTATTCATATGAGATAGCAAAGCCTTGCCGTTGCAACTGCATCAATTCGTTAGGGTCAGGTTCAAGGACAATTCTAATTGTTGCCTTTAATGTGAAAGGGTAGATGTAGGCGGCGTGTGTACACTCCGGATTACTGACCATTTGGGCGTCATAAAAAGAACAAATAGTAGAATAATCGACACTCATTGGTGAGGATCAAGGTCATTGGAGAAATCCTCATGGTTATTGCAGTTTGCTGCTTCATTAGCATTCGTACCTAGGAAGTTGCATAATAAGAGGACAGGATTTAAATGTAATGCATCTTATGAAAATGTGGGCACAACTCAACATTCTAATTTTTAGCGCTGGAAATCATTATTTAAAATTTGTTGTGGGTAGATATTGAACCCGTTATTAAGACATTATTCAAACTGTGAACAAACTGTGAAGACAATTGATCAGTACTGGATACTTGAATATCGTATTGTCGGATTAAAAAAAAATGGTTATTTTACTTAAAATAAGAATATTATATTTGAACTTGAGCCTATTATGTTACAAACATTGAAAATGAGTTCGAAGCGTCCTTTAAATAAGTACGTGCAAACTTGATCCAAGTAATATTACAACTTGAACTGATTATTAATAAACTAAACCAATTAGTTGCCCTTTCGTAATGGGAGAGATATGAAGGTGAGCGCGCGCGCCGGTTGTGGTTGGAAAAGAGAGGTGGTGAGAGATATCTCTCAACTAAGACACTAAATGAGAGAGACCAATGGGAAGATTAAGGATTTGAGTTTATAATAACTCGATTCAAGTTGTTTTTCAGAATTTTTTTATATTTTATTATTTTACCTTGTCTGGGATTCGAACTGACGATTTCGGGAAACTTCCAAAAACACTAAAGGCCAGCATCTTAGCACAGTCGACTATCAACGTCACTCTAAAATCAACGGTAGATTGGAGAGCAAACAGAAAGGCATGTGGAGTAACGGGTGAGACGTAGTCTTACAAGCGGAAGGCAGGACTCTAGTCCCAGTCAGGCGAAGCATCAAATTTTTTCAAACTATTTTTTTCGTATTTAATCGATTTGGGAAAATGCAACCACACGAAAATGGTTTTGCATGCAGAAAACATTTTTCCATCTGATTGGCTTAAATCAAGAAAGAGAGCCGGTCAAGCCCGACTATAACATACTCTGTACCACCCAATGTTTGTATACACCTGATCAATTTAAGTTAGAAGCCACAATCAAAGTTGCACAAAAGCCACAAAGTTTGTGAAGTGCTGCCCATCGCCTTTGCGCCGTTGTGTACCTTCTATACAGAGTATAAAAAATCGATTTAAAGATTTATGAAATATAGACAATGTTAAAACCACTTCAAATAAAATTTAAAATGCATTAAAAACAAAAAATAAATGATGCTCTTACGGGGTCTTGATCCCGTGAACAACAAAACAAAATACAGTAATAGGATTGATTTTCTTCCGCCGCGACTGTACTTCGAAGCGTGCGCGCACCGACTGGATTCGTTAGAGGGCGTTCCTAGCTAACTAACGAGCGGCTGGTCAGTTGTCTCCGAGCCCCTGGAGAGTAAGGACAGACATTTTCGCTCGACGTGTTTCTGTGAGTGGTGCAAGCCGAAAATGCAGCGCTCCGAAGTACAGTCGCGGCGGAAGAAACCAATCTAAAAATCAGTATTATCAAACTTAAATAATGAATTGGCTTTTTTTTAGGGTTGCCGAATATTTTTAAAATATCGTATCGATGATATTCTCTGATTTGGAAAAATATCAAATGATATTAAATATATTGCTTTTAAAACATCGGTATATCGATATAATTGATATTTTAATTTTTTTCCTGTTTTTACCAAAAAGAGAAAATACTCTGCCCTAAAATAAAAAGATATAGTCTATACTAAGCAAACATAACAATATTTTCCATGAAATTCGAGTTTTCTATGTATTATACATATTAAATACTTTTAGTTCCAATATTTGGGGTAAATTTTACATGTTTTTAAAAAATTCATGGAAAGAAATCGGGAAGAGATTTTGCAATTCTGTTTTTTTGTATTTGATTGTATAATTCATTATAAAAAACACAAAATTAAAAATTTGTGAATGCGAGGGCTGTTCAGAAAGTTCTCGGGATCGATGGTACCCTCGGAAGATGGGAAGTTTGTTTGTATGAATGCCATTATCGTCCGTAGCAGAATTCTGAAAATAAAATTGAACTTAAAAAAAGTGCGGCCTTTTAAAAACGAAAAATCGATTTTTCAACATTTTTTTGCAGTCCAGTGTACAAAAAAATAGTAAAAACTTTTTTCCCAAAGATAGAATTAGGGACGATAGCCACGTTAATTCTGCGTCCATAAAGCCCTACATCATCAAAATCGGTTCGGTAGAGCTTGAGAAAATGTGGGCACCAGTCCGAAAAACTTGGTTTCGAGATAAATGAGTTTCAAGTAATTTGAAAATTGCTCTTTTTACCGAAGTCATTAGTCGACAAAAAAAAGCTATATAATCTAAGGTGTTTCGCATTTTTAAAAATCCATTTGGGATAATATTTTTGAATATCTAAGGTACAAAATTAAAACAAAAAAAAAGTTTTCCAGACAAGAAGATGGCCTTAAGAGTCTTTAAAAAGACGCGTCGCTTTGACGCATATGGCGCATTTTTTAACAGAAGCAAGTCGCTCCGAAGGCACTGGGTTAATAAGATACCTTACGACTAGTCTGGATAGTCCCGTCATGGCCGCCTTATGCGAATTCCAGAATATTAAGGGATAACTTTCCCATGATGTTTGTGGCAACCTAAAATATAACTTCTACTATTGGGCTTGCATAAAGTCAACACACGGGACATTTGGTCGCGCAAACGCTTGCAAATTACACTTGGCTATGCCTTTTTTAATGTCGCTCTAATTTGCTTTTATCAAATTTGAATCCATTTTCTGTCTCTTAAATGCGCTTGCGCTCGCTACCCAGATCAAAGAGTTACCAACGCACAAATATCATAAAATATCCCAAAAAAAAATCGATATTCGATATTTGGAAAAAAAAAATCACGATATAAATATATCAGTTTTAAAAAATATTATCGATATATTGATATTTTGATATATTTTCGACAACCCTACTTTTTTTAACAGACAATGAAAATAAAAATATTAATGGGAAGTGTTGAGTTAGAGACTGGCTACAAACACAAACTAATATATATTTTTTATATCCGGAAACATAATATATTCATTATGAAATTATTATCATAACAAAACTCATAAAAATACCCTCAGCAACGAAATGAAATCTATTCAATATTATGCTTCCCATTAATGTTTTTATTTGCATTATTTTTTAAATTTAGTTGGATAATACTGAATTTAGGTTTGATGCTTAAGAATTTTGTGTTTTAAGAATTTTTATACTTACTTTTATTTATTCGATATAAGAACAGCTCTCAAATTTGCTATCCAAAAGCATTTCCATTCTTTTAAAGATACTCAATATAATAAGATTTTTTTGAATTTTTCAACTTTAAGGGGGTATTCTCTATGTTCACCGGTTTTTTTTTATTTTTTTATATCTCATAACCACGTTTTTCGAGCTGGCGGCCATCATTTCTCCAATTGCACTGAACCGATTTTGATGATTCAAAGTGCAATCGACGCAGATATGTCACCATTCTGGTGTGAACCTCAATCATAATTAAAAAAAAAATAGTTTACCATTTTTACTTTATACTAAACTACAAGAAAGGGCCCAAGATCGAATTTTAATTTTTCAATGGCCGCCATTTTGTCACAAGAAAAAAATCACAAAAACGAAGGTCAGCCCAGAATGACATCTGTTCTGATTATAACCCCTTTTTTAGTTTTCAATTCACACAACCTGGAGACGTGGAACCATGGCCGCCAGCACTATCGAGTTCCACTCGGGGAAGTTAAAATTATATGTTTTTTTTTTTTTTGATTACGAAGTTAGTATTGTTTATCTTTAAAATTCATAAAAGGAAGTTTATCTAAAAAAATATATATATTTTAACCTTCCCCCAGTGGGACTCGAACCAAGTACTTATATACCAAGCATTGACTCTATCAACTCTGCTCCATAGGGCATCTTGACAATCTTTACATTTAAGCGTAGCACTTGAAAACAAGTGAGAAAGTCGGTCAAGCCCGACTATGACATACTGTGTACCTGAAGTTGGATCTGAATGCAGTACTGCTGCTGCTCTCATCTCTAAGTTTCTCTTTCGCTCTCTCTCTCCTTGACGTTGAATGAAATGCGTTTTGGTTGTGTTATGGCGGTGGGGGGTTTTGCTCATAACTTGAGAACCGCTCATCTTAACGTAATCCTACTTTAGAAGGTACAAACCCTGTATCTACAAAACTGTGGGATATATGACGTTTTTTTCAAAGTGCGGGGGCGGGAGGGGGCGTGGCAAAAATTTAAAATAAACTTGATCTGCCTGCAAGTATAGGAAGCATTTGTCCCATACATGTCAAATATCTATCTCTTACCATCTCTGAGATCTGTTTGTTCATACGGAAGGACGGACATGGCTATATCGACTCGGCTGTTGATGCTGATCAAGAATATATATACTTTATAGGGAAATGATTCCTTTCCCTCTTACATACTTTTGCACAAACTTAATATACTTAATATACCTTTGCTACAGATCCGCGCTGGCTTGCACACTTCAGTTTTTTTCTACACGTGTTTCAAGTGGACTACTTTGTAGACTAAAAAAATACAAAGTAATCATTACTTACGGTCCCTGTTTTAAATTTGGTATAAATACCAATTGGTATCTTATGAATTTAGCCAAAACTTCTTGGTAGAATTTTCTTTAACGATATGCAATAGAGTTTATTTAAATCCAATTTTGCCACAACTACTAAAAACTAAAAAAAACCGTGTTGAATCAGAGAATCTGAGGAAAATTTACAATTTATTTGAGTTCAGTGACCACAAGTACTTTCCAATAGCATGTAAACTTGTGTTATTTTCCCAAAAAAATGAAAGAAAACTTAACCTACTGGACTTCACTAGTTGCACTCTTCCAACGATCGCTAATAGATTCGAACTAACGTCGAATATTCAAAAGACCCGCCAACGATCAGCTGACGATCGTCGACGCCGACGCAGCATTCTGTTTCTCTCTTTCGTGCTTTCATTCGGCACTGACGATCTGACAAGGCAAGACGTGCGCGCGTGAATTGAAAGTTGAAGTGAGTTGCAACGGAGCCGATACTCGTTTCACGAGAGATGCCAGAGAATAGCTACAATAGCTCTCGCTCTCGCCCGCTCGCAACGTCGGAAAAAAGTTTTACCAATCAAGTTTTTTATTTCGCAATAATGTATTATAACAAAACTTCAACCTAGTTAAAAGTTAATGTTGTTGTTGTTGCTGCCGTGGACTTTTTGTGAGTGTGTGCTGTGGTACTGTGTTGGTATTGGTGTAGTAGTGTTGTTGTTTGTTTCTTTCGTTTCGAATTGAATTGGAACAGAGCAAAAGCAAAGCCAAAGCAAAAGCTAATGGAACTGTGAACTGTACGTGTGGTGCGTGGTGTGAAAACGGAAAACAGAAAGCAGACACAAAGCGATTTTAAAGAAATTTTAAATGGAAATGGCATTTGAAATACCAACTTAAACAATGTTAGGCAAGATCAGTAAAAGTTGTCAGCCAGCGCACATGTGTACCCAATGAACCATAGGCGATGGCCGAGTGTTGATGTTGAAATTGAAAGTTGTGACCACACATACAAACGTACGTCTGTGTATGTATGTATGTATCTGAAAGCCTGTATCTACACTGCCCAAGGAATAGAACGTGTAAACCACAAACACTCCCTCGCCCCCTCTGCCACGGAAGTGAAAAAGGAACTGTGAAAGTGTAAAGCTCAGCTCATGTACCCTTGTACAAACAAATCTACATACGTCTACCATACAATTCCAATCAAGAGCTCTTCTCGGATTTGTGAAAGGGACTAATTTCTGCAAGATTAATGAAAGAGGTGAGTACGACTTTGGTTGGCTTTGTGAATACACTGGCTGCTCATTAAGACCATGTATCTTGCATTGCAACATCTTTAACACAAAAACATACAAAACCATGTACGTACATACATATGCACCTAAATACACAAAGAAGCCAAGGTCAAATACTAACCAAAATGTTATAGAGAGAAAAACAGTCCAAAGCTTATATTCAAAGTTATAACTGAGCCAAGTCAAGTCTGAACATCATCAGCTACACGAACAGCAACGCAAGCGCGCCCAACCAGCAGCAAAAGCAAAAGACAAGAAAGGCTTAGTGACCTTCATAGCGCGCTTTTGTATGTGTGTGAGTGTGTGTGTGTGTGTAAGCGACTTCTTTGTCGTTCGTGTACGCTTTTTCTCTTTCGTTTATTGTTGCGCAGAAATGTTAATGGGTTTCGTCAACATCAGTCAGTCGTCTGTATGTATGTATGCGCATAATGAAATTTTAAGCCACACATACAAACCTTAAAACATATACACATATGTACATACACTCTGACTCTAGCCAGCTTAACTGCTTTCCAATGAGAGTGAAGGTGAAAAAGCACACATGGATACACACATACATAGGCATGTACATAAGCGAACACGCAAGCCCGCAATTACAAGGCGATCGCTTGAAAAAGTATGCGCACTGTTCCGAGAGCGCAGATGTTACAAAATGTCTTCAAGCACAAGCATAAGTTCATATGTATAGTTACAGTGCCGTGCACAGAGGGGTCCAAATATGGGGGATAATTCCCCTTGATCAGCATGTGGGGAAAGCGAAATCAAACGAAAAGAAGCTTTATGTCTGTAAATTATGAGTCAAATTTCAAAATTTACCCAACCAATTCTGAAATGTCTGTCAAGGTCAATTAATCTAAGATTTTGCTGTCAAATGACACAAGTTGGACTTTTAATATTTCCTCTATATATAACTAGAAATTTGGAAAGTGTAGCAGGGTGGAAGTTTACAGATTAACCGATGTGCATTCTCAATTAAAAACACTCAAATTGTTTCCTGGAAATTTATTTGAAGCATTCATACCCATTAAATAGAAAATATTGAAAATAATACCACGTTCATGTTATGAAATTCATGATTTCTTCACTTTGCAAAATCAAATTTATTCCTGTTTATTACGCTTTTGAAAATTCACAAAATGACCAGCGCACATAAGAGAACAAGATCTGAAAAAGAAAAGAATTCATAGTCAAGTTTTGTCTGCTAGTTGAATTCATGAATTCACTTTCGTTAAATGATTTTCCAAAATGAGCATAGCATAAAAGAAGTACAAGTCAAAAGCATATTTCCTAAAAAGATTCACAATACAATAAATTAACATTAACGACTTTTTAGAGTTTTAGAGAAACAAGTAAGAGCTCCTACTACTCGTCGAAATTTGAAGGGGCAAAAACTACCACAAGACGAAAATTGACTGAAATTATAAATCTTGGAATTGGAATGTTGTAGTAGAATTAAATTTGAACCTAAAGATAAATCTAATCTTGATCTTGAATTGATACCTAGTAATAACTGTGCTAGTAGTCTTAGCTTTATGAGGGTGAGTCAGCGTGATGTACTCGAATCTGTTCTTAAAGAGATTAGATAATATGAGTCTTTCTAAAAATTCTCCTACCACAAATATTGCCTTTTATAACCCATATATCTGCAACCCGTCATTTATGGCATTAACTTTTCTGAATTGCTTGCTTTAAAGCTCTACATTATCTTGTACCATTTGTGCAATTGCCTAAATGCCTATACCATTCTAGCCAACGTTAAGTTTCAGCCCAAGTTGAAATTTAAACTTAAATCGTTCAAACTTTTTGCCCATCCTGTCCTTTTCCGATAGATAGATAGATAGATATCGAAGGTGAACAGCAGAAATAATTACGTTTTCCAGTTGAATGCAATAATTCGGGGTAATTGTATATTTGCGCTTGCATAGCTTTGAACCAATCTGCTGACGGGCTGGTACAGCTTCCATTTATCTTCTAATCCAACATCTTTGATTCAGAAGAAGTTTCCCAACTTGGGTTTGGTGCTTTTTATACCCTTGCAATGGGTATTATAAATTGGTCCAAAGTTTGCCACTCTTGATCTATCAGTTTTGAAGCTATCAAGCTGAAACTTTGCACCGACCGGATCGGATACCTATTTCTTATAGCTGCCATAGGAACCATCGGTCGGAAAATTTATTTAGAAAAATGTTTAATGCTAGCGTATTTAATCTCTGATATTTCAAACCATTTGCAAGAGTATAAAAACTTCGGTACAGACGAAGTTTGCTTGACCTTTTTGTTGAAGGATAGTTTCGGCATTAGAATAGTTCCCAAGTACTCAAATTCGATTAACACCTTTATAGCTTCTCCCCTTTATTTCAATTGCCAAAGGAAACTATAATTAAATACCAATTTTAATCCAACCGTTTTTATCCAAAGTGGACAATGGACAATGATTTCAGCTTTGACACTGTTAATCGTGAAATCATAGCAACAAAGCCAGATAAGTTCTTTAATTTCAGGGGCACTGCCATTAAAGTTATAAAACCATATGTATCAAATAGAAATCATTCAGTGGCTACTGAGTCTAAGATATGGTTTAACTCGTGGTGTACCCCAGGGCTCAGTCCTTGGCCCACTTCTGTTTTCTTTATATGGAAATTATATGAATTGTTGTCCACGAAAACCACTTCTGTTTTTCCTACAAAGTGTAGGTGTATTGTAATTTACAAGAAATGCTTGAATGTAATAGCTCTTTCTTAGCTAATTGAGAACAAGTCTATAAATAAGATAGGTATTCTTGGAATAATCACTCAACTAGAGCAACTGGTTGAACATTTGGAGTACTTAGAAAACTTTCTTTAACTCAGAATTATTCACCGACCTCAGACTTTTGATCGCACAGACCTAATTCATACCCGAACTGTGCTATGCTAAACATGTATTCAAAATAAGAAAAAAACCGGACCCAATCACCAATACCAAAAAGAATCGATTAAAAGCCGACATTATTAATTATTTGTGATGTCGAAAACACGAGACCAGTCCCTTTGAAAATACTGTATCCCATACTTTTAGACCCCCGTTATAAAATCGGGATAACCTTCCTAATTGTGTTATCCGTTTTTGTTCAAGTTAAACTTAATAAGGAAATTAGATCTGCCACAAATCTTTTAACTTAAATGTGGAGGCTAAGTCGATTCCAAAGTGTACTTGTACAAAAAGAATCGGGATAATACATATAGTTCAGGATTTTCACACTGTTTCCATATTATCAATGAATCACTTTTTCTTGGCTTAAAACGTTTAGAAAATAAAGAAGACGTACTTGAAGAGTAGTCAGACAACTTGACAAAGGACCCACAATTGGGGAGGGCAAGTAAGCGTAGAACGTTTATTTTACAGGGTGTAATTATTATGTCTTTGCTAAGAAATCGGATGGACGCGAAACCAATAACCGATCGTTTTTCATATTTAACCGGTATACCGAAATACAAATTTTGTGAATAACGCGTTTAAAGGTCTCAATGGATTTAAATAACAGTAATTTTATTTTCAGTTCGAGTTAATCTAACAAGCCCGACTATAACATACTCTGTACCTGGAGTAGAAGCTGAATGCAATGCTGGTGCTGCGCTCATCTCAAAGTCTCTCTCTCTTTTTCTCTCTCTCTCTCCCGCTCTCTCTCTAAGATTGTGTTAGTTGTGAATGGGTGGGAGGGGGTGGGGCGAGGGCGATGAACTTTTGCTCATAACTTGATAACCGCTGATCCGATCTTTATCAAATCGATACATTTTGCTAATTACTAACTATCTCTAGAAGGTACGAAACGTCTATCTTCAGAACTGTAGGAGATAAAACGTGTTTTCCAAATTTCGGGGGAGGGAGGGGGCGTGGCAAAAATTGAAAATAAACTTGATCTGCCTGCAGCTATAAGAAACATTTGTCCCATACATGTCAAACCTCTATCTCTTACCATCTCCGAGATCTGTTTGTTCATACGGACGGACGGACGGACGGACGGACGAACGGACGGCCAGACGGACATGGCTATATCGACTCGGCTGTTGATGCTGATCAAGAATATATATACTTTATACTTTATAGTCGGAAATGATTCCTTCTCCCTGTTACATACTTTTGCACAAACTTAATATACTCTATGTACCTTCGGTACGGAGTATAAAAATAGTATAATTTTGTAGTGCGCCTTGAAAAAATTTTAAAAATATGACGTTTTAAATAAAAGTTGTCTGCTGGACAACTGAGATAAGTATGACGCTCTTTCACTATCATGAAAATGATCGTGTAAAATAAAACAACGACTTATTCTCATCACATGGAAAGTATAAAAGGAATCGGTGAACATACAACAACATTCTTATTTATGTCATTAGCTTTCGATCACCGCGATTCATAGCGCGTTTGTTGTAATATCTATCGTCATGCTGATCAAGAATGCTTCCTTCCGTGCGTTACAAACATCCGGATAATTTCAATATACCCTCCTTAAGGGTATAAAAATAGACGGCTCCGAAGTCGGAGACTCTGGGATTTTTGGGAAATCCAAACAGAACCCGGACCGGACCAGCTTAATTTGTACCCGCCCGAACCTGAGCCTGAACCGGAGCAAAAGTAGTCAAAAATAGGTTCGGTTTAAAAATAATAAAATTTTAAAATTTTTTCATGCTTTTTCACACTAGAACTACTGTTTCGGCCACTCGAACCGATGGAACCCGTATGCTATAGTCATCCGATAATGATCAATCTTTGTACTATTATGTGGAAGCATATAATATTAATAAATAGTAGGTAATAATAATAAATAGTAGTAAAAAAGATGTCGCGATAGCTCTAAAACTGAGGAGATGGTGTAGAAACAGACAGTCTGATATACTTTATGTGGTCGGAGATGCTTCTTTCGTTACAAACATCCGGACAATGTTAATATACCCCCTGCAAGGGTAAAAAGATCGATTTAGTTTGGTTAAGAAGAAATTTAAAAATTATACGGAGCGAAAAATCACAGAATCGCCTCTAAATAAACATTTGTCAATTAAGGAATCACTTGCTGCTAAAAAGAAATGTAAGACGTGTTGAAACATAGACTTTATTAGTTTTCTCTCGCAATTATACGGTTTTCATTGATATCCCATGCTTATTATCAATTATTCATTCATTATGATCTTGTTTGAAACGCTATGAAAATTCTACATTTTTTTTTAAATTAAAAAATTTTATTCCAGCAAAACCATAACTTAACACAAAGTAATCGATCTCTTGTAAGTATAGGACTTAAAAAATGAATTAAAAAAGTCTTACACACTTCTTACACTTGTCTGATATTTTATATGAAATGACTGAATAGTAACTCAGTTTATTGTAACTTGGCTGTTGAGAAACTCCAATAAGATGGTTCTCATTTAATAAGAACATTTTTTGAACTCCCCTTATGAGATATCAGACAAGTGTAAACACAGCTTTAAAGTTTCGGAGTTTCGGTTAACTCCGAGAATAAAATTTGCCCACTCCCATGTACATAAGCACATAAAATGATGTAGCTGCATTTTACAAACACACACCTACACACACACACACACACAGTCTTGAACCTTTACGTTTTGAAGTATTTTGAAATCTCTGATCCCTAAGCTTCCAATTCTAAATCTATCTTGTAAGTTTTCTGTTAAAACATTATGTACTAAGCTGTGGGATGGAACAGCATACTTTCAATTGAAAATGCTATCGCCTCTTTCTTTGGCTGTGTGTTGGTAGCACATGTATGTATGTATGTGTGCATGTATTGCTCATTTGAGAAATTATGTAATTCCAAATTTGGGTCATTTTTACGAGTGTAGCATTTACAACAAGTACAATGGCGCGGCTGGCTGGCCGAGTCTTTTTTGCAATTTTGTAGCTGGTTTTTACCCAAGAGAGCTTTCGTGAAAGGGGAAAGAGCACAAACTCTGATTCGTAAATATATTTATTTGTGTGTGTGAGTGTGTGACTGTGCCTCAGCAAAAACAAGTTTGGCGATGCTTATTGCTCCCGCGCTCCCTTTCATACAGCTTGTATATCCACAGCCACTCACTCGACTCGTCGTTAAAACAAAACTTTCAAAAGTTTTCCATATTCGCTTTCTCTTTTTGTGGCTGCTCTTGATCAACACATCGGCCGCCATTCTCTTTGAGCTAGAATGCGGACATGCCACACATATGTGTGTAGACACACACACATACAAGCAATACCAATTGCAAAACCATTACATCGGAACGATGACGACGACAAAAATCAGAAAGTGTAGTGCTATAGGCAGGGCTGCAGACCTACGAAATTTTATTAAGGGCTCTGGTTCACAGGTTTGAACCGCAAATTAGAAATGGTTAATGTTTAAGAATTAAGGGTTCAAGGTCTGGTTCGGGTCACTTTTATCCCATTTTTAAATATTGGGAAAAGCCTCTTCAATTTATACATGAGTCGATTTGGCTTGAATGGTTTCACTAATCGTTTTACTTTTTTAAACCCTTTTTAGGATTTAATAAAAATGGCTTATTATTTGGTTCGGTTCGGTTTAAGATTCGGTACACAGTGAACCGGTTTGCTGCCCTGGTTATAGGAGGTGATCGCGTTCTATAAGCATGTTTCATACATACATAATTATGCATGTGTGTATGCTTGTACTTGTGTATTGCTTAGCTTTTGTGTAGGCATGCACTCACAATCGCAGAAGCATTTTCTTATAGAAGAGCTTTTCTTACATGCCTCAAAACAAAACTTACCCACATACACACACACACCAGCATGGAGAGAAAAGCTTTTTGTGAAAGGTGTTTTTTATGCGCCGTTTGTAAGTTAGCGTGTTTTTCTTGTGTTTTGTCTGCGCTCTCCGAACAACTGTTGCTTGGTCCGTCCGCCCGTCCGTCCCCTTCATTCTCACTGAAAAGTATTAATGCCAGTTTCATTTCTGATTGCGAAATGGTTTAGAGTGGCGCATAATTATGTAGGAATAGTTTTGGTACTGCTTTGATGGCACTACCCCCCGCGTCCCCATCCCAATTCGTCAGCGACTACTTCCAGCTTTCGCTTCTCATGGAAAATAAAACAATATGACGAGACGAAACCATTCCCATTCTCTTGCTGTGGCGGGCCAAGCCGTCATTCAAGTTTTATTGAAAGTGAACGTTTCGTATCCGCAGCATCGACCGCAGCGGAGCGCAACAACAACAAAAAAGCAAGACTATCTTTCTGAAGTTTTCAGATCTGCTGAACTTTAGCTTCAATGTGTGGCCATGCAGACCCATACACACAGATATAGGCACACACATACCGATGCGAAAGCGAAAACAAGCTTACAAGCCATGCTCTTGCACAATACAATATGACACATGGCCTTTTATTTATACACAGACATGCGATGCGATTGTATGGAAGTTGGGGGTACACCGACACTCGCACACACTCAAGCAAGCGCATTTCAGTGTAACAATTGGTTTGTTAAAAACAATTTCATCGTTGCCTTCGCGCCAAACTCAAATTCAACACCAACGCAAGGCAAAGCAGCGCAGCAGGCTGAGACATCAGCAGCCGCGCACAAGCAAAGCGTAAGAGGAAAGCTTTCAAGCGAGTGCAGCTCGGAAGCAGCAGCAGAGTTGGAGCATACAGTTACCATCATAACTCTGCGCACAGAAAAAAAATTAAAGATCAAATTTTAACGTTAATCACTTTAGTTTTATACACTAAAGAAATTCGTCATAGAATCAAAATCTTCATGAAAATTAGAAAAAACTTCTTAAGATCTGTTTTTTCTGAATTTTAGTAAAGTTGCCCTTAAAATGCAATAAAAAAAAATGTATAAAAATGAGCGGCAAAATACAAACTGCGTACATTAGGTTTAGAGGCCACATCTTGTAGTCGAGTGGTCTAAGTTCAGTCTTCGTGGTCCCGAGTATAAGTCACAGTAAAGTAAGAAAAAAATTAAATGGTTAATGCTATCTTAAAATCAATTGCAGCTTAAGTACTCAGACAAACTAAATCGATTCCGACGGGTGTTAACTTCATATAAAAAAGGGTGTCGAAAAGTTTTCGTAAAATTCCGACAGGCCTCTTACGCTCGTTCGAAATCAAAGAATCTAATATTTCCGTTCCTGCACGTCGGAAAGCTCATGGCGCCGCTAATTCAAAAGACACAGTCGCTAACTTGACGGCATTCCAGTGCTCATAAGCAGAAAAAGAATTTCTCACAATTTCGGAATGACTGAAGCAAAAGGACGATAAATAGAATCGTAATTGACGTAATTTGACCAACACTAAAATTTTGCATTGCCCATTACTTCTGCATTTCATATATTCTCCAAGTATCCCTGAATATTTAAAGAAAAAAAAAACAATTATCCAAATTCAAATACATGCAAATCATAGGGGACAGTGCAGTGTAACCGTTTCACATTTGGTGGTATGAATGTGAACGGTGGAATTTTGGTGTTGAACAAACACAAATTACCGTACTCGGACGGTTAAGTTTGTCTGAGCATTAAGCTTTAAGCTTTTCTTCCCCCGGCTTTCGTTCATCCGATCTTCACCCATTCCTTTAGCTGAAGATTTTATCCAAATTGCGGCTGCGAGAGGGGGCGTGACAAAAATGTAAAATAATATTGATCTGCCTTCAAGTACTATAAAAGAAGTATATATCCCATACATGTCAAGCATCTATGTCTTATCACATCAGAGATTTGTGCATTCATACAGACAAACGGACATGGCTTTATCGTCTCGGCTGTGGATGCTGATCAAGAATACTTTTAATTTATGCACAAACTTAACAAACAAACACAAACTGTTCCTTTAATACAGAGTACATGAAAAAGAGCGTCAAGGTCGGTCTTGACCGAAAAAAATGTGTCTAATGGCCTTTCTATATGTTAAGAAACAGAGCACTAACATATATGTTAACTTATCAACATTATGTTAGCAGACAGCGCATGCAGACTTTAAATATATGTACATATGCCAAAAGATGAATCTTAAAGAAAAGACGACAAGTAGGCCACATTCTTTTTTATTAACAGACACCGAACCCTTTACGATAAAAGAATAACTTTTTTGAGAGTTAGGGGGCGTGACAAAAATTTGCAATAAACTTGATCTGCTTGCAGGCAAAAAAGTCTAATTATGGTATATCGAAGGGTGGGGGGTGATTCTAGATGAATTTCGGAAATTGTCTATCGCTTTTATATTTGTGGCAGTTTGAGCATAAAGTTGCTAGGAATGCCTATTTGGAACTAGGGTTGTCAATATTTGATCAATATTTCGAATCAAAAAATGGTACTTTGTGTGACGGTTTCTTCTATTTCTCTGAAACTTATTGCCGTCCCATTATAAAGTCTTTTTTCAGAGTATTTAGAATATCATGATGATTAGTCCAATTTTTTTTTTGAAAAATCTTAAAATGGCCATTTTTTCACAAACCGCGAAAAAAATTTTTTTTCTTAAGTTTCGGCGGTTTCTTCCTCCAGTTTAACCATCGCAAATATTTTTACCACAAAGTAAGGGAAAAAAAAAAATACTTTGAAAATTTCTATTTATTTTTAGGCCTATCAAATATTTAGTTATAACCAACTTTAACAAAACATAATCAATCGCTATATCTTTGCATCCCACAATGGTAAAATTCTGAAAAATCTATTAAAAAATCGTTGAAAACTGCCAAAAAATTTAAAATTTTTAGATACTATGAAAAAAAAAGTTGCCCACTTCAGAAATATTTACCCATAAGTAGTAAAAAATCGGTTGCATAGGTTAGAAAATTGAAATCAAAATGTGCAAATGGGGGAGGACATGTAAGTATTTTGAAAAGAACTCAAAATTAATTTATTCTCAGCGCAGAACCTCAAATGCTAAAAGAATGATTGCTTCTAGACAAGTTTTTCACGCTAAACCCGAATCTGGCTTTAGAAATTCCATATCTCTAATTGATTTACTGTAAAATGGTCTTAAAAATGCAGATTATGGCTTATTTGCCCATTTTCCAAGGACCCTATGACCTAGAAACGGGTTATTATTTTTAAATTTATAAATGTCAAGTTAAAGTACCCAGTTTTATCTGTAAAATAACCTGCATACCATATTTATTTCATAAAATATAAGTCTGTGATCGATCTGCATGATTTTAAGGTTTAAAGAAAAAGAAACTCTCATTATAAATGTACTTTGAAAAAATGTGGAAACTATTGGAAACTGTTGATAAGATTAGATATAACGGGTTTTCTTAAGCTTTAGAAAATAAGGATAATATCGATATATCGATGTTTTTTGGAGGCGATATATCAAACATCGGTATTAAAAACTGGGATTTTTGATATTCTCGATATTGATTTTTCGAGAAAAATCGACAACCCTTTTTTTTGAACTTTTTTAGGGTCGTTTTGTGAAGGAATCTCTTTGATAATATCGTATAGTTCTATGTCATAGCTTTTAAATAAATTGCCCCAAACAATTATATACAGGCCTGTTCCCGCTTTCGATTCCGATCAAATCATGCGGAATCGGAATTCTTAAACGTAATCGTTTCCAAAAACCGACTGCGTTCTTCGTCTTTTAACTTCAAAACCACATTTACCTTCACTCGACCCCTTTGATAACAAAAAGATTCGCCCAAATTCTTCAATCTTCTTTTTAAAATCGCAGCTCTGACCAATTCCGATCAATCGAATTCGGAAACGGGAACAGGCCTGATAATTTTCCTACACGAAGATATAAAATTTTGAATACTTGTGCTAGATGTGACGGTATTTTGTACTGTCCATAATTATGAAGGTAAATGAGTACATACGTAGTCTATTTTTTATGCGGTATTAAAACTTTTTCAGTTTAGTATTCTTTTTTTTTTGAAGCGAATTTTAAAGAACAAGTAAAAGTTGGTTGTGGTTGCAGATTAAGTAAAATCTTGTATAATTATGCTGAGAACTCTGGGACACTGCACTGCTTTTAAGGTAGCGGTTTTGTTTCAGTGTTAAATCTAATATACATATATTTTTTTTTGTTTCTGTAATCAAAGTTTTGGGGCCTAGTGTACTGCTTAAATTTGACCAGCTTTTGGTCTGGCTCACCATCGCTCCTAAGTAAAGTAAAGCTTTCATCTTTTCCAATGAACAGTTTTGAGTGTAGCAAGCAAAGACACATACAAACACAGATTGTGCGTGTGTGTGTGCAGCATGGTTGCATACATTACAGAAACAATAAGTGCTGGAAAAATTAAAAAAAAAAAAAAAAAAAACCTGATTAGTAAACAGTTTCTATTGCCCCGAGTCTATGCTTGGGGAGCTCAGCTGCAGAGTAACTGAGGAGCTGATTTTAGAACTTTGCATACCATAGGGTTTTCGTCATCGAATTAATGTTCCTTCTTCTGAGTTTTGCAACAGAATATACACATTTTTAAATGGGCTATGTGGGTGTGGGCTTTCAGTTTCACCCCTTTGAGAGAGTGTTTGTGTATGACACAACCAGTTAATAGACAGTCTGGCGCGCCATTAACGGAGGAGACACTTCGGTGAAAGGCGGCTTATTGCTCGCATATTGTGTAATACTCGGCAGAGAGACAGATGCAGACATTTTTCCGCTCCAAAACTTTCTATTTCGTCGTTTTTACAATTTTATCGCATGCTCCAAATTATTAGGCATACTGTTGTATATATACAATTCTATTCTATAAAGCCTAAACAGCTTTCAAAAATTTGTATACCCTTGCAGAGGGTATGTCAAAATAGTCGATGTTTGTAACAAATGGGAATATTTGTGGGACTATGAATTATCATTAAGTTCGGGTAATAGACAGCAGAGCTATGAGAAATTCTGTCAGCATAAAATGTCTGTTAATAAAAGCGTTTGCATACTTTTCGGCTTTTACTAAACACTATGTGATATATGTGACTTACATGTCAAACCTCAAAGTCTTACCATCCTTCTCCGTGTAACATACCTTTGCACAAACTTAAAATAATTTGTGTATCTTTGGTACAGAGTATAAAATTCAACAGAGTAGAATTAATTAACCTTAACCAAGTCTTCTGAATGGTTACAGAGAGCGCAAGTTAAAGTCGGCTCTAACCGACTTCGATATACCCGTTACTCATGAAAAAACATGTTTAACATGTAACAAGAAGCATGCGTTTCTTAGGGTGAAAATCTGAAAAGTATGCAACACTTTTTTAACTCGGCTGTTTTTCGGATTTTTGCATAACTTGAGAACCGCTCATCCGATCCTTATCATTTCTTCAGCAAATTTGTTTGTTTTGCTAATTACTAACTATCTCTAGTAGGTACGAATCCTCTATCTTTAAAACTGAAGGAGATATAACTTTTTTCCGAATTGCGGGGGCGGAAGGGGGCGTGGCCAAAATTTGAAATAAACTTGATCTGCCTGCAAGTATAAGAAGCATTTGTCTTATACATGTCAAACCTCTATCTCTTACCATCTCTGAGATCTAGGTGTTCATACAGACGGACGGACAGACGGTCAGACGGACATGTCTAAATCGACTCGGCTGTTGATGCTGATCAAGAATATATATACTTTATATGCCTGTTACATACATTTGCACGACTTTAGTATACCCTTTTTACTCTACGAGTAACGGGTATAATGATTGTATCAACGCGATCGCTGGTGTTACGCAGCTACTTTATTACAAAACCATTTTCCGGAAAACCATTTTAGTCGTTTTCTTTCTTTATAATTACAAAAGTTTTTCAAGTCTCTAATGAGACTCTTCGAAAACAGAGGCCAGCAAAATGAAATATGAAATGAAATGGTGATAAGTTTATGTTTACTGATTCCAAAACTGATTTCGGTTTAGCTCCACGGTTCCAAGATATGGCGGAAAACCGAAAAAATTTTATTTTTGGCACTTTGAGGAGGTGCATGAATATCTGGATATATGAGCTATTTTCGACAGAGCGCAAATCGATGCATCTTTAATTAATCAAAAACGCTGCAAAAGAACAGCAGAAAGAGTCCTAATTGTCCTCTAAAGTCAGACTGCCTTCAATTTATGACATTTTTAAAATAAATCTGCTTAAGCGAGCGCGTTATTGGATTAAAATTACGCAACCATAAATCCGGAAGTGCCGAAAATTCAGCACATTCGATTTTCTGCTATATCATGGAAACAAAGTCTGATAGAACCAAATCAATTAAGCAGTTTTGTTCAACGCAATCTCTATTAACATAATTAGAGCGAAATTGAAAATTGTTGGAAAATGTCGTTTAAATGAAGACTTAAAGGTTTCGGTTCGAAATTCGACATGACATTAGGTAGTTAAAAATTGGTTGGTGTTGCTTATTTTTATACCCGTTACTCGTGGAGTAAAAAGGAATCATTTCCGACCATATGAAGTATATATATTCTTGATTAGCATCAACAGCCGAGTCGATATAGTCTTGTCCGTCTGTCTGTATGAACACGTAGATCTCAGAGACTATAAGAACTAGAACTACCGAACTTGACATGTAGACTTCGTTGTTCTGCACGCAGGTCAAGTTTGTTACAAATTTTGGCCACTTAAATTTAAATTTGCAATAACTTTTATCCCTGAGATTTGCATCAAGATCGGATAATAAATATACCGATAATAATAAACCGAAAAGACCGAAAAAAACTAAATCATTGTACAGGTACAGTTTCGGTTCTAAGTGCAACAACTAGACTGCAAAGGGAGCAGTTATTTCAGGCTCAACCGTAAGCTTTTAATTAAAAAAAATCTGTCCTAGCAAATCTTTTTTTCATTAAAATAGACAAATGGGAGACCAGACTCTTTGACTGTGGCATTTTTAGGACCCTCGTTATAATGTTGAGCTAACCTCTGAACAGAAAAGTACGTGGGTAACTGCAAATGCAACTAAATGAGGAAAGGTGCTCTGACCCAACTACTTTGTCTGAAAATGGAGATGAAGTCGATTTATATATGAATTTGTTTGAAAAAAAGGGGATAATACAAATAGTTATTTTTCTCTCTTATTTTCTTTCTCTTTCTTATATCTTTCTCTCACTCTCAGAAAGTTTCTGACTACAATTGCTTCTAAAAGGTTTAGAGTGGCTACAACCTTTACTTTGTAAATACTACAATTGTCAGGGAAGCAAAGAAGCCTTAGTCTATAATATACAAATTTAAATTTGCGTCACATTAGCAAATTATAATTTAAGCCCCGTACGCAGAGCGACAGAAAATTCCTTTCGTTAGAAACACCGTGGCTTTGTTTTGATGCTCATGTGCTGTTGAAAGTGTTTCTATTTATGTGAAATACTGTGACGTAAAAAATATTCTGTCGTTCTGCGTACGGGGCCTTACTCTAAACAACCATTTAGTTTGCCACAGAACTGAATCAAAGCTGAATCAGCTTTAACTTAGAATAGTCGTTTCTGAATATTAGTTTAAAAAGTCATTCATTAATCAAAAACTTTCTTACTGTTTGGATATTTTCAATGAGACTTATTAAGCGACCACTTTAAATATCAATCATAGAAATTTTAGCAGGCTGTAGATCAATAAGTTGTGGTTTTTTGTTCATAACTTTTATAAATCAACACAAAGGAGGCTAATTGACTACATAGCTATTTCATGAATTACCACAATTCAATCATCAGCAGTCTTTGCCCATCTTCAGCGAGTTAGCAGAGGCGGCTACATCATGCCAGCATTGTTATAATCGCTTGGTAGTCCCAAAGGCAGGCTTATAGCAAAATCCGACACTAGCAGCAATCGCCAACTAACAGAAGCCTTTGAGTGTGTGTGCGCTCTCATCGTTCCTTCTGTGGTTTGTTTGTGTCTTGTTTTAGAAAAGTTATGAACAAAAAAATCATAACTTGTGGACCAGGAGCCCAGGGAAAGTAAATCCAAAAAAATTGTTTTGTACATGACTTAATTTCTCCGCCATTATTTCTAAGATTGATTAATTTCAATGTAAATTCATTTTGATTTAATTATTTAATGCTAAGTTAAGAAACATTCAGGCAATGTTGCCCCTACCAATTCAAAAGCTAACTACACCCTTGGTACAGCCCCACTTTCGTTGCAAACTTTATCCCGTATACCGTCTAGCTCACTCCTAGTGTCTCCACAAATTCCAATTCTAATAAATCTTGGCGTATTTTTTATTTGCAGTTTCAAAGAATGTTGATGTTGCAATACAGCAAGCATGGCGAGTGCATACTCAAAGAAATTGGAGCAGCGTTCAGGGGGGAGCACCCGGCAGACTTGACGATTGTATGTGAGAATAAAGTGAAGCTGCATGCGCACAAGCTAGTTCTGGCAGCAGCCAGTCCCCTTATAAGGTAAGTGCTTGCTCTTGATCTTCAAATGAGCGACGAATGAGGAATACTAAATTTGTGTGCTTTGTGTTTTTATAGAAACCTGCTGGAGGACACCCACTTGAGCGACTGTTCCACGACCGTTTACTTTCCTGATGTAAATGCCACCTATTTTAAATTTCTCTTGGATTTCCTCTACTCCGGCCAGACATGTATCACTTCGCGGGATGTGAACTACTTGCACGATTTGTTGCTGCTTCTGCAAATAAAGTCAGACAGCTGGAAGACCACAGACTCTGCCTACTTGAGCAGCAAGTGCAGCAGATCGCGCAAGCAACAGCAGTACTCTTCATCGCAGAACTTAGACCAATCGCTGAAATATGAAGTCGATAGTGTGGATGAGTCCAGAAATGCGGCTGACTTCTCCACATTCTCCGCCGAAAACTGCGAGGGCAGCGCCCCAGAGAGCGGCGGCGGCCAGAAGGAGGAGGATGAAGATGGTTGTCCCCACAAGGACAACAAGAGCGACAAAGACACCGATGAAATTGTAAATCTCTCCAACATTCCACCGAGCGGGCCTGGCACCAACAATAACAACAACAACAATAACAACTCTGCAATAAACCCAGTTAATCTGTCCCTTGACCTTCGAATGAAAGGCGAGAACTCTGCGCGAAATGAGATCAGTAAAACCTTCGGATCGGGATCAGACCACAGTGTTGGCATTGACTCAGTGGTCAGCGCCAGCGAAAGCACAAAAAGAAAGGGACTGTTCTTTGACACGCACAAGGACGTCATGAAGCCACTGTCTGATGGCTCGGACATCAACAGCTCGCCGGAGAACTATGTGGTTACGCCGCATCGAAAACGACGTCCTGGCTTCCATAATACGCAGAGCGATAACCAGCCATTCACTTCATATCAGCACAATCTGTTGGAGGAACTGCGGCTGGTCAAGTCGACAACCTCTCCAATATCGGGCTTCGCCTCGGAAAAGAACATGCTGTCGCATCTCGAAGACGGGGCAGTCAATGGCGGCGACACAATGACACCGGACCGAAAACTACTCGAAGCGCAAAGGAATCACCGAGCACAGAGCCCCACAGAGATGCAAATGCATCTGGGGCCGCAGTTCGTCTACCAGTGGCAGTCGAATCAGAATGCCGCCATCTCCACCATGCCCAATCTGCAGTCGCGACTTTCTAGTCTGTCGCACATCAATCTTAACCTGGACCCAGAGAGCCGCAATAGCTCCGCATCCGTATCGAATATTGCCAGCAGCAACTCGCACTCGTCGTCGGTGCGCGAATACAGGTGCGAGTATTGCGGCAAACAGTTCGGCATGTCCTGGAACCTGAAGACCCATCTGCGCGTGCACACAGGCGAAAAGCCCTTCGCCTGCCGGCTCTGCGTGGCGATGTTCAAGCAGAAGGCGCATCTGCTCAAGCACTTGTGTTCAGTCCACCGAAATGTCATAACCACAACCAATGGAACGGATACGGAGAATCGCTACAGCTGCTGCTTCTGCTCCATGTGCTTCGAGTCGGTGCAGGAGCTGGTGCGGCACTTGTCCGGGCATCACAACAACCTGCTGCTCACCAAGAATCTGCGCGAATAACCTAACCGATCCGTTTGACCGGGCGCCCGTGATGCCCGCCTGTCAAGCTACTGCAAAGAGACCTGAATTTTAAATATATATACAAAACCTACGGTAACAGTACACAGTAACAAGAGTTAATTACTTATTGTATAAATTTGTAATATGTATGTACATTTAAAGCGTAATTCGTAATTTTACCCACACATCCACATTCACGTGACCCCACTCGACCCTTAAACCGTCGCGCGGCACGGCACGAACTCAGCCACTGCCGCAGCCGCACACAGCTACGGCCCAAGCAAGTTATTGTCTTCTCATTGAAATTTCGTATTTGGCATCCAATACCTAAATATCCACACTTAACGGCTGGTCCACCACAATGGAACATTATGTTGTAAGCATATTTTAATTCAAAGGTATTGTAATTTCTATTGTATTTTCTACCTGTCGTCTTACCATAAATTTCATTACTTACACTTGAATATTTTTTATACACTCCTGTTTTGCATACTTTAGATTTTACACGCTCTTTCTTTGAAATCGCCAATAAGAAAGTGTGTACGTTGTACAGTATAAATTCGCAAGATCGTAATAAAATCAGAAACGCATTTTGTATATCGTTTTCCTTTAAAATGGCTATTTTATTATTGGGTTACCCAGGACTAAGTATTACTTTTAAAACGAATAATAAAAGTTGCGTTTAAGGGTGCAGCCGGGCTGAGAGAGAGGCACAGTTGTCCCCTAATAAATAAACATGGGCATTTTCTTACTACTTCAAAATGCTATATAGTATAATATTTTCATATTTTCTATTTCCATTACAGCTATATACAAAAATTCACATTTTGACTCTTTGTAAACGCGTTTTTGTTTTGCCTCTCTTTAATGTTATCGGAAAATACTACTCCTTTACTTTGTAACGAACCATGCCAATGGATTCTACGATTTTTTCAATTAAGATATACAAATCTTAGTACTTTGTACGAATTTACTAAAGATGCTACATATTATTAGTGCCACAAAGTATGCAATGGGTTTTGTTTTTAAAAATTTTCATTAGAATTCTACACTCATCGAAATTTAATTAAAGCCACCTTTAATTTCTTCAGTAAAAAATGTTTAAAACGTGTTCTAATACTTTTTTTTGACAAAAATTGTTAAAACGTGCTTAATTTAAGGTAAATCAACAATATCAAATATTTTTATTACAGTAAAAGCATGTTTTTTACATTTTTTCTCTAAAAGATCAGTTTTTACTGCGAAATTTCATTAATGCCAGTCTCGAAATAAATAAAAAGGATACAGAATAAGGATAATGAAAAAACCAATTAAATATGGATTTAACCTCTAGGCTTATTTATGAGCGTGAAAATACCTAACTGCATGGTGCTAATCATGATTTCGAACTCTGAATCCAGTATTTTGGTACAATCCTTAGTACAGCTTATCGAAGCTCTTCAGCCAAGTTGAACTTTCGTCCGCCAGCATAAACACGATGTGCAAGATTACCACACACGTTTATAATTGGATTCATGTCCGGAGAACGTGCTACCCATTCAAGAAGCTTGATTTTCTGTTCACTGAACCACTTACGACTGGCCCTTGACATGTGTATGAACGCATTATCTTGCTAAAAGATTGTATTCGGGTCCGATATTCATTTATATCAGAGATTAAAACCGAAACCGTAACCCGTAACTGCAAAAAACACTTTAAAATGCGAAACCGAAACCGTAACCGTAACCAAAAAAAACATGTTTTTTTATTACCGTAACCGTGTAACCTTTATTTACATAACCGGTTATCAGTACTGTAACCGAAACAAATATACGGGTTTATTTCGGTTTTTCCTCTACTGGTAAAAATTTCAGTTAGATGTACATATGTACAATGAACATTTTTCATACATATGAATTTATTCACTTATATTGTCTGCTTATTTATTAAGCGCCGCACTGTCGCCAATGGACTGTCATAGCTACAAAGTGCCTGGAAAGTGTCCTATAAACATTGGTGCTAAACAGTCATATAGCATTGAGCAGGAAGAAAATTTTGTTAAGCTTGATCATTATACATATGGGCTAATCCGAAAATTTTTAAACCAAGGGTTGAAATTTAAAGTTGTCCAAAATCCAAATGTTTGGTAATGGAATAATAGGGTACATATTCAAGCTTCAAAATATGTAAGCAATATTGTTCTACGGTGGTTTGTCTGCTCTTGGCAGAGGCATACCTACACCTTCCTCTTGCTTCTATTAATTCTTGAAAAAAAAGGGTTTTTTTATTGGTCACAAAAATGGTAAAAACAGTCGTTATAGTATTTTCCGCTTAGCAAAACATAAAGTTTGTTTCATTTCCTTTAATTTAAGGTACTCATTATATTTGTAGGATATCTAATATATATTAAGAATTTAAACTTAAAATCGGTTTGCTGTGTGTAACGTCCGCAACGGAAAATTGGGTTTTTTTAATTTAGCAGAATGAATTTTAATAATTCGGTTATCCAAACTTGCTTTATAAACAGAGTTTTTTATGCCCTTTAAACTGATGAAAAAAAAATATACCTTTATTACACATATTTTTGAAAAAAGTTAATGCGAAAATGTGTAACGTCCGCAACGGCAAAAAAATAATCAAAATTTTTTTTATTACTATGTGGTGGAAATAGGTTTTTATAATGGATTATTGCCTGCTGAGTCTGAATCTGGGCTCTAAATTGCTCTAGGTTGTCGAGAATCCTAAAAACATAACCTCAAAGTAACAAAAAGTGTGTTTAAATAATATTAATTATTAATAAATATCGACAAAAATCGGAATTTCCAACATCGGAAAATGAAAACCCAAATGAATTCGAGTTGTATCATTACAAACTGAATTTCAAGCCAATCGGATGAAAAATTATTTTTTTGCAAGCAGAATTTTACAGAAATTTTCCTCGTGGGCGGATTTTTCAAAATCGGGAAAACACGTGTCGAACTATTTCGCGTACTAAGCTTACAAACCCAGTTTCAAGTCAATCGGATGAAAAAAAACAATTTTTTTTATACTATTTGGGTCAATGGAAAAAGTGTAACGTCCGCAACGTAACGTCCGCAACAGCACAAAAATTAAGATATTTTAATAACGGGAGCACTTATCGTTCTTTTGAAAGCTGGGTTGAATTGGTCATATATTCTACTAAATTTTTTGTTATCTGACTTTTTTTTGTTTATTATGCAAAATTCGCTAAAAAATGTGGAAATGCACATAAGCCTCAAAGTCGACTTCCATTTTTTGTAACGTCCGCAACGGAACTTTAAACAAGCATAACTTTTTTTCAAAAACAGATAACCTATTATCTTAAATTAGGTTTGAAAGTACTCCCAAAGAACTGCATTTTGCACCAAACGTATTTCAAATATACCAAAGTGGACGCCAGCTGTGTCAATTTTAAGAAGCAAATTTGCGTACAAATGTAACGTCCGCAACGCAGGATTAGCCCATATGTCATTGATTTATTAAGCTCGGCACACCGACGCGGACAATTTTGTCGGAGCGGAGATTGTTTGAAAATTTACAGAGCCCTGGACAATATAGTGTGACCAGAAAATAGCCAAAAAAGTCAGCTGTTGTTCGTTTACAAAATAGGCCGTCTAATTGAAATAAAATAATAGAGTTTAATAGCCTATTTCCATTATAAGTAAATATTTCGAAAAGTACATTAATTTTTTTGAAACGTTTCCATAGCATATGTGCATATTTGATCAGAAATACAAAAAAAAAACATTTTTTTCATGCCCTTACCGGGATTTGAACCCAGGTCTTGTTGATTACTAGTCTCAGTCCTTAACCACTACTCCATTTCCGTTAAGATAGAGGAGCTAGCTAATTGTGCTATATAACTCTCAATTATCTTTTCTGGCTTTCATGAATTCCAACTGACATAGATAAAAAAAATGTGAAAACCTTCGGGGTGAATGGACACATATTTTAAATATGTACATTTTTTTCCTATGGAGAATATGTTACATATTTTTAGGTATGTGATAATATGTGAAAATATGTACATTAGGGTGGACGCCGTTCAAAAAGTTAACTGATACCATCTTAAACGATCACTTTTATGGTGTAAAAAATAAATTAAAAAATCTAAAAATTTTGGATCATGTTTTAACATTTGCGAAAAGCCTTCAAATTTTTCCACAAATATTACTTATACGACACGTTCACCGAATCGAAATTTTGTCGACGAATTCTCCGTATCATTTTAAAAGTTGTCAAATTTGAATTTACTCGAGCAACAAATAAAAATGGAGCAGGAATCGAATGTATTTTTGGTCGGTAAATTAAGACCTTATTTTGTCAAAGCGAGCTTATTTCCAACGAAGAGATGCGATTTATCCACGCTCTTATACGGGACTAAATGTTTAAGACTGTCATAAAGTGCGACGAGTGTGGCTCGCAAGTTGGTGTCAGCATGGTCCACGAGCGGGGTTTCAACAAAGGGCCATATTCGCATGAACGCACTGTCCTTCTAGTCATAAACTACAGACATAACAGTGGAAACCTTTTTGACTGTCCACTTGGACTACCATCGGCAATTTGCTAACTCAAGAGACCGTTCCGTGGACACCGTTTTAAATCGATAAAAGAGATAGAGCCCGAAACGAAGAAGGAATTGAAGACTATACTAGAAGAAGACTTTGCAGGATGATTTTAAAAATGTCCTACAAACACAAACAAAATTCTAACAAACGTTGGCACAAGTGTAATGCAGTAGGGGGAGGTTACTTTTATGGGAATGAAATTAATAGACAATAATAAATAAAGAGTTTTTAATTTGATTTTCGAATTTAGATCTGTATTTTTTGCCTATCCTCAAGAAGTCTATTTATGAGCAGGTCTGTTAAAATAGTCTATTCGCAAAAATGGCTGCAACCGTGATGCGGAGCACTTCAGTTCAGTGTGGAACCTGACTTCAAAGATATCCTGATAGCCTATAAATTTACGGCTAAAACTTGCATTCATATTGAAGTAAACAGCGCAATATAGTAGAAATTTTGCCGAGATATACGATTTAATTTACATATTGTGTTGGTGATATAAAAACAGTTTTTTAATGGTCATGGTACCTTTTTGTCAAATGTTATGCCTTCAAACCAAGTCTACGCCAACTACTAAAAAATTAAATATGTAAGCAAGGGCAACAGTACGTATGAGTAAAAAACTTTGAATCCAAGTCGCAGACCCTAAAACTAATTTTTTCTCAAAATTTTTTTTTGTTGTGCCTTTTTTACACAAATATGCATCGTTTAAGCGGGTATCAGTATGGTCTTACATTTTTCCATATATAAAATGTCCGACCTAATTTACATATTTGCTGTAGTGGAAATAGGCTATAAAAAATAAATAATGGAAGTCACTAGGGAAAATTTAGAGGTCGTAGGCACTGCCATGTTCACTTTCATGGATGCATTTTTGTAGGGCTGAAGCAGTGTCTTTTATTTTGGCCTGCGCGAGCAGACCATGACCAACGAGACATACTGCTAAAACGGCAAGCCAAAACCAGCCAAACTAGCCACAGCTAGCTCCATGGACTAAAGCCGGATCACACTCGCCGGGCGTATTTGTTTAATACGGATTTAAAGGTAGCTGGTAGGTGAACGCATAGGTAGCAACGGAAGCTTCCCTTAGCAGTCCGGAGGACACATTATTATAATGAGCTGTGGAGACTGCAAAGGCTTAGGGCTGTTTGTCTGTGGGCTGTGGCGGCTATGGAGGTTTGGACTCGGGTGGTGTACATGGGTATGCACATCACCAGCCAAACTGACCATTGAACGAATTACGTACCAACTGGCAGATTAATATCCGGCTATGTCTCGTCGGCTGGGGTGGATTGTTCTGCCTCACTCCCTGTCTTCTCTATTAGTGACGTGCTGACATAAAAGACTAAAAACGGAAGAGAACAAATAATCCAAACAAAACATACACACTACTCCTTAGAGCCATAATTTGTGAATGTAGCATGAGTTCAAAAATTAATTTAATACGATAATTATAAAAATTTATTGCTTAAAACAGACAAAAAAGTGTAGGAATTTAAAATTATTATAGTAGTGAAGATATTATAAAAATAAAGAGAATTAAAAATAACAAAATAAATATAAACAAACCAAAAGGGTGTTATTTAAATGACAGCATAGAAGTTAAAACAAATAAAAAAATAAAAAATTAAGGTGAAAGAAATAAGAGATAGAGAAAATTTTAATATATAATAAAAATAATAATATAAAATGAATATGTAATGAAACTATAATATTAAAAAGAATAAAAAAATATAAATATTTATAAAAAAAACGAAACAAAATATGCACGAATTTGAAAATTATAAGTTATCAGCAGAAGAGATTAATAATAAAAATTAAAAACGATAGAAACAAAAAAAATAAAAATAAATATTAAAATAATATTGGTAATAAAATTATTTAATAATTCAATAAAATGAATAAAAAATATGGGTATGTTAATAATAGGATTGTAAATTTAGACGAGAAAAAAAAATAAAGAAAATGGAAATAAGAGGAGAAGTAAAAAAATAAATAAAAAAAGATATATATAAATAATAAGAGAAGAAAAAATAATCATATTAATTTGGAAAAAGTTGAACAAGGAAGTAGATTTGTCCGCGTCTTGACGAAAACGGAACTTCTAGTTTAATTATAAAATAACTACATATGTTACGCTATTTATATAGATGGGCTTTAACAAATTTTCCTGAGAACTATTTAATATAAAACTACTATTTAGCTACAATCACTTCTAGCTATTATTCAACGCCGATTTAGCCCGCAAAAAAGTTGTCAACACTGATCATAGACGGAACAGATCATGTCATCCGCGTTCTGTTCATATGTTTTGGTTGTGGACATTTTATGTTGTTTAACATTGTGCACGAGGCCAAGGGCTAAGTAATTTCTCAAAACAAAATTAAAACTATTTCTGTGGTGTTTAACCTAGCGAAAAGGATAAATGTTGGAGTGGCTGCTGCGCTGGACAAAAATAAGTGCGTCGACTTCAACTAGTAACAAAAAAAAGCAATTGTCGGCAAAGCTAAGCCGCTTTGTCTTTAACATACATACATATGTAAGAGCTGAATAGTTATTAAAATAAATGACATGCAATGTGGAAAAGAAATTAAAGTACATAAGTGCAATAATTACACACATACATACATACATGCAGAGCATGTAATATGGGTGTATGCGTGAAATATCACACGCACGGAATGCGATTTGCGCCAAAATTTGTGAGATGACGCGCTTTAAACGAAATTGAAATCTTTTCATTGTAAATGCGCTAATTTTTCGATTTATACATATGGGCATTTCCACCAAAAGGTCAACCAGGGTCAAAAAGTTAAAAGTGGTTAAAAACACTATATTTTATCGAATTTTTCTAGCGAAACAGCAAATTAAACTAATGTAAGCTAATCTTACATTTACTAATAACCCAATTGGATATATTCGGTTTCAGGGCCGGGCTAGCGCAATATTTCTTATTTTTACATTAAAATTGCCTAATTTTTTGGAAAAAAGAGACTTTAGATTACATGTACTTTCGCTATCTAAAATCTTTTTGATGGTTCAAAGTTGTATACATGAATGCATAAGAAACCATGGGAAACTATGTCAATACAATTTACTGTAAGTTTTTGCTTCGCATTATAGCAGAAACCACATAAATATAAGGATGGAAAAAACTGTCCCGTGCGACATGTCCCGTGCGAAAATGCTTAAGCTTACATTTTGAAGAAACTGTAAATTGTTTTTAGGTGAAATAAAAACCATTTTAAAAAGACATCAATGCACTACATTCTAATATTTATCGCATTAATATATTGCTTCAGGATTCGCTGAATTCGGCATTTGAATGGTTTCCCGCGAAAACCACTTCTATTTTTGTCCCGTGCGAATGTCATGTTTTTTGCAATCTATCTTGAAACCAAAAATTTTTCCAAAATCGATCTTTGCATCAATTGTAGGGCTGTTGAAAAGCTATAATTTAAGCCTATTGTGAAAATAAAAATCCGTTTTATTTTGACTTTTTTAATGTTTAAATGCGTACGATTGTCCCGCTCGACGTCATGGAAATGCTCATATGTATGTTTGTATGTATATGTATTATGAATTATAAATATGTGCAGTAGACGCGTATATAATCACGGTATCAGGTGCAAAAAAAATCAAAAAATGAAACAGTTCTAGCGGACAACATTCTCTCTTCAGTTAATTTGTTTCTATATCAAAAAAGTTAGCTAAGCAAGGTGAATATATGGGAATGGTGGGAAAAAAATTCAAACATATTTCCAGGACTTTTTGAATTATCAAAAGTTTTGCTAGCAGTTTACCCCCGCAAGTAGGGATTGAGGTTTTTTTTTAGGAGTAAAATTTGTAATGACGCTAACTTTGGAAGGTCAAACTCTAAATGATATTATGCTACTTAGATGTCATTAGAATCTCGTTTAAGATGTCAATTCTGATAATAACAATTCGTTACATTAAGGTACATAACGACAAATAGTATATAAGTTGACCAGTGTACATATCTACTTTATGAAACTCTACACGATGCTTTTCTGAATGAAGTAGTTTAAATTAAAATTTTAAAAAAGGCGACTATAAAGGTGGAAATTCTGTATAAGAAATTTGAACTTAGTAAATTAAATCATTAAATGAGATTATAATTGGGGCCGCTTTTGTGTGCATTGTATGTACATATGTATGTCAAAGTGATATTTTATACTTATACCCGTAACCGTAACCCAAACCCGAAACAGAATTAGGATAAAAACCGTAACCAGTACCGTAACCGATATCCCAAAACCGTAATATAACCGTAACCGGAAAAAAGCGATCGGCCAAAACAGTAACCGTAACCCAAACTGTTATTCGTTCGGGTTTTAATCTCTGATTTATATTCATCCAATAAGTTAAGGTAACCTTCTGAATTCATGCGACCTGTAATCTTGAAGAAAATGAAGACTATGCCTACATTGACGACATTTAATAAATAAGCCTGAAGGGACATTACGAAACGTCAAATGTTTTGGAGGGAGGAGTGGAAAAATGTGGTACTCTAAGATGAGAAAAAGGTTAACTCGAATGGTCACGATAACTCGAATAGTCCTTTGATTCTTCTTATTTTACATATTTTTAGATTTTCGATATCATTGCGCTTTTAAAAGTTCGCAATGCCTAATCAAAAAATGTTTGGCTTGTTTGATTACTCTTGTCGAGCTGATCAAGCATATCTTTGTCTTTTGGTCGCCAAAGGTTTCTTCACTGCGGTATAAGCAAAAGACTTTTATTGTGTGACTGAAAAAATATAAGGCTCTAAATAACTGTTTCTGTGGGACAAAATTAAATAAAAATAAAACGAGAAAGGCAAGGCTAACTTCGTCCGTGCCGAAGTTTTTATACACTTGAAATCGCTTGTCTCAACGGTTAGCGACTTCGACCAAACTTCGCAGATCAGCTTAAAAACATTTAATATTACCCATGACCGTGATTGAGAGCGGTAATATTGAGAAAAAAACCAGTTTTTCTCATTAAAATCCATTTTTCGACCGATCATTTGTATGGCAGCTACAAGAAGTAGCCATCCGATCCGGTCGGTTCCGACATATTAGCAGCGTGCAGACAAAAGAAGACTCTGTGCAAATTTTCAGCTCGCTAGCTTCAAAACTGAGGGACTAGTTCGCGTAGAAACAGACAGACGGACAGACGGACGGACAAAGCTTATTCGACTCAGCTCGCCACGCTGATCAAGAATATATATACTTTATGTGGTCGGAGATGATTCCTTCTATGCGTTGCAAACTTCTGGGCAAAATTATAATACACTTTTCAAGTGTATAAAAATAACTGTTATTTGCTGAGTAATAAAATAAAAATTAAAAAAAAACTGTTAATTTCGGACTTTTTAAATAAAAATCTCTAAGTAACAGTTCATTTATGGACTTTTAAAATAAAAATTGTAACTGTTACGGTCCCTGGTTTTTAGAAAAAGGGCCTTTTTTCACTCCAAATAGTGAAATACCGCCCGCGGGTGTTATTTCTCAGTCATCAGTAGCGTTATTTCGCTTTTTTCAGTGAAATAAGACCCACGGGCGTTATTTCATGCACCCTACTTTATAGGGTGTGTCAGTAGTGGCCTAGTGGTTAGTGTGCTGGACTGCTGGGTGGGAGGTCGTGGGTTCGATCCCGCCTCTGAACATCTAATAGTCAAAGTTTTTTTCTTTCTTTAGAAAATAAAGTTTTTTTCTTTCTTTAGAAAATAACTTTTACACATACGGTCACCTTCACCAGCTATTGGCGCCAGCTGTGAAGTAACTAGCCATGAAAAAGCAATTTCTCAAACTTTGCCGTTCGGATCCGGCGTTAAACGGAACGGTAGGTCCCTTTCTCTTGTGCGAAAAATTTAAAGCACACACGCGAAGAGATTGAGAGAAGCTTGGCTGGCCCCGTTCGAGGAGCTGTAAGCCAATTTTACATTTACTTTATAGGGTCGGAAGTGTTTCCTTTTCGATGCTGCATACTTTTTAACGGAAAATTATATGAAAATATAAAACATACATATCCTACTCTCGGCCTTCCTCTCTTTAGATAATATTTCAGCTGACAACGACTTTGATATTTCCAATCTATTTGCCACATTTTTTTAACGATACTATTCTGCATCAGCTAATAATTTTGTCTCTAAATACCCTTATTCTGTGGCAAATTCTAACTGCTTTGCGTTTTATTTAGCCTACGAACATTATTCCTATCCATTAAAAGGGACCAAGGTCAATCATTTCGAACTACAGGTGTGTATCGAAACTATCGGACATTCCTAAGCTGCTTGAAAAGATCCTGACTCCCCAACTAGAACCTTATTGTCGTTCGGTAATATCCATATCTCAACATGGTTCTATGAAGAATCGGTATATTTCCACGAGTTTACTTGAATTTACTACTCTTGTAAACAATGGATTTGTCAATAAGCGGCAAACTGATGTAGTTTATAATGTTTTCAGCAAAGCTTTCGACTCAGTCAATCACGATCTCTTAGTACATAAATTGTGTCTGCTTGGCTTTCCACCAATCCTCCTCAACTGGATAAATTCATAATTAAGGGAGCGATCTCAACGAGTTCTTTTTAAATCAATACTATCCAGCTCCATTAATGTACTATCTGGGGTCCCGCCAAGGTAGTCATTTAGGCCCCTTACTATTCATTATTGATATCTCACAGGTTATATCCCATTCGCAGGCACTGATGCATGCCAATGACCTCAAACTTTGTCGTATAATGACCCTATGTCTCCTCTCCTCCTGCAATCCGATTTAAACTCTCTTCACACCTGATGCTCGGTTAATAGCCTTCCTCTTAATCTCAGCAATTGTAAATGTATGACCTTTTGTCGTAATCAACCATATGAGTTTAATTATATGATTGATACCATCCCAAGTTATGTTTCAATAGTCATATATCAGTCATCGCAAACAAGTCAATGGGAGTTCTCGGTTTTGTTAAACGATGGTCAAAGGAATATAATGACCCCTACGTCATTAAGCAACTGTATGTCTCACTAGTGAGACCAATACTTGAGTATGGGTCGTGTGTGTGGTCTCCATACTACCAAAAATATCAAGATTAACTGAAATCGATTCAAAAACAGTTCTTAATTTTCGCTCTTCGAGGCTTAAACTGGGATTCCACCATTCATCTTCCTCCTTACGAGGATAGATTACGCCTAATCATAGAGTCGATAGTATTTTTTTTATTAATAATCTTCTTTCAGGAGACATCGACTCTATCGCTTTGTTATCTAATAAAAGTCTTGCTGTCTCACAACGCGTTACTAAAAACTTTTATCCTATTTATCTACAGCCTTGCCTAACAAACTACGCTCATCGCGAACACTTCCTAAGCCTTTGTTTAAACTATAACTTGCATTATCATATTTTTTCATCTCAATCCTCCTTGTTTGTAATAAAAAATAATATATTAGACCTTCTTAAACTTCGATAGAACGTTGGGCTTATTCAGCAGTTAATTCCGATTAGCGATTACCGATTTACGATTTGCGATTGCTGATGAATCTCTGATGAATAGAGTCTCGTTGTGAGACTTTATGATATCCGTTGGCTCTAGTCCTTTTTATCAATGGAAAACACACACAAAATCTCCAATATTTATGGATATGTTAAATTTAAAATTTTATATGAATGTCTTAACAAAGGTAGGCTGACACCGCAATCGTTATCAATCATACGTTTTGTTCGATTTCTATTCGGAAAACATGATTGTCAAATTTTCTAATCCCAAACGGCAATCACTGTATTGTATTCAACAGGTAAAATCGGCAATCAGAAATCGTAAATCAGAATTATCTGCTGAATACGCTCTTTGTTAAACTATAAACTATAAATAAATAAATACATAAATATATTATTTTTATTTTTTCTACTTCGAATTCGAACTTCTGCGAAGTAAATAAAGTATTGGTGAAGGAAATGTATGTCGAAATACCTCAGCTCAGTCAAGTTTAAATTAAATAAATTAGGCGAATAAAATAACATTCTTTGATATTTTTGTGTATAAACATTCATAAATTTTGTGCGAAGAGAATACTAACACCGCTTTATATTTCATGTAGTTTTGTATATTGAGTCTCCAACTGCCAACGTAATTTCAGTTGTTTCGCTTTCAAAGGCCACATTTGAAAGCACGACGAAGTTTCCCGCCACAATGTGTATCGCGGCCAATCATCGGCATTGCAGCCGAGTCAACGGTTATAGATAATATTTCCACTGTTGGCTGCAGAAGTATAACAAAACAAGGAACGAAATTGTCAAACCATCTCATGCGTATTTTCATCTGCGAGCGAATTTGGTCGCTTGGAGAGTTAGCGTTAACTGTTATTTTTAGTTAAAAATTGCCACTGTGAAGCTGAAGAGAAATTTAGCTGCGAAAATGTGGAAGTGTCTTGTGCAATACATGGGGACAACCAAGAAAAACATTTAATGATGAACAATTCAAACTGCAACGAAGGCTAACAGAAGCACACAAAGGGCATATAATAAATAATAATAAAAACTCCAACAATCGCTGCCATAGAGGCCCCCATACCATAACCATAACCACGCACACATACATACACACACACAAACAAACATCTTTGCAGCACACAAAACAACAAACCAACACACAAATCTAATACATACAAGCATATAAAACTAATTGGAATTCAGTGATTACATATTTAATAACAAAATACGCGACTAAACGGAAAATCTCTCGTGAAATATCATTAATCGAATCGAACCAGATAATTATGGCTTTACCGAAGAAAATCAAATGTTTTAAGTATTTAGTTTACAGTTATGTCTTTCTCCTAGCGGTAAGTTGGCCAAAACTGACACACATACATGCATTAGAGTTAGTTACATGTAGAATTACATAAGGTAAATCAGTGTGTACAAACAGAAGTAGCAAATGTAGTAGAAGTAGGGTGCATGTAAATATGTGTGCGAAAAGCTCGATTGAAAGATGCAGTGAACTTTTACATTTGTACTGCAATCAATCATACATACATATGTACATAGCTATGCAGATGATACATAGATACATAGCTAGCAGATACGTATGTATGTATGTGTTTCAATACATATTTCTTTTGTGTTTGTGAAGGGATATTTGCATACATAAACGCATAAAGAGCTTAATAGCAACTTACAGGTCAATTCGTTTAGATTAAGCCATAGATTGAATTGATGATGCTACAACTTCAAGGATATGCAGTTACACACAAATGTCCTTCAACCCGAGAATGTACATTCATACAAACATACATTGTGTACACAAGCGTACATATTTGCAAGCCAACATTTGTAAATATGCATATACTTACATACATAAGTACATAAAAGGTACATACATATACTCTTAATTCTGCGTGGACGACCTTGAGCTACTTAAGAGCTACGCCTATATACTTGTGTATGTATGTGTAAGCAAACTTCGTATGACGTCAAAAGGGAGCAAAAAATATGGGCACAAAATACATACATAATATGTATGTGGAGCTCGTATTAAAAGGATAATGACAATTTAAAAATAATAAACACACGCACGAATATTGTGATGTTAATGGACTTAGGCCCCCAGAATAATCCTTGTGCTCATCATCAGGATGTTTCGATGATTTACTCTTTCTCCTCTCTGTCAAGATAAAGGGAATATCCAGTGCAGGAGTGCGGAAACAAGCTCCTTTTTACTTGCATAAAGGAAGAAAGGAATCGAAGCAGCGCTACTAAAGCATAATCCGAAAGTAAAGACAAAATCGCAAAACTTACGTTTACAGATGCAAAACAGTTTTTATACTCTGTACTAGAGGTGGGCGCGGGCGGGTTTCGGGCCCGAAAGCCCGGCCCAAACAATTTGATTCCTTTTGTTTCCGTAGAACCGCCATATCCTAATGTTATCGATATGTCTTATCTCCAACCTGGATGAAAACTCATCATCGGGCGAATAATCAGAACTAGCACTGATCCAAATAACGGTAAAACAAGACACGAAGGTCCGGCAACCGGTGGGCTCGAACCTCGGGAATCAGGGCAGCCGGTACCCGAAGGACAGCGTGGATAATAACAAAAATGAAAGTCGAAGACAAGTTTAAAAAACGAAAAGGAGCGAGACTACAATATGCCTCCAGCCGTCTGGCACACTATTTGAATTCTGGAAAAAAAGGGACTAAATACTCCAAATCGGCTGGCTCCGAGGGGTTTACATCGGCCATGTTTAAAGACAAACGCAGTAGTATTAAGTTTGTACAAAAGTATGTAACAGGGAGAAGGAATCATTTCCGACCGTATAAAGTTTATATATTCTTGATCAGCATCAACAGCCGAGTCGATATAGCCATGTCCGTATGAACAAACAGATCTAAGAGATAATAAGAGATAGAGGTTTGACATGTATGGGACAAATGCTTATCATAGATAGACGAATAAATTTAATTCGTACCTTCTAGAAATTGTTAGTCATAAGAAATATATATCGATTTGCCGAAATAATAAAAAAGATAGGACGAGCGGTTTTCAAGTTATGAGCAAAAAACTCCAAATCCCCCCCTCCTCACCAACAAACACCGCATTTAATTCAGCAAAGAGAGAGAAACTTAGAAATGAGCGCAGCTGCAGCGCTGCATTCAGCTTCTACTTCAGGTACAGAGTATGACATATTCGGGCTTGATTGACTTTCTCACTTGTTTTTTTATCAAAATGAATTTCGGTCTAGTCTATATCTCATTTTTCCATTGTTTTGTTTAACGGGTTTTGAAGAAGGAATAATTTCCGACCCTATAATGTATATATGCATATTCTTGATCAGCACCAGAAATGATAAAGATCGGATGAGCGAACAGAAGTCTCTGAATTTTATTCCGAAGGAGGACTTTTCCAAGTGCCAGGGGTTAAAATAGACTTAGATTAATTAATGAAGATTTTGAAAATATAAGAAAATTCACCTTTCAATTTGATCGCAATAGTATTCACAATTTGGTGGTAGTATGGGGGGAGTATGTTTTAGTCGAACTTGACCGACTTTCTTTCTTATTTTCCACCAATGTGCTAGATGGTGAAGGGTGAGTAATTCGGCTCTGACCGACTTCGATATACCCGTTACTCATGAAAAGAAATGTTTAACAGCATCCGAAACGTATGCAACATTTTTTAACTCCGCTATTTATTATCCGATCTTGATGAAAATTTCAGGGATTATAGTTATTGCTACACAGAGAAAAAAGGGATAGTTTCTGATGATCCTCAGGATATTTTCGGTATCCAGTTGGACTGTGTAATATAAATTTAAGTTATTAATTTGAACTCGATATCTTAAAAAATGTGGGAGTGATTCAACATTTTTTATTGAGGGGGCCTGGGGTGGGCGCGGCAAAAATTTGAAACAAACTTGATCTGCGTGCAGACAATAGGAGTCTACATGTCAAGTTTGGTTGCTCTAGCTCTTCGTGTTCATACAGACAGACGGACAAGCCTATATCGACTTGGCTGTTGATGCTGATCAAGAATATATATACTTTAATTGCTCGGAAATGATTCCTTCTGCCTTCTGTTTGCACGACTTTACGGTAACGGGTACAAATACGAGTCATCTGGGCTAAAATCCGTCCCAAACGATGTCAGAATCCAGTCACGCCCAGATTTTCTCAAACCCAGTACGAGAAGGCTTGATATGAGTACAGATTTTTCTATCCCGGAATGCTTGATTCCGACTTTGGCTCGTGAGAGGTTGACCTAAGATCGATATAGTCCTATTTCAATAGTACACGGGATAGATTCATAGAAGAGACTAAAGCTCAATATAATATTTGAGATTAAATTGAGCTTGATACTCGAACTTCATTTAATCCGAAAAAGGATTGCATCTTAAATGATTGTGTTTGACTTTAGCTCGATGCCTAATCTTATTTTGACAACAAAAACATATCTCAAGAACTTTATGCAACTTTTTGATACGACTTTTTTGATTAACCAGCAAGTTTAAGCCGGCTCGGAGTCATTAGTTTCAATACAACTGTAAAAACAAACAGCAGCTTCAATAGACTTGACCTATCGACTGCAATTCACCACCTACCTACTCCAAGGCAACGGTTGGTGCAATACACCCACACCACCAATAACTCTTAAGCTTTCAGAAAAATTGTGTATGTGTACCGGGTACAACCTGCGAGCCACACTAGTCTCATTTCTGAAATGCACAGTCTTAAAAATTTAGTCCCATATAAGAGCGTGGATAAAAAATTGGGCCTTAGTCTACCGACCAAAAAATCATTCGATTCCTGCTTCATTTTTATTTGTTGCCCGATTAAACACAAATTTGACAACTTTTAAAGTAATACGGAGAATTCGTCGACAAAATTTGGATTCGGTGAACGTGTCGTATACGTCATATTTGTGGAAACTTTCAAGGCTTTTCGCAGAGGTTAAGACCCTAAAAGTAATTGTTTAAGATGGTATCAGTTAACTTTTTTATCGGCGTCCACCCTAGTGTACCCATTTAGCCTGAGATACCTTTTTATACACTTGAAAAGAGTATTATAATTTTGCCCAGAAGTTTGCAACGCATAGAAGGAATCATCTCCGACCACATAAAGTATATATATTCTTGATCAGCGTGACGAGCTGAGACGATTAAGATTTGTCCGTCCGTCTGTCCATCCGTCCGTCTGTCCGTCTGTCTGTTTCTACGCGAACTAGTCCCTCAGTTTTGAAGCTATCGAGCTGAAATTTTGCACAGAGTCTTCTTTTGTCTGCACGCTGCTAATATGTCGGAACCGATCGGATCGGATGACTACTTCTTGTAGCTGCCATACAAAAAATCGGTCGAAAAATGGGTTTTAGTGAGAAAAACTGATTTTTCTCAATATTGCTGCTCTCAACCACGGTCATGGGTAATATTAAATGTTTTTAAGCTGATCTGCAAAGTTTGGTCGAAGTCGCTAACCGTTGAGACAAGCGTTTTCAAGTGTATCAAAACTTCGGCACAGACGAAGTTAGCTTTGAATTTCTCGTTTTCTTTTAGTTTCGAACTTGCTTTCTGTTTTTTTCGCTCTTTCGATTTAATTCCTTCAATCTCCAGTTGGGATATTCAAGAAGGATCCGTACATCGATGCATTTTCGAATTGATGTTTGATTTAAGTAGAATCTAGTTCGACTCGTTCTTAAGCTTTTAATCCTAGATTAATCGAGATCAAATCAATTTTTTTGAGCTTAAATTAGCTCGCCTTTTTTTCTGTGTAGTTAAATTTTTTTTTTAATTTTTGCGAAAAATAATTAACTGTTAATATTGTCCGTGTTCTTAAATGATTAAAAATCTCGACGCAATGGAACATTTCCGAAAAGAAATATGAGAATCATTTAATATACTTGAATCAAGGATCTAAAAATTTAACATAAGATGGGTGCCGACTATAACAACTATGCAACACGGAACTGTACTTGCATGGCTATTTAGAGGCTCTGTGGCACTATTTCGACCAGATAACAACAAAATTGCTTTCCAATACTTCAAATATTTTAAGATTGTTGAACCGAAGAAATAACCTTCTTGTCTTGAATCATGTAAATAAATAAATATAAATATAATACTGAAGAAGGCTAATGAATTCGCCAAACTTATTGTTGATCAGCGTGATTGGTAGTCTTCTATTATTTTTTAAAATATCGTAATTATTTTTATTGATCAAGGTTTATGAAAATCGTTTTAGTGAATCGTAAAAACAATTTTTAAATTTGAACATTTTTGTCGACTTTAACGCTTTGCGAGTTCTAGTTTTTGGTGATTTCGAAGTAAATTTAACACAGAAACCTTTCCATTGCCACTATTAATTATTAATTCTACTATTTGCATGGCATTTTTCAGCTAACCGGAGCGGCTCAAATCTTTCTGGGAACATCCCTGTTGTGGGGACACTCTGTTTACTATGGAATTGTGCAGAATAAGTTGTGGGCACCTGCCGCAATACTCCTATGCCTGGGACCTGTCACCTTCATATTATGCTGGATGGGCTGTCAGGCAACGAACCAAAGGAAACGCTGCCTGCTTGGCATGGTAATCCAAAGGCCCTAATCGGTACATTGATCCTTTACATTTACATATTATTGCTCTATTTACAGTTTGCAGCTCTGTTAGTGGCCTGTATATGTGTTCAATTCATTATCTGTGGCTGGTCCCTGGCCATGCGAGAGAATCTTCCTACATCAGTAGAGATCTTCATTGACGATTCCTTTGTAGAGTTCTTAGACAAGTTTTCGCGAACTAAAGTTGACAATTTACACTTATGGAATCGGATGCAATCCCAGGTAAATAGTTGAAGACAGTTGCTCAGAAAAAAAAGTCACAAAAGAAGTGATCGGTTATAGTTTTGAACTCGCTCAAAGTCCTGTCAGAGTCTAAAAGTCTTACTGTCGTCGAAAAGTAGACAAATACCAAGCTCAATGACACCCAATTCATAAGATCTTTTTGGTCTTCTCAGTTTATATAGGTCTGAACAATAGGGAAATTCAAAGAAATAGATGTTCTGCTACTCGACTGATTTTGATAAATCTTTCACTATCGATAAGAAGTCCTAGCCTGTTTAAAATCGTTACAATTTTACTTTCGAAATAACAGCTTGAAGTCTAAAATGTCTAATTGGAAGTATAATTGGCGAAAATTGAGAGTAAACCAGTAAACCGAACTAAAACTGAGGTTTTGTTTGCATCGAAAAGCATATTATAGATCGAACCGGTGGTTTAAAGCCTGAATAAACCAATGAACCGAAACAGTCGTACATTCCGATCAGTTTGAATCAGTTTCCTGAATAGACCCATACTCTATTATATCTCAGTTATTTCGTTTTAGTTCATAATTTGAATTGCCGAAGTCCAATTTGGTAATCGGTTAAACATAATTAAGAATTTTTTTTTTGTTGTTGTCTTGCGATTGTTGTGGTATTCCTCTTCAAAGTCAACTAAAAATTTAAAACATTGGCCCATGGTTGCAAAAAAATTTTGAGAACGGATTGTCTGGAAGTGAAAATGAAAACGAGGTTTTGTTTAGAATTGATGTAATTCTGGTGTGAACTAGGATATTTTAAATCGGTCAAGTCAAAATTTCGAAAATCGAATTTTTTTTCGACAACTGTCGTTGACACGCAAATTATTTTTGATAGATTTAACATATGGATTTGATGAATTTGGATGTTAGCTTTTTCCGAAAAAAATTTATCAAAATCGGTTAAAAAGTTTGCAGAAATTTGGATCTAAGTGCTAAAAATCTCCAAAAATATCTTCTTTTTTTTAAATTACGAACATTTTATTTCTTATTTGAAATTTTCGACTTAAAACGAACAAAATTTGGAAATTCTAAAACTTTTACCATATAAATGAGTCGGGACAAAAAGTTGTTTTTGTTTATTTCTGTAAAACATATTTTCGCATCTGCTTGAAAGTTTTACAGGATGTTTATAAGACCCTCATAGAATGTTTAAGCAAATAAAAAAAAAAATTTCTGAAGGTATACAGCACCCTTAAGCGTTGCATTGTTAGAATGTTGCGTTTAACATCGCATTTGCGGAAACTGTTTTATAAAATGTGGCCCATGTTTTTGATTTTGATGCAATCAATGTTGCGAAGCACTTCTTAATTTTTCAAGTGGGGAATTAACATCTTAGGAGAAACATTTTACGATAATAATGGTAGAAAATATAATCGAAATGGCTAGTAATAGCATTCAGCCTCAATATTTTAAACATGGCTTGGAGTTTCCCAGCTGATCGAATAATGTAACCTGCTGTGGCTACTAGAGACCTGCACGAGTGATTCCGGCACCGCATGATTACAGGTAAAAGTAATCATTTTGACGATGCCACGATACTTGTGTGTAATCATGTACTTATTTTTACGGTGCCGAATAGTAGTAGTAGTAGTAGTAGTAGTAGTAGTAGTAGTAGTATCGTAAAAAATAAAATAAAATTCAAAATAATAATAATAAAAATATTAGCAAGGTTTATTTTGGTGGCACAGTTTGGGAGCCAGCATCCGGCACTCGGCTGACGACTTATTAAATCGCGAAATAATACCAAAGAGGATAAAAATATTAATAATGTCAAAAAAACTTTATGCCCTACCAAGTAAAAAATCATGCCTGGATTAATGCATAAGCACAATTCGCAGCTAAGGGATCTGCATGGTAACAAAACCGCTAAGTGCTTAAGAAACTGCTTTTCAAGGGCACAAGTGACCACACATAACTACATTACCATGATTTTGAATATACCGAACCGCGATAAATACCATGGATGACCAATGTTAAAGAATATAGTCAAGATCATAAGGAATGTTTCAAACCACTTTTCGTGAATGACACGGATGACCACACAGGCAAATAATTTAAAAAAATTTTCGGAAATTTTGATGATAATTTCTTCTTCTAAGTTCTTTGTTAATGGTCATCCATGGTATGTATCGCGGTTAGTCACTAGAGGTTAGTCAAAATCATGGTAATGTAGTTATATGAGATCTATTGTGGCCTTGAAACCAGTTTCTTAAGTATTTAGCGTTTTTAATTCCGCGGATAACCCTCAGCTGCAATGATCCTTACATGGTTTTTTTTCCTGTTTGTTTGACATTATAACTATTCTTGATCCTCAACGGTATTTTTCCGCGATTTGATGATTTGTCAGTCACGAAAAGTGGTTTAAAACATTCCTTATGATCTTAACTATATTTTTAACCATTGGTCATCCAGGGTATTTACCACGGTTCGGCACTGTCATAATCATGGTAATGCTGTTATGTGTGGTCATTTTTGGCCATGAAAAGCAGTTTATTAAGTAGTTCGCGTTTTTATTACCACGAAGAACTCTTAGCTGCGAATTGCGCTTATGCAATGATCCCGTCATGACTTATCACTTTATTGGCACTGTCGTTTTTTTTTTATTACTATTTTTTATCCTCTTTGGTATTATTTCGCGATTTAATAAGTCGTCAGTCTCGAGGGCTGAAAAGTAAACATGAGTAAAACTGATTAAAACGGTGCGGTTCCTACGACGCTACGGTGCCAAATTGACAGCTAGGTACTCATTTGTAATCATACTCGGCGAGTAATTATCGATTACTTTCTTACAAACTCGTGCAGGTCTTTAGTGGCTACTACACTATTACACACTTAGGGCCGATTTCACATCTTCTACATAGAGCTATTTGTCACATAAACTAACAAATAACAGTGTAAAATCGACGACTATCTGACACGTAGCAGCTATCTGGGAGAACAGAAATCGGCCCTTAATTACACTATTATTTAAAACAACACGCTATTAAATAAACTAGTGAAAAGGTCGGTCAAGCCCGACTATATATATATATTTTTATTATTTCTTAAAGAATCGCACATTGTCGATACTTAAATGTGGCTTATGGTGTAGACTTTGTTCATTTTTCCAACATTTTTCGAGGATTAAAAGAAAAAGGCCAAAGCACCGAAAGCACCCAATCAATTCAATTTTAAATTTTGAAAATGAATATAAAATTTGAATTTAATACCTACTGAAGCGTCATATCTGAACATCCCGTCGTATTATTAATTTTGATTTGATTAATTGACAGCCAATGATACTTAAGGCATACATTTTTAAGTCTGGCCACACTGCTCAAAAACAAAATAGTTGACCTGTAATTTGATTTGTAATTTGAACGAAATTGCATTTCAATGTAATCTATTATGAATGTTAAAGTTTGGTATTATTCTCGATATAAGATTAAGGCTTAGCTTACAGCTGTCATCAGCTGAATATGGTCATTTCCGCAACTACGAACGTTACAATCGTAAGATATTTTAGCGTTTATTATGAAAAAAGCAAAGAAAAATCTTTTAGTGAATTTCCGCATATTGGTTGGGTATTGGATAGCACTTTAGTAGCGCTTTATGTAGTGTAAAAGCTGGGAGATGTAGACTGTAAGGTCTGAAGATACATGCAGACAAAAAGACACACGCAACGTGATAGAATACGGAAGTGCGTTTTGTCGACTATCACACAAAAGGAAAATGTCTGCGGAATGAGTTCAAGTTTTCAAATGCAATTAATATTTACATGATCTACAATGATGTTACTATATATATATAGCTGTTGATGATAGCAATTTTTAAAAATAATAACGATCCACTTTTGAATGCGCTAGTTAGCAGCCCTGAACCAAAGTCAGCTTGCCAGCCCTAAGTAAGTTATCGATAAGCGATTGTTAGAACTTTTGATGCCAGAATTGAGCGCGACGAGAGCAAATGGTTGTGAGCCAAAAATTAATTAATAAAAGCATAGTTAAACGCATCGTTAAAATCGTCATTGTGAAGCGACGACATGTTAAATAAATAAACGTTAAACATCAAGCAGCAGTTTTGTTATATATGGCGCTTCAGTGAATGGCGGTGCTACAACAGTTTTATTAATTACAAAAAAAGGCTCACGGACGAAGCTCTGCATATTGTGAAATACATTGGTTGTCTCACTCGCACTTCCAAGAATTGAGTATGGAGACGCGTGCGCAGAAAAAATTGCGGGAAAAAATGCAAGCAGATCAGTTTTCGACACCAAAATCTGAGGAGAATGACGAGGAGGAGTCTGATAAAATGGATTTGGAAATCGACAATGGCCATCAGACTATAATTGAGTCAAAAAACGACGGTTTGACTGCTCTGCACAGCCTAATGGAAAAGATGACGCAACAATTCTTAAGTATGAAGGAAGAAATTACAGACTATAAGCAAAAAGTGGATGCTTTAGTACAAGGCAAAATGATGCAAATAGTCATGGCGCTCCGCAAATTGGAGGAGCAATTTCTGGCGCTGCTCAAAATGGCAATTATGGCATCAGTACCACATTGGGTGGTGCGAATGGACCTGACATTGCTCGGAATGGCGGCGCAACGATTTCTGGTGTTGCTCGAGATGGCAATTATGGCTTCAGCACCACATTGGGTGGTGTGAACGGACCTGGCATTGCATGGACTGGAAGAGCATCGACTGCTGGAGAGGCTCAAGGCCGTAATAATATACAAATAGTACAGGGTGAGTCTGATATTGGTAGAACAGGGCTGCAGGGTTGTAGCGCATTCGAAATAGGTGGTATGCAACGCCGATTTAGAGGAGAAAAATTGATTGACTTGCCTATGTTTGATGGCAAGCCAGAAGACTGGCCTTTATTTAGTAGTATGTATTGGGAAACAACTGCTTCTTTTGGGTTCTCTAACTTGGAAAATTTATTAAGGCTACAAAAAGACTTGAAGGGTGCAGCAAAGGAAGAGGTGTCAGGAATGTTAATTAACCCCGTAAACATTGAACACATTATGAATCGCTTACAATTTAGATATGGACAATCGGGATTGCTAATAAAGAGCCAGTTGGATAAAATTGCAGAAATTTCCAAAATATCAGAAAATAATTTGGAAAAAATTGTTCCATTTTCGACAAAGGTTTCTAATTTGGTAATATTTCTTGAATCAGCTAATGCGACCCAGCATTTACATAATCCTGTCTTGTTGAGCGATCTCGTCAGCAAGATTCCGATGAGAAATCGAATGGAGTGGTCGGCATATGCGGCAAATATTCACCCATATCCGGACATAAGACATTTTAGGGTTTGGATAGATAATGTGGCGAGAAATATAACACAGGCTGTTCTAGCAACTGCATCAAGCCAGCAAACCAAAAAGAGTGTCAACCAAATGGTTGTGATGCAAACAAAGATGACTACTGCAGGAGATAAACAAACGATCAAATGCTATGAATGTAAGGGCGATCACATGTTCGAAAAATGTAAATCATTTATTAATGCTAATGTCAATGAGAAGTGGTCAACAGTAAAGAAACTAAAATTGTGTTTTGGCTGCCTGCGATTTGGTCATAGCTTAAATACATGCAAGAATAAGCGCGAATGTAAGTTAGATGGCTGTAAATCTTATCATAATCGTTTTCTGCATTATGAAAAAAGTGCCAGTACAAAAGTCACTCACATCGACAGCTCGAATAAGACAAATACGTCTATAGATGATTCAGAGATGCCAAATTTAGGCGCAGAAAAAGTACACACCGTAACAGCAAACACTTCGAAATTATCATTCAAAGTTCGGCCAGTTGAGGTCACTGGACCTAATGATTCGATTGTTCAAACCTTTGCCTTTTTAGATTAGAGTTAGCTAAAAGTTTAGGCGTAGACAAGAGTATGGAAAGCTTGTCTATAAACTGGATTGATAACACAGTTCGACAAAATCCAACTTTTTTTAAAAGCCCGGCATAAGACCAATAAATTATGATAAAAGGCACCTTTGTAAGCATCACCTCATACCCAGTTTTTCAAATCCACCCTCGGTTCGCGTTTAATGGGTACTTTTGTACTTGCAACACACAACTACAACAATTTTAACTAAGTTTTTACTGGCTTAAGATAAAATTCTCCAAAATTCAGCATATGTGGACAGGGTCATTGGGAACGACATATGAAAAATTCACTTAATTCGCGCAAACGGTTAAGGTACCTCCAGAAGGAGTTAAACGTTCATTCTTCAATACCTTTAAAAGCGCACGGTAGATTTTTCTTAAAATCGTTGTGTATGATGGTATAATGGGCTATTGCATATCCCTTAGAGATGGTACTTGACAGCCAAAAAACCGCGATATGGAGTACTCTGTTTAGACTCACCCACAAATCAATTCATATAGGCCATAAACATGGTCTAAAAATAGACAGATCTGCGTTTTCAGTTTTGCCAACGAAGCCTTGGTTCGCGGTTTATAGGTATTTTTGTACCAGCAACTGCCTTAGAACAACATTGACCATTTAGGTAAAACCAGCTTTACAAAAATTATGAAATTAAATTTATGTATAAGTAAATTGCTTCATTGCAAGCAGGAAAACAGATCATATCATTTAAATACTTTAGTTCAGCGCATCTTGTTGTACCACGGCCTATAAAACGCGAACCAAAGCTTGCTTGGTGAAACTGAAAACACAGTTCAGTCTATTTGTACGTCGGGTATATAGTTCATATGGAGTGCTCCGTGGGTGAATATAAAATTGGTACTCCAATTCGCGGTTTTTTGGCTGTCGATTACCATCTCTTAGGGAAATGCAATAGCCCATTATACCATCATACACAACGATTTTAAGAAAAATCTACCGTGCGCTTTTAAAGGTATTGAAGAATGAACGTTTAACTTTTTCTGGAGGTACCTTAACCGTTTGCGCGAATTAAGTGAATTTTTCTTATGTCGTTCCCAATGACCCTGTCCACATATGCTGAATTTTGGAGAATTTTATCTTAAGCCAGTTAAAACTTAGTTAAAATTGTTGTAGTTGTGTGTTGCAAGTACAAAAGTACCCATTAAACGCGAACCGAGGGTGGATTTGAAAAACTGGGTATGAGGTGATGCTTAAAAAGGTGCCTTTTATCATAATTTATTGGTCTTATGCCGGCCTTTTTTTTAGTGTTGTACTGTGTAATCATACAAAACAAGTTCCTTCAATGAAATGTGAACTGCAAGTGCGAGCTGCTGATAGCAACAAAGGGTGGATGAATTTGACCGGTAATACAGTTCCCAATCTGGAACTTCCTCTGCAGTCGTTGAATGATGAAACAATTAAATCTAAAATCTATCAGCAATTGAAGGGTCTTCCAATTAAGGGATATGGTGAAGCAAAGCCAACGATGCTAATTGGAATTGATAATTGCCATCTCACCAAAACAATTCGAAGCGTATTTTTAGATGAGGATCTTATAGCTGTGAAGACTTCTTTGGGTTGGCTGATATATGGCTCAACGCAATCACGTCAAATGAAAGAACCTTTTTCAGCTTCTGCAGTACTTCACACATATACTAAGCCCGAAGACAATGATAGCGACATGCATAGACTTATTGGCGAATATTTTAGCACAGAAAGTTTTGGTGTTAAGGTCCCAGTAAGGCCTTTGGAATCGAACGACATAACAAGAGCCCGAAAAATACTTAAAGAATCGACGAAACTTCTTGATGGTGAATATGAAACAGCTCTTTTATGGTCAGAAGATGATATACGCTTGCCAGATAGTTATCAAATGGCACTGAAACGACTACAGTCAATCACCAAAAAGATTAAAGGAACTGATCAGGAAGAAGAATACGAAAAGGCTTTAATGAGCTTTGTACAAAAAGGATACGCTGTGAAATTGTCATCTGAAGAGGCAAGTAAAGTCAGCCTACGTACTTGGTATCTACCACATTTTGGGGTATACAACATAAATAAGCCCAAGAAAATGAGACTTGTGTTTGATGCTGCGGCAATGGTAGAAGGTATCTCATTGAACACAAAGTTACTTAAAGGGCCAGATGAAAATCCGTCACTGATTCAGATCATGTTTCAATTTCAAGGAATAATTGCCGTATGTGCAGACATTAAAGAGATGTTTTTGCAAGTCAGAGTCCAAAAACCAGATCAAGATTCTTTGCGATTTCTATGGAAGAAGAACGATTCAAGTGAAGAGGTTGAAATTGATCGAATGCAGGTAACGATATTCGGAGCAACATGCTCCCCTTGTTGCGCTCAATACGTAAAAAATCTGAATGCCTTAAATGCCACTGAAAACAAAGAAGTAACACGGGCGATATTATCAAAACATTACGTAGATGATTATGTGGTAAGCTTTACATCAGAAAAGGAGGCGTTCGAAGTGAGCGATGAAGTCAGAACTGTGCACAAGAAAGCAAATTTTGATCTGAGAGGTTTTATATCTAACTCAGAAAAAGTTCAAGACAGTCTCAGAAATATTGGAAATAACGAGAGTGCACAAGCAAGTGTTCCGGTAAAGATTGATGGCAAAGCAGTTGACAAAATTTTAGGAATGTATTGGGAAAATCACCAAGATGTATTTGTCTTTGATTTGAAAATGAATCGAGTGGACCCTCAGATAGCCAATGGTTCTAAGTGTCCAACAAAAAGGCAATTGTTGAGCCTAGTCATGTCTGTTTATGATCCATTGGGAATGCTGGCGGATCTTCTTATATATGGCAAAATTTTTATTCAGGAGCTATGGCGTACTGGTAAAAACTGGAATGATATGATACCAGAATCGATGTTCAAACACTTTAAGCAATGGATACAACAACTTGATAAAGTGAAGCAGTTTAAAATTGATCGCTGTTATTCACTGAAATTTTTGGATTCAAACGCAATGATACAGCTCCATGTTTTTGTTGATGCTAGTGAGCAGGCGTTTGCAGCAGTGGCGTATTGTCGAAGATACAATTGATGTAGCCTTTGTTGCAGGAAAGACTAGGTGTGCGCCACTAAAATTGTTATCTGTGCCTAGACTTGAACTACAAGCTGCCGTCTTAGGAACACGATTAAAGAACATGATATTAGAAAACCACGAAGTCACAGTAAACAGAACAATACTGTGGTCAGATTCCCGAACAATCCTTGCATGGATCCGTTCGGACCAGCGACAATATAAACAGTTCGTAGCCCATCGGATAAGCGAGATTCTTGAAACGACAAAAGAAGATGATTGGCGCTGGGTTCCGACGCATCTAAATGTTGCAGACAAAGCCACTAAAACGTACAAAAATATAAACTATGAACCGCAAACTATATGGACTATTGGACCGTCCTTTTTAAGGCAAGAAGAATGTACATGGCCACCTCAGGAGAATATAGAACTGTCACATGAAAATTCTACTGAAAAACGAAAGATCTGCACAACAATAAAAGCATGGCCGCTGATTGATATTGCACGATTATCGAATTATTACCGATTAAATCGAACAGTAGGCTGGATGCTTCGATTCATACAAAACGCACGCAGTTCAAAAGTAGTAAAAACATCAGGAGAACTTTCGTGCATAGAGTTACGAGTGGCCGAGTTAACATTGTGTCGATTAGTACAGTCTCAAGTATTTGAAGAGGAGTATTGGTCGTACATGGCAGACTTGACTTCGCCTCTATATTACCGCAAAGAGCTCAGCAGCCTATAATATTGCCAAAGAAACACATGCTGACCCATCTTATACTCCAACATTATCATAATATATATCATCATCAAAACAATGAGTTGATAGTGAACGAGATTCGACGAAAATATTGGATAATAGATTTGCGAAGCGCCGTTAAACATATTAAAAGGTCATGCCAATACTGTAAAAACCGATATGCGACACCAAATCCTCACTATAATGGGACAGCTGCCAATAGATCGGGTTACGCCTTACAATCGTCCCTTCACATTTACAGGCCTTGACTATTTCGGACCAGTTATTGTTTCTGTTGGAAGGCGACATGAAAAACGTTTGGTAGCTCTGTTTACTTGTTTAACAATCAGGGCTGTTCATTTGGAACTCGCAGGAGACTTATCCTCTGATGCAACCATTTTAGTAATCAGAAATTTCGTTAATAGAAGTGGCATCTCGAGTGTGATACGATCTGACATGGGGACCAACTTTATCGGCGCTGACAACGAATTAAGGAAAGTAAAGGATTTATTCGACTGGGAATATATTAAGGCGAATCTATCCACTAAGAACATTCAATGGAAATTTAACTGTCCGGCCAATCCAAGCTCAGGAGGATGTTGGGAGCGCTTAGTACAATCCGTGAAACGCGTGCTGGCAGTCACTTTAAAGGAGCAGGCCCCAAAGGTAGAAACGCTCAGAAGTCTACTTATTGAAGCTGAAAACATCATAAATAGCAGACCGTTAACCCACATTCCGGTTAGCATTGATGAACCCGAACCTCTAACACCGAATCACTTTTTACTGGGTACCATGAATTTAACACAAATACCAGCCGAAAGTGGAATTATCTGTCACCGAAAACAATACCGCATAGCACAACAAATGAAGGATCATTTCTGGAGACGTTGGATAAGAGAGTACCTGCCTACATTGACGAAGAGAACAAAGTGGTTTGCTCGTGTGAAACCTATCAAAACCGGCGATGCAGTTTTGATTTGTGATGAGAACCAACCAAGAGGAAATTGGAAAAAAGGTGTTGTCATTCGTCCAATACAAGCCAAGGACGGACAAGTTCCAATTGCAGAGATCCAAACTTCATCAGGCATCTTTAAACGACCTATAACTAAATTGGCTATTCTCGATGTATTGGGTAAAACGCCTTAGTCGTTTTACAGTGGGTGGAATGTTGATAATAGCAATTTTTAAAAATAATAACTTTTGAATGCGCTAGTTAGCAGCCCTGAACCAAAGTCAGCTTGCCAGCCCAAAGTAAGTTATCGATAAGCGATTGTTAGAACGTTGTAAGGTCACTTTTGATGCCAGAAGTGAGCGCGACGAGAGCAAATGGTTGTGAGCCAAAAATTAATTAATAAACACATAGTTAAACGCATCGTTAAAATCGTCATTGTGAAGCGACTACATGTTAAATAAATAAACGTTAAACATCAAGCAGCAGTTTTGTTATATATGGCGCTTCAGTGAATGGCGGTGCTACAACAATAGCTGATCCGCTGAATAACAAATATTGCTTTTTTTACGCAACATGACATACGCATGAAACGCCGTATTTCTGATGCTTTTTATAAATCTTAATTTGTTGCTTTATTTGTTATCCTTAAAAACATAAACATTTTTATTCTGGAACTTATATTAATATACATAAGATAGGTTAGCTGCATTTAATTTTCGATTTTTAAGGAAATGCCCATATATTAAGAATAATAATACATATTACAATATATGGTTTAATCCATGAAAATAAACTTCGGAAATGCTGATATCTACTTTATCCATTTCAAACATTTTAAGATCCGGTTTAAATAGTTTAATAAAATGTTGAAAATTAAATTAACAAGCTCAATTAATTGTTCCGTTAAATGGGCTTTAAAATTTTACATAACATAGGGACAGCCGACTATTTAAGCGTGTTAAAATAACGCAGAGTTTGCAGTGGTGAGAGACTTTTCAAGCACTCGATAACGGAGCAGTGCTTCTCAAACCGTATCAGAGAGGGTTTACAACTTTTACAGCACTGAATTCTAGCATAGTTTCGGTTTGTGTCTTTGATAAGTGTTGCCCATGTGATTGCTTTTTTATTTGTCTGTCGGTTCACAGACTGTATTCAAATGGTTCTTATTATCCAGTTCTGATAAAATAGGCCCTAAAGCATGAATGAATAAAAATAGTTATAAAAACTATTATTATTTTATTTTATTTATTTATAACCAGTCTGTTTAAGGCAAGAATTTCAAAATGTTTTGATGATTATTAACTATGTTCTTATCTTCCTATGTCTAGCTGCAATGCTGCGGTGTGGATGGACCTCTTGACTATCGTCGACTCTCGCTGCCATGGTCCTGTTGCTCTCGTCCCGAACACGCATACGAATCGGCATGTGATACCCACTACAAACGCGGATGTTTGGCTGTTGTATCGGAGCAAATTAAGAGCCGCTTGCTGATAACCGCGTTTGGAGCTGCCATTATTGCCATCTTTCAGGTTAGACTTGTTCGCCACATTGCATACACTAGCCAAGACATTAACCCATCTCACTCCCACCAACAGAGCTTGGGAATCTTTTGCGCCGTACACCTGACCATACTGTTCGGGAAGAACGACAACACTCATCCTATTAATATGAATCGGAAAAAGAAGCAACAGCAATTCCTACCCCTAACCATACAGGACAAGCGGCATGATCTACCATCGCCCATTAATCTGTCACCATCAGCACCCGGGCAGCGGGTTTTAAAAACTGCTCTGCCATCGGCCATGCATAAATGACAGACGATTAGCTTTTAAGATTTAAAATTTATGGAAACTCCAAAGCAAAAGTTATAAAAAATGTTGTAAACTGAGATGGAATGAATATAACTGTGACCCTCAATGTTACGTTATGGTAATTTTAAACAAATTTAACGTTCGAGAAAAGAAACAACATTTGAATTTGGATTCATTCTCCAGTAGTTTAATTAAAGCTTAAAGACAACTGGACTTGATTTGTTCTTGCCTAGTATTTTATTCTGGAGTGCACTTAGTCTGGAGTCTGTTTCTACACGTACAGGTTACTTAGTTTTAAACTTTCCCAATGGAAAACGGTCCATGATATTCTTCTTCTTATGACTAAAGATGTTCGTTAAGTCACATCTGAGCCACATGAGCATAGCATAGCGAAAAAGCATCCCAACCTCCAGCACACAAAAGAGCGCAGTCACTGTTTCGAAAGGATAAATTCCATCTTTCGGTCAAGTCTGGTATGCTCTTAAAAATTTTAGCTCGTCTTGGACGTTATTTTACTCAATTTAATGCTTTTATGTTTGACCCAAGCCTTTTAGACTTATCATTTTTAATGTTCTTTCTAATCCCCTTTGAGATTACAAATAAGGGAGCGAGAGCGGTGAACATCGAATCTAATTCGCTCTCTCCATCTTTTCGCCTTACAGAAAAATATATCCTACTACATTGTGGTGCAGCGGGTAGTGTGTGTGCCTACTGTGCGAGAGCCCGAAGGGTCCAGCTCGCCTCGGAAATTTTTAATGGGTACAGAGTATAAAAAGGATCGTTTGACTGGTCAGGATATAGTCGAATCGCACTGTACTTAGTAGACGAGTGGGTTGATTTAAAACTCGGCAATCACGTCAGCTGTGGACAAATCAGCATTTGGCACAAGCGAAGAAGAACAAGGTTAAATAGTTGGTATTTTGCAGATTGTTGCTCTGTTATAGCGCTTTTGAAAGATACATCAACAACAGTAGATTTAAAACGTAGGTGAACCTCATGGGAAGCCATCTCAGCTATCAGTCAGCTGTCTAGTTCCTGGCCTTCAGCGCTTTACAGTAGACAAACTATCGATGGTGGCGCCATTCATTATTTTGCTTGTTTTAATATAACGAGCCAATATTAAGCTTACGGCCTCGTGGACCACCAATACAAATGCAGAAAATATATGTCTTCAAAACTAACCACAAGAATATAAAGGAAAATCCCGACTTTTGTTTGTGTGTGTGCTACTGCTGGCTGATGCACACGCAACCAACCACAAAGCCATCGCTGGCAAAAAAACGATAAGAAAGAATACACTTAAACTTGTGGTTGCTCTACGTGCCGGGCTTTACGAGCCGCCGACAACAAAACCGTCGCTCGGAAAGAAAGGGAGAAGAGAGCGCATAAGAATTAGTGGTTGCTCTATGTAGTCGTATGGCATTCGTGGCCCGTATACGCGCCAACTATTACTTTGCGTAAAGCAACTGTTGAATCACAAAGCGTTTTTTGTGACAGCATAAAACTTCAGGTTTGGGCGGTGTTTAAATAATCAATTAAATAACTCTGAAATTGCCCACAAGAGAAACGCACGTCAGATCTTCTTTGACATAACTTCAAGACTGCTTTTTATTAACATAAGATGTAGAGCAGATGGCTAACATTACATTTCAAAACTTCATAGAAGAGATAACATTGGTTGAGAGTTGCAGAGAGCGTGAGGCGCTCAGAACAACATAAAGACAGAGTAATACAGATTTCAATTCATATGAGTATACAGGGTGATTTGATAAGTATGTAATTAGAAAAAACCTTAAGGGCAAATTATTTGACCGAACATCCCGGCCGCCTTGAAAGAATCTGCTTTCAACAAAACGCAGCATCTGGAGAGGTAGCAGCTGTAGGAAGCAACGCCAGCTTGTGAACAGGTCTGCAGCAGACTCCACTAGTGGTTCGAACATGGGCCACCCGTACGTGACCATCCTTTCCAGACACCACGGATTCAATGCGTCCTAGTCTCCAGTGTTGCGGAGGGAGATTGTCATCATGGACGATGACCATGGCCCCGACAGTGACATTTGGTGTCGGCGAAGTCCATTTGGTGCGGGCACGAAGTTCGTTGATGTAGTCTGAAGACCAGCGTTGCCAAAATTGTTGTTTTACAGCTGTTACCACGTCGAATCGTTCCAAGTTGGTTAGGTTGAGAGTAGGGATCGTTCGCTCTGGTAGCGCTCGCAGCGATTTCCCAACCAGCAGGTGTCCGGCGGTGAGGGCCCCAAGGTCGCTAGGGTCAGGCGACATTGGAGACAAAGGTTGCGAGTTGAGTATTGCTTCAACCTCAGCCGCAACTGTGGAAAGTTCCTCGAACGTAAGTCTTGAATGCGTAAGAGTGCGATGCAGGAGACCTTTTGCGCTTTTCACTGCAGCTTCCCAAAGGCCGCCGAAGTGTGGTGCCCTGGGAGGAATGAAATGAAAGGAAATGAAGTCAGATGAGCAATATGAACAGATTGCGTCTTGCGTGTTTTGATCAAAGAGGAACTTTTTGAGGTCAGCGAGATGGTTAGCCGCTCCGGCAAAGTTGGTGGCGTTGTCACAGTAAATATCTGTGGGCAACGCGCGTCTGGCAACCATCCGTTTGAGTGCAGCCAAAAATGCCTTGGTGGAAAGTTCTGACACCACTTCAATGTGCACAGCTTTCGAGGCCAAGCAAATGAAAACAGCGAGATAGGATTTTATCGGACCTTTCCCTCTTATGCGAAGATACGTGTTTATAGGGCCGCAAAAATCGATTCCACACCGCTGGAACGGTTGACTGGGCATAAGTCGTTCGGGTGGTAATGAACCCATGAGTTGCTGCTCTAGCTTGGGTCGGTAGCGGACGCAGTATACGCAAGATCGGACAATACGACGTGCTGGGTCCCTTGCATTTACAATCCAATGTTCCAGCCGGATGAGCGCCACGAGAGCCTTTGGACCAGCATGAAAATTGCGAAGGTGCAAATGTTGAACATAGATCCATACGAAATGGGATTTGCTGGGCAGAAGCAGTGGGTGCTTCTCGGAGTCTGAGATGTCAGCATTCTCCAATCTACCCCCGACTCTGATGAGCTGATATCCTGATGACTCGTCGAGGAATGGGTTTAAGTATTTTAGGTGACTTTTGACTGGTGACGATTTTTGAAGCGAACTAAATTCTTCACCGAATGACTGTTGCTGAATGTTCCAGATTATGCAGTTGGACGCATGACGCAGTTCTTCAGGTGATAACACTGCGACTTCGAAGTTTCGTTTGTTTGTTGTTATTTTGGAGAAGCGAAACATCCAAGCTATTGTGCGTAGGCAGCGATTGTAGGAGCTGATGTTTGCTAGTTTTTCGAGGATGTAGTTGATTTTTACAGTAGTGTTAAATACGCTTTTTCGTTGCTCTGCATTGACCACCTCCATGTCTAGAGCCGTGGGGGATGATGTGGGCCAATTTGTGGGAGATTGCTGCAAAAATGGGGGGCCATGAAACCAAGATGAAGACTCTAGTTCAGATGTTGTAGAACTTCGTGAAACAATGTCTGCGGGATTCGAGTCAGTTGGCACAAATCTCCAGTCGTCAATGGATGTCAGTTCCTGTATTTCTGATACTCGATTCCCAACGAAAGCTGATAGTGTTATCGAATGTTGCGACAGCCAGTGTAGCACTATTTGGGAATCAGTCCAAAGGTACGCAGAATGCGGCTTGTCCTTGAACATTGATTTAACCTTGGAGTAGAGTTGGGCCAGCAAATGTGCTCCACATAATTCTAGTTTGGGTAACGATTTTTCCTCACGGGAGCCACTCTAGACTTGGCCGTAAACAGTTGAACAGAAATATTTCCACTGGCCGTCTCGGTGCGCACATAGATACAGCAGCCATACGCTCTGATCGACGCGTCGCAGAAGCAGTGAAGTTGAAGTGATTGTAACTCGATTTGAAGGCAATAGCGAGGTACCGATAGTGATGAGATGGTGTTGAATGACTCCAAGCACTTGCTCCAGGCTAGATGTATTCCCTGTGGTACAGATTCGTCCCAATGAAGCCCTGCCAGCCACAATTCTTGAAAAAGAATTTTAGCAACAATAACCAGCGGCGATAGTAGACCCAGGGGGTCAAACAAAGATGATGCGACTGACAAGATGGTTCTTTTGGTGATGATTGAAGATACGTTCTTTGGCGTGAATTCGAAAAGGAGCATGTCAGTGTGCTGATTCCACGCGACTCCCAAGGCGCTAGTTACACCATCTTCATGTGTGCAAAAGTGTTTGTTGGCGCTGCTCTCGACGAAATCAGCATGATTGGAATGCCATTTGGATAGCGGGAAGTGACCTCGACGGAGAATTTCCGTGACTTTATCCTTAATTATGCGGAGTGCCTTTGGGTCGTCTGCTCCAGACACCAAGTCGTCGACATAGAAGGAAGATTTAATGACTGCTGCGCCAATTGGATACTCAGCACGATGAAGATCAGCTAAATGGTGGAGGCTGCGTACTGCCAGATGTGGAGCTGAGGCAGTTCCATAGGTCACCGTGTTGAGTTGGTAAGTGGCCAAAGGGTCTTCTGGAAATGCTCGCCAAAGAATGTACTGAAATTTGCGATCGTTTATGTCAAAGTATACTTGCCTGTAAATTTTTGTTACATCGGCGGTTATAGCATAGCGAACTAGCCTAAAGCGCAGCACATATAAGTTATCTTGAATCGTCGGACCAACAAGCAGTAAGTCGTTTAGCGAGGTTTGACTCGAAGTACGGCAGGAGGCATCGAAAACCACTCTCAGTTGTGTGGTCTCACTATTGGGCTTTCGTACGTGAAGGTGAGGTATATAGTAGTGAGGCTCTGATAGGTTGGGGTTTGTTACCAGCGACATGTGACCCAAGTCTTCATATTCCTTCATGAAAGAAATGTATTGTTTACGGGTCTCAGGCGAGCGTGAAAGTCGACGTTCTACACTTAAAAACCTGCGTCGAGCGATGTCAAACGAGTTTCCGAGACGGCCAGGATTGTCTCTGAAGGGCAGAGTGACAACGATGCGTCCGCTAGGATCCATCCGTGTCGATTTGACGTAGTGCGCTTCACAAATTTGATGTTCGGGCTTCGGTTGTTTGCTGGGTGTGTTGATTGCTTCAAGTTCCCAGAGCCGCTTAAGATTGTTGTCGATCGATGCTATGCTTTGCGCGAAACATAGAGTGGATTCTGTTTTACTTGGTGGGTTGTGTTTCCCTGAGACTATCCATCCGAACAGCGTCTTTTGCAACATTGGCAAATTAGGCCCCAGTTTAATTTGTCCCACCACAAGGAGGTCAAAGAATGCTTCGGTACCCAGAAGCATATCGATTTGGCTGGATTTGTAGAATTTTTCATCAGCTAATGGAATGTTAGCAGGCAGATTCCAGTTTGAAATGTCTATTTCTGCGTCAGGTTGATAACCGATGTGGGATGTGACACAGAGTTCCAGCGCGATTTCGAAAGTAGAAATTCTTGATCTGATCGACGTTGTGGCGCAAGACTTAATGTCTGTGTGCGATTGACCAATGCTGCGAATTTGGATATTGTGCTTGCTTTGTCGCAATCGATATTTCTGAGCGAACGAATCTGTGACAAAGTTCACCTGGGAACATGAATCGAGAAGTGCTCTGCCAAGCCTGTAGGAACCTGATGAGTCCTTGACCAGGACCATGGCAGTTGCCAAAATGACCTGAGTCCCTTTGAGGGCGTCGGCTTGCGCATGAGCATGAGTGATGGCTTCAACAGTTTGGGGTGGGTCGCCCGTAGATCGTGGTTCTGTGATTGGCAGAGTGTAGTTGTTATGCAAGAGAGTATGGTGAGCAAGGTTACAAGTGCGGCAGCGATTTTTCGATTGACAATTTACCATTTAATGGCCCTTGGCGAGACAGTTAATACAGAGCTTGTATCGTTTTACCACATCAAACCGATGGCACGGGTTCATGGCTCTAAATTGATCACACGCTATCAGTTTGTGATCTGTATGCAAGCAAAGTGCACACGACACGTTAATCAGGGCAAAGGATGAGTTGTGACCATTAGTGGGAGAACGATTGCGTCTAGAATTATCTGGCCTAAAGTTCTGGTTTTGAGTTGGGCCGTTTGACATTAGAAACTGGCAATGCCGCTCCAGTACATCAACACATTTGTCCCAGGAAGGCAAGTTCGCATAGTCCAACGATTCATTCCATTTGGTACGAGTTTGTTGGTCACATTTATCCATGCTGAGTGCTGGTTTGTCATAACGAGATTGCAGTTTTTCTAAAGCCTTGGGATAATTTTCACTTGAGACAGGGAAAGCCTGTATTGCTTCCAAAGCAGGGCCCCGCAGGCAATTGAGAAGATGATTAAATTTGTCAATGTTTGATATATCTTCCTTACTGATCAATTGAGTAAACGAAGTGATAAAATTCATGTAAGTTGTGTGATTGCCATCGAATGTGGGCAACGCTAATCTTGGTAATCTCGAGGGTTGGCTAAGTATAACAGGGTGGTCAAGAACTGTGCTGTTTAAGTCTTCACCGAGCAGATTTTTGATGGCCAGTTTGATGTTCACATAGCTGTCTTCTAGCTCAGAGCGTCCATTGTCTGCTGGCTCTATCGATTCGATCTCTGATTGCACTGTTAATGCCTGCTTGAAGTAAGACTCCAGTATGCCCAAGCGACATTGAAGTTCAGCGGATGTTTTTTTTGTTTTTACATTTTTATCCAGTTGTCCGTCAACCATGGTTTTAATGCGGGAGATATTTCTTTTGATATTGGCCCGAAGGCGCTTAAACTCTTCCAGTGTGTCCGTCATGATGGCAAGCTACAACTGAATGTGGAATTGTTCGAGAATTTTCGATGGCAAACCTGGAGGCTGGCGGCAGAATTGGCGCGTACAACCAGCAGCGACAAATAGCAAATGAAAAGCAGCAGCTAACCGTCAAATCAGTAACACCTATGTATGTGTGTTGTTGAAGCAAAAGGGTAAAGCAATGACTGCAGCGACGATCAAGCGTTGCTACTGTTTGTTCACGAACGAAGGTGACGAGAGCGAAAGTGTGATAGTGAAAACGGCAGTGGGTTCAGCGATTATGAACGCAGTGACTGGCCGGTCTACGAACGACAGCGAAAAGGCGAGTATGTGAAAGGGAGACGGCAGCGATTAGAAGTGCAGCGACTGACCGTTCCTTCGACGAATGTGATGATAGCAAAGACTTGAAACGCTGGTACTCTGACTTGGGCTGAGACGGCAGCTCACAGGCGTGTGTGAGAGGAACGAAAGCAATGAGTCTGAGTTCTGCCAGTGAAGAACAGATTATGGCAGCGACGACGATGAATCCATGTGTCGAAGGCAACAGCAAAACTTCTCTGGTAGCAGACGGCGGCAAAGAACGGCAAAGACACACACCAACGAAGGCGACGAGTAAAGCAACAGTGCAAACTTCCCGTTGGTTTGTGATTAGCTGATCCGCAACACGTTGTTGCTTTTGCCTTTACAGTGCACAGTGGTTTTTTTTGGCCTTTTTCTGGCATAAACCCCAAAATTTTTTTTTTCAGATTTCAAATATTAACTGGTTATTTTTTTATTTCCATACTCATATTAGTTTAAAAAACAAACCCATTCAACCTTAGTGGCAACACTGCTTTTTTGACGGGCGCTTGAAGTCAGCTGTTTGTGTGCCACGTGTTTTTTGTGAAACTGGCAGCAAATATTGGCCAAGTTTAAGTGTGTCTGTTTAAAAAGTTAGAAGCAAAATAAAAAAAGTAAAAACGCTAACTGTTATTTCAGGTATGTTTTGTTAAGATTTGATAACTGGTTTGTCATTGTTGTGTGCTTTTGTCCAATTTTGCCGTGTGTTGCTTGTGTGTAATTTTATGTTGGCCCTAACAAGTGTAGCAATGTTTTATGGATGATTAGTTGTGCATGGCACAGCATGGCACAAAGTCTTAAATGCAAAGTTGTTAACGAAAGAGTGTAGATTAAAAAGTAACTAACACTTCTTGCTACAACGTGCGACTTTTCGAGAAACTTGGCCTTATTGCAGCTGAAATCATGCTTAAGTTGAAGATATTTCTCAAGAGAGACAGAAAAATTTTTTTTCGTTTGGTTGCGTCAAACACAAAAAAAGTTTTTTAAGTCCTATTTAGTGCCATAAATAAAAGTACGAACCGAATTTCAGTTCAATAGTGTAAAATACAACAAAGTTGGAGCAAATCGGATGTTCATAAGTCGCTTAAGAAGCTTAAAATACGTGCTCAAAGCGAATTTCAGATCAACATCTTTAAAACCAACGAAGTTGGTGCATATCGGCCAAATCGGGTATATGGCAGCTATATCAAATAGTTGTCCAAACCAAACCGGATTTGGTAAAACGTATAAGAAGCTTAAAATACGTGTACAAACCGAATTTCAGCTCAATAGCGTAAAAAACAACATAGTTGGACCATATCGGCCAGATCGGCTATATGGCAGCTATATCAAATAGCGGTCCAAGCCTAACAAGATTTGATACAACGTATTAGGAGCTTAAAATACGTGTACAAACCGAATTTCAGTTCAATAGCGTGAAAAACAACAAAGTTTAAGCAAATCGGCCAGATCTGTTATATGGCAGCTATATCAAATATTGATCTAAGCTGAGTAAAATTTTCCAAGTCGTCCTTAGGGCCCAAAATATGATTATAGTCCAAATTTGGGGTCAGTAACGTAAAAACTAGAGTTTATGCCAAAAAAAGGCAAAAAAAAAAAACCACTGTGCAGTGGCAAGACTTTGTTGTTTTCCGCACTTAAGAGTTTCGATTGAGGTCGGAATTTTAATAATAAAATATAGTTTATTAAATTGTTTAAACACTGCCCCACGTTGGGCGCCAAAACGTTGAATCACAAAGCGTTTTTTGTGACTGCATAAAACTTCAGGTTTGGGCGGTGTTTAAATAATCAATTAAATAACTCTGAAATTGCCCACAATAGAAACGCACGTCAGATCTTCTTTGACATAACTTCAAGACTGCTTTTTATTAACATAAGATGTAGAGCAGAGGGCTAACATTACATTTCAAAACTTCATAGAAGAGATAACATTGGTTGAGAGTTGCAGAGAGCGTGAGGCGCTCAGAACAACATAAAGACAGAGTAATACAGATTTCAATTCATATGAGTATACAGGGTGATTTGATAAGTATGTAATTAGAAAAAACCTTAAGGGCAAATTATTTGACCGAACAGCAACAATGAATGGCTGCATGCGGAATGGGATTGGGCGCCCCTGAACTAAATTATCGTAAAAATATTTAGTTCTTTGAATAGTTTTATTTTTAAACAACAAGCTTGTGCAGAAAAATCACACCGTGACGAGTCCTACGGTTTTTTAGAGTAGGCACGTTCAGAAGACGTAGCCTATCTATATAGGGGGGCAAAAGGCGACCAGCATATTAGATTAAGCCTCCAAGCGCAAGGAGAAGAAACTGCTATTTAAATGACTCCAATATTTTTGGTTGTTGATTCTTCTGATTCCTCCTTAGTATAGTACTTTGCATAAATAAATATACTCCATGTGGATGGAGAGGTTTTGCGGGTTAAACCCACCCCCTTGGAGTATATTTATACCCTTAGAGAGGGTATATTAAAATTGTCCGGATGTTTGTAACGCATAGAATATTCTTGATCAGCATGACAAGCATGATACAGCCATGTCCGTTTGTCCGTCAGTCCGTCTGATTCTATGATCTCTCCTCCGTCAGTTTTAAGGTACGAAGTCTTTTTATTCGTCGGAACCGGCTGGATTGGATGACATAGCATAGCTAGCGATAGCTGCCATAGGAGCGATAGGTAGAAAAAGTAGTTTAAGTGAGAAAACCTTTTTTATTTTCAAAACGTTTTTTTTATGTTCCAGTTATGAATATTGTCTGTTTCAAGTTGAAACTTTCAACACAATTTTGGAGAGTTTGATCAAAATCAGATGAATATGTCGTACAGCTGCCATATAACAAACTGACAGGCAAATATCATGCTCCAAGGATATTTAAACTTTGTACGAGCCAAAGTAGAGGGACTATTTGTTTATTTGCAAAATACTATACTAAGGAAGAAGCAAGCCCCGAACCCCTGAGCGAAGTTTCAGTTAAAACAATGGAGTCTGCAAAGATTGCTGAAGAGACCTCGGACATTATGATAATGAATTAGGGCCGATTTCTTTTCTCCCAAATAGCTGCTATGTGTCAGATAGTCATCGATTTTACACTGTTATTTATTAGTTTATGTGACAAATAGCTCTATGTAGAAGATGTGAAATCGGCCCTAAGTGAACAAAGTCTTTTTCAAAGGTTGCTACACTGAGAAAAAAATTCCAAGAACTTTTTACTCAAATCAGGTACAAATGCTGTCAATAGTACGGTAGGTACAAAAATACTTAATATAAACATCTATGATTTTTAATAGTCAATGTCTTCGCGCATGCCATCGACGCTCGCTCGACTACCCTTGCACTGAGCCATTGTTTATCTTTAACATTGGCATGTCCTAGGCTTTCCGCAAAAACGATTCGTCGACGTATGAGTGCACTGTGGGTCGAATCGCCAAATAATTGGCATTAAGTCGTGTGTTGCAGATATCGAGTTGAAACTTGGTACTTTTGATAAATATAACACCTATAACACTAGTTTACAGCATTTCCGATCCCGACCATCTGGCAGTTATTTCGTATGTAAATCCATTTGCTGAGTCCAAAAATCCAATCCGCAAATTTTTTTACGGGGCCGTTTTTGAGAAATCGCGAAAAGCTAGTTTTTTGATTTGTGAATAAAGTACCTTTAGAAAAATGCGTATATCTTTGGTACCGGTTCTTGCATTATGAACAGGTAATGCTTACTTGGAAGGTAATTGAACGCCCTATCATTCGTTTATACACCACTTCTTAATCCGGTGCTGGACTTCGGCGTTATAAAGGCTTTTATCGGCAACGTTGCATTAAATTGATCACTTTTAAAAAAAAAGCTGGATTTTAAGTGCAATTTTCACAAAGGAAAAAATTGTGTAAAATTTATTTTATGGCTGGTCACTAAAAATTTATCTATTTAAAATGCAACGCCACATAACTCACTAAAATCCGATGAAGAATAAAGAAGTTATTGGCATTTTAGTAAAAAAGAGCAGGTTTCAACTTCAAGCAAATTGACTTAGTTTGACTGTTTTATGTTCGTCGTAGGAGGCATAGGAATCATTCAAACTATTCTGTTTAAGGGCTACTATGACCTGCAAAATTTATTTTGTACCCGGTTAAGTTATTTTGTGATTGACTTAGGTGGAAAAATGAATGAAAGGCGTCAAATTGGATGCAAAAATGATCTTGATATGCTTGCGGGAATTTTTCTATCGCCTTACATTCATTTTTCAACCTAAGTCAATAACAAAATAAATTTGGCGGATCATAGTAGCCCTTTAATAGAATAGTTTGAATGATTCCTATGACTCCTAAAGGTACTTTATTCACAAATCGAAGAACTAGCTTTTTCGCGATTTCTCGAAAACGGCCCCATAAAAGAATTTGCGGATTGGATTTTTGGACTCAGCAGAAGGACTTACACAAGAAATTGCTACCAAATGTTCGGGATCGCGAAATTTTTATTATTTTGTAAACTAGTGTAATTTTTAAACAAAATGTTAAGTTAATTTGACCACGCCTACGCCGACCGACCTTATATGGCAACAGTGCGTATACGTGATCTAAAAACAAAGTTTTGAATACCAATACCCAGGTTATTTCGCACTGTAGCACTGTGTAACTAATCAGATTCTTCTAACAAACCTAATGCAGACTTCATTAAATTTGAATTGTATTTGCACGGCAATTTCCTTAGTCCCGTAATAAAAGGATCGAAAGATAAAAATAGTCTGTTTATTAAATCGGTGTTTGTTGCAATTCGAGATGTTTTCCTAGTATGCTGCTTTCTAAATAGTTTTATATCTTTGTTGCGCGATTCTGCAGCTTCTTCCGATAATTCTCCAATTGAAACAAGCGCAAATTTAATCACATCTGCACCATGGACTAAAACCTTGTTCACTGAGGGCGGAAAGTAGTACCAATCATATAAATCTAGCAACTTCTGGGCAGTGTCAAGAGCATATATTCGAAGTTTGTCAGCATTAACCCTGTACCCTGATGCCATAGCTTGGAGCAATGTTGAACATCGTATTATAAGGCTTTCATCTAAGCCAGTTATTTCAGCTGAAAATTCCGAATTTTTTAAAAATGTTCTCGCAGTATTTCCATTATTAGAATTCCCGCTTCCGCAACTTCTCGGTTTGTCCACTATTAACCCCATTTTTGCCTTGAAGTCTTCTTGGATCCTTTTTATACCCTTGGAGAGGGTATATTAAAATTGTCCGGATGTTTGTAACGCATAGAAGGAAGCATCTCCGACCACATAAAGTATATATATTCTTGATCAGCATGGCGAGCTGAGTTGATTTAGCCATGTCCGTCTGCCCGTCTGTTTCTCCTCCGTCAGTTTAAAAGCTATCTTAACCAAACTTTGCACGAAGTCTTTTGGTACAAATGCGCAGTACATTTGTCGGAATCGGCCGGATCGGATGACTATATCGTATAGCTGCCATAGGAACGATCGGTTGAAAAACTAATTTTAGTGAGAAAAACTTTTTTGTTTTTAGTGCTATCACTTCCAACGCTCGTATTTATAAGTTTTCAATGATTTTACATAATTTCAACAAAATTTGTCAAAATCGGACCACTATATAGTATAGCTGCCATACAAACTGTCAGGCATATATCAAGCTCCAAGGGTATATAAACTTCGGTCGAGCCGAAGTTAGCTTGCCTCTATTTTTTTCTTAAACAAACAGATTGTTTTCCTTTTGCGGTAGAAATTCGCCAAATTTTTTGGTTCAATCTGTACGCAATGTGCAAAAAATATTCAAAGAATCGAGTATAGCAGTGTAATGGTGACAAACCAAACTCAAAGCTTTTCTTATTAACATTGTTTTGCAAGCACTTTTCTAATTCATTCATATCCTTTGGCTTTGCTTGACAAATGTAACATCTGGCTGCATATGTGTCGGTGAGGGCATTACATATTTTCCCATCTACCATGGTCAACTGCAAGCTGTGTTTAACAACGATCCTTTTATTACCGACATCACATACAGTCTCCATTAATTCATCAATTTGTTCCTTGAAATGCCATTCTTCGTTTAAAGCCAATTGAGCCGTTTCTTTTTATACCCTTGGAGAGGGTATATTAAAATTGTTTAGATGTTTGTAACGCATAGAAGGAAGCATCTCCGACCACATAAAGTATATATATTCTTGATCAGCATGGCGAGCTGAGTTGATTTAGCCATGTCCGTCTGCCCGTCTGTTTCTACGCTATCTCCTCCGTCAGTTTAAAAGCTATCTTAACCAAACTTTGCACGAAGTCTTTTGGTACAAATGCGCAGTACATTTGTCGGAATCGGCCGGATCGGATGACTATATCGTATAGCTGCCATAGAAACGATCGGTCGAAAAAGTAGTTCTAGTGAGAAAAACTTTTTTGCTTTCAAAATTTTGTCAAAATTGTGGTGCCATATAACAAACTGGCAGGCAGATATCATGCTCCAAAGGTATATAAACTTCGGTCGAGCCGAAGTTAGCTTGCCTCAATTTTTATACCCTTGGAGAGGGTATATTAAAATTGTCCGGATGTTTGTAACGCATAGAAGGAAGCATCTCCGACCACATAAAGTATATATATTCTTGATCAGCATGACGAGCTGAGTTGATATAGCCATGTCCGTCTGTCCGTCCGTCCGTCTGTCCGTCCGTCTGTCCGTCCGTCTGTCCGTCTGTCCGTCTGTTTCTATGCTATCTCCTCCGTCAGTTTTAAAGCTATCTTTACCAAACTTTGCACGAAGTCTTTTGGTACAAATACGCTGCACATTTGTCGGAACCGGCCGGATCGGATGACTATAACATATAGCTGCCATAGGAACGATCGGTTGAAAAACTAGTTTTTGTGAGAAAAACTTTTTTGTTTTCAATGCTATCGCTCCCAACGCTCGTATTTATAAGTTTTTAATGATTTCACATAATTTCACCAAGCCATGTCAAAATCGGACAACTATATAATATAGCTGCCATACAATAGTTAGGTCTGAAAAAAAGTCTTAGTGAGAAAAACTTTTTTGTTTTCAATTTTATCGCTTCCAACGCTCGTTTTTATAAGTTTTTAATGATTTCACATAATTTCACTAAGCCATGTTAAAATCGGACAACTATATAGTATAGCTGCCATACAAAAGTTTGGTCTGAAAAAAAGTCTTAGTGAGAAAAACTTTTTTGTTTTCAATGTTATCGCTCCCAACGCTCGTATTTATAAGTTTTCAATGATTTTACATAATTTCACCAAAATTTTTCGAAATCGGACCACTATATAGTATAGCTGCCATACAAACTGTCAGGCACATATCAAGCTCCAAGGGTATATAAACTTCGGTCGAGCCGAAGATAGCTTGCCTCTATTTTTTAAATTGGAACCTCATCGGTCTGCAGAAGCGTGTAGATGAAGGTCGGGGATTTTTCCAAATTATTTGATGGGCTTTAGGATCACTTGAATTGGTTATCAGCTGCAATGGTACGTATGACGTAACAAAAAGAGAAGTGTCGTCCAAATTATTGTGAAGCGCTTTCTGTTTGTATTCAGAATGTCCGGTACTACCATCAAATTCCCATTTTCCTATCAAAATTAAGTTTTTCACCGAATCGTCCGTAATGTTCTGAATAACTTCAGTTTAAAGTTCTACAATCCGGGAAGCCGTATGGTTTAGCAAGCTTTGTAGTTGAACTTCAGCTTTTACTTCAGTAACGATGATTTCATCTGGGTAGCAACGTTCTTTTGCATTCAACACCTGCTCGTAACTTGGCATCAAATGATACTATTGAGTTAATAAATTTAAGAATAAGCAAATATTGGTATTTTAATAAATTTGTCTTCTTCAATATTCGCTTGGCATTGCTTTGGCCCTCAAGGCAAGCTGCACGATCGAAGCAATAAAGCTGCAGAGTCATGTGTCTTGGATATGTCCGCAATCCTACGTCGTTTTGTTTTTTTCGAACACTCCGAAAATTTAACTTTAGGCCGCTCAGAATTGGCACTTTTTTTTGTTGGTTGAGACCCCTCGTGGACACAGCTTAACACAATTGTTTCCATTTCCATCAGCCAATCAGATCGATATTGTATAATTGAAGATTATTTTCGTTTGTAACAATCCCAAAAAGTAACAATTCTGTTACATATGTACCCAATACGTTTGGATAGTTGGCTTAAATCGGTAATGTAGCCTTTGTTTTCAATGTGCTCTTGAACAACTTCAATAATTTTTTTCAATTTTCCTGCGTTAGTTCCATTTTCTGTGCGCCACAAATATGCCAAAATTTGAAACAAACTTGATCTGCGTGCAGACAAAAGAAGCATTTGTCCCATACATGTCCAACCTCTATCTCTTACCATCTCTGAGATCTAGGTGTTCATACAGACAGACGGACGGACGGACGGACGGACGGAGGGACAGACGGACAGACGGACATGTCTATATCGACTCGGCTGTTGATGCTGATCAAGAATATATATACTTGATATGGTCGGAAATGATTCCTTCTGCCTGTTACATACATTTGCACGACTTTAGTATACCCTTAAAAAGTAAATTCGAAAGGAATGAATAAATAAGGAAAGTTACAAAGCATATAAATACACGAAAGACGAAGACAGAGCAACAGGACAATACTCGAAAACATGACCTTGAAAAATGTTAGACGGCGTCAGTATATTTACGATTACATACACACATGCAAATTTCTGCAGCTGATTTTAACGATACATTATTAATTTTGTGAGATCACAACTAAAACTCTAACTAAACATGAAAAAGAAGATCACGAAACACACAAAAAAGGTTTAATCAATCAAAAATACACAAGAAAGCTTTGATCTATCAAATTATTTTCACAAAATCAATTAATAAAACCAAACACCTTCAACTTTAAAATTCATTTTAAATAATTAAATTTGGATTAATTTGGATTACGAAAGTTTCACCACTTTGAAAAGCAATTTGGTTGTGACGAAAAGCTAACTTAACGCCGCTGCGCTTCAGAATTGCACACGCGATCATGCTTTGCATTCTATATTTAGAAGTCCCGTTAGATTTCTGAGTAAGACCGGTTTGCCATTTGTTTACATTTTGACTAAATATTTCATGATGGATTTTTGGAATTTTGGCCTAAGGGCGCAACCACTGTGCGCCGGCGTGTGCCACACTTGGTAAAGCAACATCTGGGTAAGCCTGCTTGATCATATCAAACGTCTCTGTCGCAGATTTACTGGGTTTCACACAGAATTTAATTGCGTACCTCTGCTTTAACAAGCGCTGCACTTTCGGCTTGCACCACTCACAGAAACCCGTCGCGCGCAAAATGCCTGTCCTGACTCTCGGAGACAACTGACCAGCCGCTTGTTCGTAAGCTAAGAACGCCCTCTACCGAATAAAGTCGGTGCGCGCACGCACCGAAATACAGTCGCGGCAGAAGAAAAGCATCCTATTACTTTCCGGACAAACCCTGTATGTATTATCCTAGGCCTTAAATCTATCTATTCTAAAAAGCACGAGATAGGCTGCTCTTAAAAGCAACAACGAGGGAGCCACAGCGATAACTTAGCAGCTACCTAACAAATCTGCCGCCTTCCAAAATGCTGAAAAATGCTCTGTGAAATTAGACCGTGTGAATATACCGCGTCGACGGCGGTCTTATTTCACGCGGTCTAATTTCCATCACCCGCTGAAAAGCAGTTGCCAACGATAATTTCCGATGTGAACGTCCTTGGAACGTACGATGTTGGGCGGGCTACAGGGTCTCTAGGTTGCAATATTTTGCGCAACATATACACTGAACTCGCATGCTAATGGGAATACCATAGTGGTCCAGCGTTTTATCGATGGCATTTGCAAGACCAACTATCGGCATATATATTTTGACAAAAAAAAAACCTTTAATAAACCATTAAATCTTTTAAACAAAAAATCCCAAAATTTTGAAATTTATATCAGATACTGGTATAAAAGTAAACTTTCAATAAGATATATGTAGTATTTTTTGACAAGAACTGCACAGAACAGCACAGAACCTTAAATGGTAAACGAATGATTGTTTCTAGACAAGTTTTTCACGCTGAGCCCGAATCTGGCTTTAGAAATTCCATATCTCTAATGGATTAACTGTAAAATGGACATAAAAATGCCAAAAAATGGCTTTTTTGCCCATTTTCCCAGGACCCTATGTCCTAGAAAGGGATTTCTTTTAAAAAATTTGTTAATGTCAAGTTAAAGTACTCAGTTTTATCTTGAAATTGTAGTTCATACTTTCTTCATTTTCATAAGATTGAACCACTCCCCTGGGTGGAAAGTGGGTGGTCAAGGTTGTATGGGCGAAACTTTAATTGCCAGCGATTAGCGCCAAACTCATTTTCAAAAAAATTACGCATAACAAAACATAAAAAATAGAGGCAAGCTAACTTCGGCTCGACCGAAGTTTATATACCCTTGGAGCTTGATATAAGCCTGACAGTTTGTGTGGCAGCCTTACTATATAGTGGTCCGATTTCGAAAAATCTTGTTGAAATTATGTAAAATCATTGAAAACTTATAAATACGAGCGTTGGGAGCGATATCTTTGAAAACAAAAAAGTTTTTCTCAATAAGACTTTTTTTCAGACCTAACTTTTGTATGGCAGCTATACTATATAGTTGTCCGATTTTGACAAGGCTTGGTGAAATTATGTGAAATCATTAAAAACTTATTAATACGAGCGTTGGGAGCGATAGCACCAAAAACAAAAAAGTTTTTCTCACTAAAACTAGTTTTTCAACCGATCGTTCCTATGGCAGCTATATGCTATAGTCATCCGATCCGGCCGGTTTCGACAAATGTGCAGCGTATTTATACCAAAAGACTTCGTGCAAAGTTTGGTTAAGATAGCTTTAAAACTGACGGAGGAGATAGCATAGAAACAGACGGACGGACGGACGGACGGACGGACGGACAGACGGACATGGCTATATCAACTCAGCTCGTCATGCTGATCAAGAATATATATACTTTATGTGGTCGGAGATGCTTCCTTCTATGCGTTACAAACATCCGGACAATTTTAATATACCCTCTCCAAGGGTATAAACAGTGACATTCAAATTTTGGAAAATCTATCCCCAAAGTCAGAAAATTCGCGAAAAATGCGTTGTAATTTCTTTTTTGCTTATTATCCGATCAGATTCAAACTCATTTTCAAAGATCTATAGGAAAATTCAACAATAACTGTGTTCCAATTTTCCGGAAAATCCCACCCGGAAAAGTCGGAAATGCGTCGGAAAAGTTTGTATGGTAAACATTTTTTTTTGCATCCGATTGACTTGAAACTTGGTTTGAAAGCAATGAAATAATTTGTCACGTGTTTTTCCGATTTTGGAAAATCACGCCAAAAAAGGGCGGGAAGTGTGTGGTATGTGGTTGGCAAGTGGGTGAAATGTGGGTGGAATGTGGGTGGAATGTGGGTGGGATGTAGGTGAGAAGTGGGATGTGGGCAAGTAGTGGGATGTAAATGGGAAGTGGGTGGAATGTGGCGGTAAGTGGGAGGGATGTGGGAGGAAGCATTTTCGACCCTGTAAAGAATATATATTCTTGATCAGCATCAACAGCTGAGTCGATATAGCCATGTTTGTCTGTCCGTCCGTCCGTCAGTTCTCAGAGATGATAAGAGATAGAAGTTTGACATATATGGGACAAATGCTTCTTATACTTGCAGACTTGCTCCCGCCCCCGCATTTTGGATAAAACGTCATATCTCGATTCGTATCGATGATTCGTACCTTCTAGATATAGTTATTCATTAGCAATAGGTAGGTTGCCGAAGAAATGATAAAGATCGGATGAGCGGTTCTCAAGTTATGAGCAAAAAAGAATAAAAAAAGCAGAGCGGCAGTGCTGCATTCAGCCTACTCCGGGTACAGAGTATGTTATAGTCGGGCTTGACCTACTGTCTCCCTTGTTTTTGTTTAGTTATGCATAGAAATATGGTTAAGAGAAAAAAATTTTCTTTCGTCACACTCAAAATATAAAAATTTACTATGAAGATAAATTTCTGTGTCCCACACAAGATATTTAAATCCTTTTGAGTATAGGCAAAACTAGCAAAATGCTAAAAGACTTCCCCACATATGAAAATTATAAATTGAAACTGTTTAAAAAAAAAATGGTTTTACATAAAAATTCACCAATTGAACTGCAAAGTAAAGAAAGCACAAAAGACCAACTATGATTTCAGTTTTTATACCCTTGGAGAGGGTATATTAAAATTGTCCGGATGTTTGTAACGCATAGAAGGAAGCATCTCCGACCACATAAAGTATATATATTCTTGATCAGCATGACGAGCTGAGTTGATATAGCCATGTCCGTCTGTCCGTCCGTCCGTCTGTCCGTCCGTCTGTCCGTCCGTCTGTCCGTCTGTTTCTATGCTATCTCCTCCGTCAGTTTTAAAGCTATCTTTACCAAACTTTGCACGAAGTCTTTTGGTACAAATACGCTGCACATTTGTCGGAACCGGCCGGATCGGATGACTATAACATATAGCTGCCATAGGAACGATCGGTTGAAAAACTAGTTTTTGTGAGAAAAACTTTTTTGTTTTCAATGCTATCGCTCCCAACGCTCGTATTTATAAGTTTTTAATGATTTCACATAATTTCACCAAGCCATGTCAAAATCGGACAACTATATAATATAGCTGCCATACAATAGTTAGGTCTGAAAAAAAGTCTTAGTGAGAAAAACTTTTTTGTTTTCAATTTTATCGCTTCCAACGCTCGTTTTTATAAGTTTTTAATGATTTCACATAATTTCACTAAGCCATGTTAAAATCGGACAACTATATAGTATAGCTGCCATACAAAAGTTTGGTCTGAAAAAAAGTCTTTGTGAGAAAAACTTTTTTGTTTTCAATGTTATCGCTCCCAACGCTCGTATTTATAAGTTTTCAATGATTTTACATAATTTCACCAAAATTTTTCGAAATCGGACCACTATATAGTATAGCTGCCATACAAACTGTCAGGCACATATCAAGCTCCAAGGGTATATAAACTTCGGTCGAGCCGAAGTTAGCTTGCCTCTATTTTTTTCTTTTAAAAACATTTAAAATGTATAAAAAACACGTAATAAAGTCGGTTAATGAGTCTAATTGAATATTTAAGTAATGTCTGTTATCAGACATGGCTTATTTAAATTTTTCAAAAAAATTTTTAATATTCCTACCAAGACTTGAACGTTAGACTCAAAGCCAATAGTGCTAACCATAACACCATAGAACCTTTACTTGTAATTTATTTCTTTGACACTTTCGTAAAAGGTCGCTGCCTACAATGACAGATCAAAGATAAATTAAGGATAAATCCCGCGCGGTCATCAGAACATAAAATTTCTGATTTTTGATTTTCGTAGCTATTTTTTTCGTAAAGTTCCATTTTCTGCAAAGAACTTCGCATGTAAAAAATATCGCAGAAAAGTGCGTCTTAGTCCATCTTCGGTACAGAGCAGGGGACGGCAAAACAAACATTTTCTTTTTTGCGATGCGTGTGTGTGTTTAGCCACGCGAACAAAAAAGGAGTCTAAGCTCGTTGTGTCGGTGTGTCGACTTAGCTGCCGCAGTCCGCTGTTGTACATACATTAGATAGGGACGCGCCGGACTCTGGAACAGAGTTATTTTTCCAATATTAAATAGCAATCAAAAGTGTTTTGGTTCCAATTTTTTTTTAAACTTTCATTTTTCGTTTTGTTTACAAAAAATTAATATGTATAAAGAATTAAAAAAAAGAAATAGTGTGAAGCTAGCTTCGGCTCTACCGAAGTTTATATACCCTTGGAGCATGATATATGCCTGCCAGTTTTTCTTACTAGAACTACTTTTTCGACCATACATTCCTATGGCAGCTATATGCTTTTTGCATATACTCATATTCTTTTTATTCTAAATATGCAAAATATGCTAAAGTATAAGTATATATTCGGGCTCTACTTATGACTTCCAGGTAAAATTTTCATTGATATCTTTTGTTGTCCTAGTAGTAATAGTTGAACACGATAGTTGATCGATAGGTAATATTTGTCAAAAATTATCGAATGTAACGATTGTACGCAACTGCATTCAATCATAACGTACATTTTTTCAGTGTTGCAAATTTAATTTGGGGTATTATATGCCAGAGCCACCTGTCTTTGCGATATATTACCACCGTCATGCTTTTCATGATCATAATGCTCACCCAGGAAGATTGTCAAAATAAAATCATTAACGTTTTTAAATTTACTTACACTAACATTATTTTTACCATTTATTCTTTATTGACTTAAATATTTCCAACGGAAAATCAACGGTTTTTGAAGTACATTCTTACCATTTGACAATTGTTAGTATCAATTAGGTGTGAAGAGCTTATTACTGGAATTGTTGCTACTGAAATCACAGCAAATGGCGATACTAAAGTACTTTTTAGAATAGTCATATCACCTACACACATCAATATTTTTTATTTAACATAAGTTCAATCCACAATGCTTAGTAAAAAAATATAAAATAATGGATTATTATTATAATAATATGTATGCATATTTATTTACATGGGTGGTCATTAAATTTTATCGTATAAGCTTTTTGTTTGACGCGAATTTTGAGATCCCTTTAGTGCTGGACTATAATATTTTGACCCAGAAACAGCGCCTTTCCGGTTATCCATCTTAACAGCTTTATCTTTCATAATGTAAATGGCATGCCTTTCCTGTTTCCGAAATTTCGCTCTTCGATTTTGAAACCAAACCTAAAATGAAACAAATTTTAAAAACTTTTAGAGATTGTAATTAAAAATTGATACCTGCTAACTGTGGGGGATATATTATACTGTGCAACATTGAAAAGTTGATATAGTCAAGACCAACAATTCTGAAAGGCTATGATGGTAGTACAAAGACCAAGAGCAACAACTTTGCTGAAGATATAAAATCAAAATTCTAAATAGATTTATTGATTAATAGATTAGATGAAAAAGAACACGGCGGCTATTAAGATTGAGCCCAGACAGGCTTGTTATACTACCACCTCACCATCTCAGAACTTGTTATTCTCGACGCGATCAACTTTTTTGAGTTCAAAAGTTATAATGTACATGTTTTTGTTGAGAGCGTTAGGTTAGGTTAGGTTGCGATGGCTGAGAGCGACAAGTCGCTCTCCCACTTAGGCCTCATGGGCCCATTGCGAGTCCATATATTTCCCGTTAACCCTTTAATCCCGAGGGGGGTCAATACTGAACCATTGTGTGGACAGAATAAAGCGTATTAGAGCTGGGATCTCTATCTCGGACATCTCCGAGAGATTGGTAAAGAAAGGTTGACCTAGGGTTCTAAGTCTCCTCCTACTCAGAGCGGGGCAGTGGCACAGGAGGTGCTGTACCGTTTCCTCCTCTTCTTCATATTTACAACTTCTACAGAAGTCATGGTATACTACGCCTAGGCGTACTGCGTGTCTGCCAATGAGACAGTGGCCCGTTAGGGCTCCCACAAGAAGTGCTATGTGTTCCCTGCTATACCGCAAAAGTGTGTTAGTGCGTTTTAGGTTGAATGTTGGCCACGTAAGTCTTGCCACTGAGCACGAGAAAAGGTTTTTCCACCTGTCATTTGCAAGACGTAGTGTTTCGTTTTTTATATAAAGCTTGTAGGTGGCTATAGGCATCCCTATCGTGCTCTTCTCTGAAAGGAGCTCGATGGTAGTGCCTAGTCTGGCCAGTTTGTCCGCAGACTCATTTCCATCTATGTTTTGGTGTCCAGGCACCCATATCAGGTGAATACTGAAGTGTCGGCCAATCTCGTTAAGGGATAAGCGACATTCAGTTAGTGTTTTAGAGTTATTTGTGTGTGAGTCAAGCGCCTTAAGGGCCGCTTGACTATCCGAGTAGATAAATACGTTTCCTTTCTTGACTATAAGTGTGCTGAGATAGATGGCAGCTTCCTGGATGGCCACCACCTCCGCTTGGTACACACTACAGTGGTCAGGAAGGCGGAACGATAGGTTTAGGTCTAGGTTGGGGGAGAAAACACCCCCTCCTACTTTTTCATCGAGCTTAGAGCCATCTGTGTAGATGTTTATGGCGCTAGCTCTGCTATGGGGAAGGTTTTCCCAATCGCTTCGGCTTGGGATGTAGACGTCGTAGGATTTGTCGAACGTCGTTCGTGGTATACAATAGTCCGTATTTGACGGTATACCCGCTTGGTGGCTAAGTATTGTAGAGTGTCCGGAATTACCCCCGTTCCAGGCATCGGCTTCTCGTAGTCTAAGGGCTGTAATGGTAGCCATCTGTTTTGCTATGAGGTCTAGTGGTACTAGATGAAAAATGATGTTAAGCGCTTCCGTTGGTGTGGTTCGGAGCGCGCCGCTCATACATATTTCAGCACTTCTCTGTACTTTGTTTAGGTTGTTCAGGACGTATTGTTTCCCGAGTGCTGGCCACCATACTAGTGACCCATATAGGTTTATGGCGCGTACCACGGCTGTGTAGAGCCAGTGTACTATATATGGAGAAAAACCCCACTTCCGGCCTATAGCCCTTTATGCGGTCAGTTATGTTGTCATTCCAGAGTAGCTTCTTATCTAGAACGACTCCCAAGTATTTGGCATTGTCCCCAAAATGTAGGCTCACTCCGTTGATTTTAGGAGGGATGAGATTGGGAGTTTTGTATCTCCTGGTGAAGAGTACTAGTTCCGTTTTGTCTGGATTTACTCCCAGACCGCAAGTTGTCGTCCACTGAGCTAGTGTTGTCAGTCCGGTCTGCATGAGGTCACACAGCGTCTGTGGAAAAAGTCCACATTTAAAAATTGCAATGTCGTCAGCGTAGGCCACCACCATGTGTCCCTCCTCTTCCATCAAACGAAGCAGTTGGTTAACTGTCACGATCCATAGTAGAGGAGAGAGAACACCTCCTTGCGGAGTACCTCTACTTACAAATTTGCGAGCGGTAATACCTCCGAGATTCGAGTACACCGACCTGCTGGTTAGCAGTTTATCGATGAACCCTATCAGAGGCGTATCCGCTCCCACATTTGCCAAGGCAGAGGTGATGGCTCTAGGTTGGACGTTATTGAAAGCACCCTCTATGTCGAGGAATGCGACTAGAGAGTACTCTCCTATATCAAGAGATTTCTCGATCTTTGAGACTAGAGAGTGAAGGGCGGTTTCTGTTGACCTTCCCTTGCTGTACGCATGCTGTGTTTGTGTTAAAAGAGAGGGGTTTATTGTCTGCCTTAGATAGGTGTCAATAAGTCTCTAAGGTTTTGAGAAGGAATGAAGATAGGCTGATTGGCCTATAGTCATTCGGTTTTACATGTGATGGTTTGCCAGCCTTTGGTATAAAGACTACTTTAGTTTCTCTCCAACTAATGGGGATATAATTAAATTTAAGGCAGCTGACAAAAATAGTGTATAGCCAGTTTGTTGTGTGCTCAATTGTGTTTTGTAATTGTGCAGGAAATACGTTATCAGGCCCCGGTGACTTAAAAGGCTCGAACGAGTCGATGGCCCATTTAATTCTGGCGGCTGTTACTATATTCTTATTGTAAGTTCCGGGTAGGTAAGCTGACTCATCGGTCTGTGGTGGGTTTATGGAGCATTCAGGAAAGTGAGTGCACAATAGAAGGTCTAGAGATTATTGATTGAGAGCGTTATCATACTTATAAATCAGTAGGCCCGAATGACTGACATAGTATCAACCCACAGCCAAGACAGCTTATCCTAGAGATCTAAGATTTTTCGTAGACCTTTGGTTACTTATGCAAACGTGCACTATGAAAGAAAATGTATAATTTGACCGCGAATAATGTGAAATTGTCAAAGAAAGAGTGGAGAGCGAGGGAAGAGGGGTGTGGATAAAGGGGGAATTTTGATTTGCCAAGCAGTGCTGATGCTTCTGTGAAAAGCACAATCTTCATATACGGAAATATCGCTAGACCCGAACTCCACTATGTGGCCGAGCCGGAGAGGTATGCTTTCAGCATCCTCTTTATAGGAAGGGAATAATATATATTTGCAGAATTTTCGAGTGCCTGGAAAATTTGATTTGGTCCTTTAGGACGGGATGGAAAAACAATTTAACATGTGTACAGGTCACTTCATTTAGCACGCAATATTTTGATATATTTTTACCAGCTGCAACCTCGAAACTGTCAACAAGATAAAACAACACAATTTCTTCAATTCTTTAAGTCTTGAACCCGGACAGCCGCTGCGGGTTCAGCTAGTATTATTTTATATGAACTGTCTGCAAGTTGATTTTTAAATTTGAACGCTCACATCAAATTTCCACTTCATCGCTTCAATTATTGTAAAAAACATTAAATGTCTGACACTCATAGTATAAAACTACGGAACAATTTTCCATATCACAGCCTAAATAATTTCTGAGATGTGAACCAAAAACCACTGTTGAACTGATTGAACCGGCAATGGTAACTAAAATACATAGCTTTTGAGATATGGCTCTAGCATACTTTTCAACCACTTCGATACAGGTTCTATACCGGTGATGATCCATTCCGTTTAATTACTTCTGACTTCAACTCCATGTTACTAATCTTCAGACTAGATTTTAAGTTTATCTCTTGAATGATTTTGAGATATTGCGTTGAACCACTTTTAAACCTATTTTAAAATGAATGCTTTATCTTACAATCTTACATGGGGGCTCAACCGAACAGACAAATAATGTGTACATTAGGGTGGACGCCGATAAAAAATATAACTGATACCATCTTAAACGATTACTTTTAGGGTGTACATAATAAATTGAAAAATCAAAAAATTGTATGTCATGTTTTAACCTCTGCGAAAAGCCTTCAAAGTTTCCACAAATAATACGTATACGACCCTTTCACCGAATCGAAATTCTGTCGACGAATTCTTCTTATCATTTTAAAAGTTGTCAAATTTGAATTTAATCGAACAACAAATAAAAATGGAGCATGAATCGAATGTATTTTTGGTTGGTAGTCTAGGACCAAATTTTGACGAAGCGAGCCCATTTCCAACGGAGAGATGCGTTTTTTCCACGCTTTTATATGGGACTAAATTCTTAAGACTGCCCTTTTCAGAAAGTACGACTTGTGTGGCTCGCTAGTTGAAGTCAGCATGGTCTACGAGCGGGGTTTCAACAAAGGGCCATGTACGCATGAACGCACTGTCCTTCTAGTCAGATATTGCAGACATAACAGTGAAAACCATTTTGAGTGTCCATTTTGGCTAGTATGGGCAATTCGCTAAACTCAAGAGATCGCTCCGTGGACACCGTTTTGAATCGATAAAGAGACAGAGCCCCAAACGAAGAAAAATTAAAGAATATACCAGAAGAAGACTTAGCAGCATGTTCTTAAAATTGTCCTACAAACACAAACAAAATTGTAAAAAACGTTCGCACTAGTGTAATGCAGGGAGGTTACTTTCAAGGAAATGAAATGAATTGACAATATTAAATAAAGTGTTTTTGATTTATTAATAAACCCCTGTATTTTTTGCCCATAGTAGTATAGTAATCCGCATTATTTTTTCGATTCTGAAGCAGCTTATTTAAAAGCAGCCCAGTAAAAGTAGACTATTCGCAGGAACGGCTGCAACTGTGATGCGCAGCACTTCAGTTCAGTGTGGGACCTGACTTCAAAGATATCTTGATAGCCTCTTAATGAACGGCTAAAACTTGCTGTCATCTAGAAGTAAACAGCGCAAAATAGTAAAAATTTTGTCGTAATATAAAATTTTTACCAAATATATTTACCTCAATATTGTGTATATTATATAAAAAACATTTTTTATTGGTCATGGTACCTTTTTGCCCAATGTTATGACTTCAAACCAAGTCTACGCCAACTACTAAAAAATTAAAAATGTATGTACGTATGAGTGATAAACTTTAAGTCAAAGTCGCAGACCCTAAACCTTATTTTTTCTCAAAAAATTTTTTTGCTATGCGTTTTATACACAAATATGCATCGTTTAAGCGGGTATCAGTATGACGTTACATTTTTCCATATATAAAATGTCCGACCTAGTGTACATAGTGGCTCAACCGTTGTGAAAAAGCAAAGAAGGCGTACGAAGTGGCTCAACCGTTGTGAACTGGCAAAGAAATCGAGTATAGTGGCTCGCCACGGAGCAGTCAAATAAATAAATAAAAATTTGAAAAAATGAGTGAAAAAGTTGAAACTGTTGAAATTAAACAAAGTCGAAAATTCTCTGGAATTAGAAATTGTGAAACGATGTTGCGTTCAAACCAGAGATTAAAACCCGAACGAATAACGGTTTGGGTTACGGTTACTGTTTTGACCGATCGCTTTTTTCCGGTTACGGTTATATTACGGTTGTGGGATATCGGTTACGGTACTGGTTACGGTTATTATCTTAATTCTGTTTCGGGTTTGGGTTACGGTTACGGTTATAAGTATAAAATATCTTTTGATATACATACATACAATGCACACAAAAGCGGCCCCATTTAAATCTCATTTATTGATTGAATGTACTAAGTTCAAATTTTGTATACAGAATTTCCACCTTCATAGTCGCCTATTTAAAATTTTAAGTAAAAGATAAACTACTTCATTCTAAAAAGCATCGTGTAAAGTTTAATTAAGTAGATAACTATGTATATTGGTCATCGTATATACTATTTTTCGTTATGTACATTCATGTAACGAGTTGTTATAATCAAAATTGACATCTTAAGCAGGCCGTCCACAAACGAATTTGTTCGACGAACAAATGGATGGCCTGCTTTAAATGAGATTGTAATTACACCTAAGTAGCATAATATCGTTACAAATGTTACTCCTGAAAATAAACCCTCAACACTTGCTTGTGTGGGTGGAACTGCAAGCACCATTTTTGATAATTCCAAAAGATCTGGAAATATTGTTGAATCTTTTTCCCCAACATTCCCATACATTATATTTGCGCAGCAGCTACTCCAACCCTCATCCTTTGCAGTCTCCACAGCTCATTATAGTAATAACTAAGGTAGCGTTCGATGCTCATTTAATACGTATTAAACTAATACGCCCGGTGTCGTTATAGCAGTACGTCTCAGTGGTCATGTTCTGCTCCCGCAGCAACAGCTGACTTTTTGGCTGTTTTCTGGTCACACTACATTGTCATAGCGGCTCTGGAAATAATCAAACAATTTCCGCTCCGACAAAATTCTCCGCGTCCGAGTACCTGACAGACATTTGATGACATTTGTATAATGGTCAAGCTCAACAAAATTTTCTTCCGAAGTGCCTGAAAAGAAGAATGAAGTCTCTTCAGGCACTTCGTAGCTATGCCAGTGCATTAGCAAACAATGCGGCGCATAATAAATAAGCAGTGAATAAATTCATATATACACTGCCATGCACTTGAATAGGGACAAGCATTTTAAAACGAATATGGGCATTTCCAAAAAAAGGTCCACCTGTGCCAAAAAAATTAAAGTGTTTAAAAACACTATAATTGATCGAATTTTCATAGGGAAACAATCAAAATAAACTAATGTAAGCTAATCTAATATTTACTGACATGAAAAAAGTGACTATAGATTACATGTACTTTCGCTATCTAAACTATTTCTGATGGTACAAAGGGCTATGCAAGGATGTAAAAGAAACCATGAGAAACTATGTCAATGCAATTAACTGTAAGTTTTTCTTCGCATTATAGCAGAAACCACATAAATATGACGATGGAAAAAATGTCACGTTCGACATGACACGTATCAACAGAGATAAATATTTTTTTTTTTAAAAAATGTACTCAAGATTTTAAAATCAAATAATATACATTTCAAAGAACTATTCATTCATATGATATTAAAACTGTTTGAGCTTAGTTATTGTGTCGCTCATCTTTGTTTTTATATAGCTGCTCCCGAAAACCACTTCTGTTTTTGTCACGTTCGAATAGCTGCCAATTTTGTCATTATTAGACATCGGATTTTAGGTTTTTTTTTTTGTTGTTGGTCTTAAAAAAATTGACATTTTGGCATTGGACTTATAAAAATATTTGTGATTTTTTAAGATGAGCATATCCAAAATATGTTTTTTTTAGGTAAAAAGCATATGCTAAAATAGGTCAAAAATAGGTCAAAAATAGGTCAAAAATAGGTCAAAATAGGTTAAAATAGGTCAAAATAGGTTAAAATAGGTCAAAATAGGTTAAAATAGGTCAAAATATGCTTTACTCAAATATCACTCCGAATTCCGTATTTATGATTAAAACGATAAAAAATACCGAGGACAAGAAGGTACCATGTAAAGGCCAGTCCTGTGGATGGTTCTTAGCGCACTAATCAAATCACAATTACAGTAAATACCTGTAGTTTGTATCTTACTGTAATTTCGTTTTCTCGTACGGTATGCGTCGTATGACGTACAAACCGCGAGTTTTGAGTCAGGGACGCGAGCCTTATCATAAAATTGTTATGAAATTTACATTTTCCATTGCATCTTCCTGGCTTCTGTACTTAGTTGAACGAGAAAAAAGTGGACCAGGTGACATCATTGCATCTTAACTGATTTGGTTGGTCAAATTAGTTGTATCTCAGTCATAGTAAAATAGTACAAAACAACTGAATGCTGTACTCTATTCTCTTCACCACTGGTCATCCATGGTATTTTATCGCGGTTCGGTAAGATCACAATAATAGTGATGCAGTTATTTATGGTACTTAAAAGTAATTTCTTAAGTTAATTTTGAGTTGACCACCATGGAGGACTCTTAGCTATGAAATGATTTTCATCTTGATTGACATTTAAGATTGGTGCAATACCGCCATTAATCCTCATTGATTGTAATTTAATGATTCGCAAATCACGGTAAGATGGTTTGAAATAAGATTCTGATTTTTCCTCCGTCTTTTTCCATTCTGTAAACTCTATCGTGCCTTTCAGAGTGTAACAAATCTACTCAAGGTCCGAACCTAATTTTATTTTACACTTAGTGTCCCTAATGAAAAACGGATTTTGCTTGCTCGCATGGTGAACACAAGAAATTGGGAACTTCTTTTAGTATTGGCCTCTATACGGTATTTGCTGCCCCAGTAAGTTACGTTTTGAACCCTGAATAAAAGGCATATTTAGATGTGCAGAAGCCTACTTGGGAGCATATATTTACTCTCTAAATATGTAAAAGCATATGGGTCATTCTTTTATAAACCGAACAGCAAAAAATTTTTTTATTTTTCATTTTAATAAAAAAAAAGATTAAAAGTAATTGCGGTTTTGCCAAAATTTTTTTAATCAACAAATTTAAAAAAAAAAAAAAAAAGGGATGAATTTTTAAAAAAAAGTGTTTTCAAAAGATGGGTTTATGTTAAGTTAGAATTATTGAAGTTTAAACAGGTTTATAAAAGTGAGTTGGTCTTCACACTTTAAAGTGTATACAAAATAAAAAAATTATGGAGCTAAGTTATAGTCACGACGGCGAGTTGGATTTTGGAAAGCTTGATGAAAAAAGCAAGCCAAGTAAAAAAATAAAAGGATGCGTGAGAAATATTATAAGGAACTTAATTGTTTAAACTTCAAAATAAATTAAAACTAAAAAGTCACTGAAAACACCGTTTTTAAGTTGGTTTAGTACAATAAATTAACTAGAAGCAAAAAGTGGTAAAGAAAAATATAGTAATTTTTAGCAACAACGTAAATCCCATCGAATCAATTGAGACCTATCCGATAAACAATCGAGATATCACGTTTTAAAAAGCCATCGTTTTTGACGATTTTTGAAATTTTAAAAATTAACAAAAAAACGCAAATTACGTTTTGGTGGGCATGTCGAGATCTAATATGAAACCCAATACAATTCCAAAATAGGTCGAAATAGGTTAAGCGTATTCTCAAATATGCTTTTAGGTCGAAGATATGTAAATATGTCAAATATGCAAAACGAATAAGGTTTTAAAATAATCTACTTTTCATGAAACGAATTTGTATGCAACCAGAATTTTTTTTGGACCAACCATTAAAAATATGTTTTAACCTAAAATCCGATGTCTAGTCATTATTTTGGAAACCAAATATTACTTGATATACACTTCAACACTAATTAAAGTGCTTGCTGAGAGCTATATTATACAGTAAACAACGAATTAAAAATTCGATTTATTTTGACTTTTTATACCCTTGGAGAGCGTATATTAAAATTGTTCGGATGTTTGTAACGCATAGAAGGAAGCATCTCCTACCACATGAAGTATATATATTCTTGATCAGCATGACGAGCTGAGTTGATATAGCCATGTCCGTCTGTCCGTCTGTCCGTCCGTCTGTCCGTCTGTTTCTATGCTATCTCCTCCGTCAGTTTTAAAGCTATCTTAACCAAACTTTGCACGAAGTCTTTTGGTATAAATACGCTGCACATTTGTCGGAACCGGCCGGATCGGATGACTATAGCATATAGCTGCCATTGGAACTATCGGTTGAAAAACTATTTTTAGTCAAAAAAACTTGTTTGTTTTTAGTTGCTATCGCTCTTAACGCTCGTATTTATAAGTTTTTAATGAGAAATCATATGTGAAAACATATGTGAAAACATAATTTCACTAAGGCTTATCGAAATCGGACAACTATATAGTATAGCTGTCATACAAAAGTTAGGTCTGAAAAAAAGTCTTAGTAAGAAAAACTTTTTTGTTTTCAATGTTATCGCTCCCAACGCTCGTATTTATAAGTTTTCAATGATTTTACATAATTTCAACAAGATTTGTCGAAATCGGACCACTATATAGTATAGCTGCCATACAAACTGTCAGGCACATATCAAGGTCCAAGGGTATATAAACTTCGGTCGAGCCAAAGTTAGCTTGCCTCTATTTTTTTCATTTTCAATGTGTACGACGGTCACGGTTCGACAGAATGGAAATGGAAGTATTTTTTTAGCAGTTAGTACTTCATTCTTTATCGAATTGACGAGGATCTTTACGTTCGGTATTAAGTGGGTGTTTTTTTTTTGTTTTTGTGTTTAAAACGTTTATATGATGTCAAAATATAAGCTTAATTGAGCGGAGTTTTACTCAGAGTGATGAAATCACCGGTGTCCCTATTCAAGTGCATGCTAAAGATATGCCTTTTTTGAAGAGCTCGTTGAAAAAAATTTTTTAACATAAGACTGCGTTAATTTGAAAAATTTTTTTTGTTTAATTCAATAAAGAATGAAGTACTAAATGAAAAATACTTGCCCTTTGATTTAATATGATTGTTTCAGTCAAATAGTTGTATATTCGCTTTAAAATGCTTGTCCCTATTCAAGTGCATGGCAGTGTATGTAAAATGTTCATTGTACATACATCTAATAGAAATTTTTACTAGTAGAGGAAAAACCGAAATAAACCCTTATATTTGTTTAGGTTACGGTACTGATAACCGGTTTTGTAAAAATAAGGTTATACGGTTACGGTTATACATAAATTTTTTTTCGGTTACGGTTACGGTTTCGGTTTCAAATTTTAAAGTGTTTTTAGCGGTTACGGGTTTCGGTTTCGGTTACGGTTTTAATCTCTGGTTCAAACAAAAAGAAGGACGCAGTGCAAAGTCAAAAGCAAAACCAGACGCCGCCAAAGAAAAAGCGAGACAAAGATGCAGACAAAAATGAACTGAACGTTTGGTGGACGAAGCAAACAGCCGCGAGACCATTGAGAAAGGGACAGCGATAGTCAGCGTTTTCAAGAAAAAGTTAACAGCTGCAGAAAAAGAACAAAAAATGCGTGAAAAAATTCGAGAAGCTGAAAAGGAAAAAGATGAAAAAGCAAATGAAGAAATAGGCAGGGAATGTGATGAAATTAAAAGCGTCAGTGGAGGCCAAAATAAAATGAACACAGTTGATTATGAGGAAACACACACATACGTACAAAATGGTGAATTGGCAGAACTTATTATAATCTTAGCAGAAAAATGTGAAAGCAGTCAAAATTAAGGTGGTGTGTCAATTGGAAGTTTTTCTAAAGTGGTTACTGATTTCGACGGTGTGTCAGTTCCAGTTCGCCAGTGTTGGATAATTTTAAGGAAAATGCTGAAGCCTATGATGGCCATTAGACTGGCCCTTAAAAATAGATTTAAAAATACCGGGCGGAAAAAGATTCGTTTTGGTCCCAATAGATATGAAAAAAAGTTTGGCAGCGATCGGATTTCATTTAGTGGACGCGCGCTCGCCCTCAAAATCGAACATTTGAAATATATGGAAAATGAGGGGGATGAGTTTCGAATGTAATCTCTAAAAATTCCAAAAAAATTTGTATGTGTTAATTCTTTTTATATCCTTTTAGGGGAATATCATAGCAACATTTTAAATATAAATGTGTCTTATTTTGAGCGTAGGGTTGGCCAGAATCATATCAAAAGGGCAAATTTTTCAAAATTTTTTTTGGTATTTTTTTCGAAGAATTTTTAATATATATGAGATTCTGATTTTTGCTTTTGCCCGGGCGGCAAAATTATCGTTTTGGTCCCAATAGATATAATAAAAAGTTTGGCTGCGATCGGACTTTATTTCTCTCCCTAAAAACCAAAAAAATAATACTGCCAATATATGGGATAAGATTCGGATTAAATCTCTAAAAATTAAAAAAAAAAAATTTTAAGTGGTTTTTTTCTTTAAATCCATTAAGGGGAATACCACTGCAACATTTTACATATTTTTGTTAGATATTTCGAGCGTAAACTTGGTCAGAGTCATATCAAATCGGTCAATTTTTCAAAAAAAATATTTTTTTTCTGAGATTAATTTCGGATTTAATCTCTAAAAATTTCAAATTTTTTTTAAAGTGTTATTTCTCTTTAAGCGAAATTCATAGCAACATTTTGAATATTAATGTTAGACAAACCATCAATATTAAGCTGGCTCAAGGTCTCGTTATGCTTGCGCATAACTCCAAAAAGGAGGAACACATCACACCACAAGTGAAGCTAGTTGGTCATACAGCTGTTTCAATGGTATCTCTACCATATCATCAGTGACCTTCGCTTGCTTGTACTGGCCCCATCGACTCCCACTCCATGCCAGCGCTGCCATAATCGTTTGGGAATTCCTAAACGACTTGACAAACGATTATGGCAGCGCTGGCATGGAGTGGGAGTCGATGGGGCCAGTACAAGCAAGCGAAGGTCACTGATGATATGGCCGTATGTGGCCCAGTGGTTAGTGTGCTGGACTGCTGGGCGGGAGGTCGTGGGTTCGATCCCGCCTCTGAACATCTAATAATAAAAGTTTTTTTCTTTCTTTAGAAAATAGCTTTTACACATACGGTCACCTTCACCAGCTATTGGCGCCAGCTGTGAAGTAACTAGCCATGAAAAAGCAAATTCTCAAACTTTGCCGTTCGGATCCGGCGTTAAACTGTAGGTCCCTTTCTCTTGTGCGAAAAATTTAAAGCACACACGCCAAGAGATCGTGAGAAGCTTGGCTTGGCCCCGTTGTAGGAGCTGTATAGCCAACATTTACATTTACTCGTAGAGTAAAAAGGGTAAACTAAAGTCGTGCAAATGTATGTAACAGGCAGGAGGAATCATTTCCGACCAAATCAAGTATATATATTCTTGATCAGCATCAACAGCCGAGTCGATATAGACATGTCCGTCTGTCCGTCCGTCCGTCCGTCTGTATGAACACCTAGATCTCAGAGATGGTAAGAGATAGAAGTTTAACATTTATGGGACAAATGCTTCTTTTATCTGCACGCAGATCAAGTTTGTTTCAAATTTTGGCCACGCCCCCTCCCGCCCCCGCAATTCGGAAAAAACGATATTTCTCCTACAGTTTTAAAGATTGACGATTTCTAGAGATAGTTAGTAATTAGCAAAATGAATCGATTTGCCGAAGAAATGATAAAGATCGGATGAACGGTTCTCAAGTTATGAGCAAAAATTTGAAAAATAGCCGAGTTAAAAAGTGTTGCATACTTTTCAGATGTTCACACTAAGGAACGCAGGAACACTGTTAAACATGTTTTTTTCATGAGTAACGGGTATATCGAAGTCGGTTAGAGCCGACTTTAACTTGCGCTCTCGTTATTATATCTATTGGGACCAAAACGATAGTTTTGCCGCCCGGGTAAAAGCAAAAATCAGAATCTCATATATGGGTCATTCTTTTATAAACCGAACAGCAAAAAATTTTTTTATTTTTCATTTTAATAAAAAAAATCCGAAATTAGATCTCGAAATGCCCAGCAAAACGTAATTTGCGGTTTTGCACAAAAATTTTTTGTTAATTTTATAAACAATCTAAAAAATCGTCAAAAACGAAAAAATGGAAAAAAAGGGTTTTTTAAAAACGTGATATCTCAGGATTGGTTTATCGGATAGGTCTCAAGTTGATATCGATGGAAAGAATTTTACTGTATTTACTCAAATTATAATTTTATAAATTTTTAAATTATTTAATAATATTAAGTAAATGTTGCTAAAAATTACATATAATTTTTTCTCAGTGTCTTCACATTCATTCACAGAATAATTCAATTTGTTTATATCTTTTCGCAACTGTTATTTAAAATTGCAAGAACAGATAAAACAGACAGGCAATTGCTACCGATAATCCGTGGTACCTTAAAGCAAGTGATACCGGCAATAACACAAGTTTACAAAAAAGGCCATTTTTTGCAACAGAGAACTTTGCAACCGTTTCTTATTGACGTGCTGGAAGAAAACGGACAATTTATCTGAGTTCATCGGCCAAAAATACATAAGGAACGGTTGCAAAGTTCTCTGTTGCAAAAAATGGCCTTTTTTTGTAAACTTGTGTAACAATTGATGAAAATTATACTAACTTCAGTGGAAATGCAGTATAACTGCACATCAGCCTGTAACAAGCTTTACAACACGATCTTAGTTAAACCGTTACCTCTATGAACAACGGATAAAAAATAATCAAAGTTCGGATTTAGTGGGGGCAACCGCCCCCTCTGCCCCCCTGCGTACGCCCATGTGAGAACTTAAGTAAAGTTTTAATTAAATTAAACTTTGAATTAAAATTAATAAAATTAAAAAAAAAAAGTAAGGAGCGCGGGTCGGAAAGTTTTCATGAGTATGTACTCCAGATGCGTAAAATAGCTGCACTTGGTCAGATTGAAGATCAGCCGGTAATAAGTTACATAGTGGATGGCCTAGAAGTGCGTGATGATCTAAAATTTCCGTTGTACAGTGCGTCCTCATTTAAAGAACTAAGAAGTCGCTACGAATTGGCAGAGTCGGTTGCTAAAAGCAGTTCGTTCAATAAACGTCGACAAAATATATAAAAAACAGGTGAAAAACAACTACAATAGCGGAAAAAACAACAACATTGTTACAATTGTGGCTCTCTAATTCGAAAGGAAATGTTCCAAAAGACATTTGTTGATCGAAAGCTTCAAAAGAGTTGTGTAAAACTGTATGCCTTACCTACTGGGTGAATTTTCTGAAAAAGTTGAAGTTGATGAACTTGTAACTAATCGCACATTCCTAGTTGTTCCTGATGAGAAGCTCAAAGTGGATGTAAAAGTTGGCTACGATTTTTTACAAAAGTTCATTATTAGGGGAGAGTCTCCGGTTGTGGACACGCTCCGGTTGTGGACACCCCAGTCTATTTTTTGACAGGTAACAGATAACGCCAAACTGAGTAATGTCAAACTTGTAGTTTGACAGTGCACATAATCTGAGCCAATACCGAAGTGTAAACACGCAATTGGTTTCTTGCTGTGAGCAAATAAAAAAAATCGTGAAAATTTTTCCGAGTTTCTATTTTTTTCAATTTCCACATTGCGTTAAATCGAAGCAAAACATTAAAAAGAGGTGAGTACTATACATTTTTATTTAGTGCATTAAGTGTACTTTGTGGTGTGATATCAAGTTTCAGTGAAATGTTTGTGTCGTCAAAATTTGCTGAACAAAATAAAAATGTCTACCATTTCCAAGAATGGACACACTTTTGCACCGGTTGTGGACACCCTCGTTTTATGTGTTTAAAGCGTGTGTTTGGCCATAAAACTGTCAAATATCGTTGATTATGCTAGTGTAACATATTTTTCAAGCATTTTTGTGCATTTTTAGCCATGTCAACACCAAAAAAATCGTCCGATTCAAAAAATATCAATTTTAATGGGCAGGTCGATGCCAATAAGCAATGCCTCATCGATAAGAAGGCCGTCAAAGCTACAGCCAAGGAATATGGGCTTCCTCAAACCACTTTGATCCGGTATGTGGAGAAATTCAGAGCAAATGTTGCAGATGTTTCGTCCGGTGTTGTTGGAATTCGTTCGAGATTGCAACCAACGAACTCCATCAAACATGGTGTGTTTTTTTACCTTTCTCACATGAAGCGTAAAATATTTTTCCGGTATTGGTCCGTTTGACCCTGATGCTTTCTCCGAAGCTGACTTTATTGAGGCTGTCGAACGAAGAGCAGTAGAAGTCGCCACAGAAGCTGATCTTGATGAAGACAATCAGCGTCGTAAGATCGTTTCCGCCGATCCCAATATTGGGCGAAAAGAAGATGTGTTATCCTCCCCCGAGCCATTCACTTCACGAGCGTCTTCGGCTGGGATGAAATTGGGCCGGTGCAAGGAACTTCTCCGAAAAAGCCATCGCAAGCCAACGCAAACCACTAAGCTAACTTCTCCGGAAAGCGTCGAGGTTTTGCGCGAGAAGGCAAACAAATCAGCTGAGCCCGCAGCCAAGCGTGATTCTGTGTCGCACTAAAAGAAACCCCCCCAAAAACGTAGCCGGGCAGGCAACCACACCAGCCAAGCCGTCGGCCAAACGCGGGGCCAAGAAGAAGGCGTCTTCGTCATAGGAAGAAGACGAAGATATCGACTTCTGTTTGATTTGTTTGGCGCTCTTGCAAAAAAAATTGACCGCTGCAAATTCGATCCATTGCATTTCGGAATCATTTTTTTATTTTGCCACTGAAGGCTTCTTAAATAAATAAAAGTTCTTATTTCATCATTATTTCATATTTTTCCATTTCTCGCGATTTTACAAGGGTGTCCACAACCGGGTACAAAAAAAATTTTGGCCAAAAATCATAACTTCATATACATGGCTGCAAATTTTTTTCCGTTTGTCTAAAACAATAGATTACTTCAGTGGAAAGTTAGCTAGAGTCTCTAGCTTTACAATGATGTTCATATCACCGCATAATGTTGACTTGGAAAAAAGTTATAAGTGAAAAACTCAACTATGTCCACAACCGGAGACTCTCCCCTACCCTCGATAGCAGCGGCAATACGTTTCATTAGTCATTAGAAGTGCTCACAACTTCAACGACTAAGGAGGAGCCTTCACATCAAGGCAGTTTAAGGAGTTTTGCGCTGACAATAAGATAGAACACGTCGAGACTGCAACGGGAGTTCCGATAGGCAACGGTCAGATTGAAATTGTTAGTCGATTGAAAGGGTTTGCGAATCTGTAGTAGCTAAGATGTCTGCAGCGGAACCATCAAAATGTTATAAGTGGGCATTTCCACAGAAAGGTCCACCAAGATCGACAAAACAGTTTTTTAAAAAATTATTTTTCTTAACATGACATGAAAAACAAAAATTAAAATAAATAACATAATTCATTTAAAGCCTTTCTGATTCCATTTAAAAAAAAAACTGCCTGAATACTGAAGATTAGTCAATTTCATTGTCAGCTTTTTTTTAATATGTCGCGTGCTAAATGTCGCGTTCTTCATAATATTAAAGCTTATAAAAACAAAGCTAATGTAAATAACTGAATATAATTGCACGGATTAAAAAGCTGCATTATTCACCTTTATTTAGGAGTTAACTACTTTAAAATTGTTGTTTACTATTCATAGATTTATGAATTTTATTAGATGCAGCCGAAAACGACTTCCATTTTTGTCGCGTGATAAATCACATATCTTTTTCAATTAATATTTTAATCGTCAAATCGACTGAACCTCTCTTTTGCACTAAATATACTGCTACCAAAACTCTACCAAAAAATAAAAACAAACAAAAAATATTTTTTTGTTTTCTATATTTTTTTGCACTTTAAAGTCGTACGAATGTCGCGTTCGCGACTGTGGAAATACCCAAGTATGTTTCTCAGGTGCAACGGGCAATCAATGCGCACATTTTCTCGTCAACAAAGTTTACTCCACTCGATATCATGTTTGGCGTCAAAATGCGAAACGAATCCGATGTTGAATTGGTAAAAATTCTACAAGAAGAGCTTTTGATAGGCATGTAAGATGAACGCAACCAAATAAGAGCAGAAGCCAGACTCCAGATCGAGAAAGCACAAGAATCCTACAAGCGGAACTACGACAAAAAGCGTTACCAACTAGCAGACCTAGTAGCCATCAAAGTCACTCCATTTGCAAATGGAAAAAAGTTGTCCGGCAAATATATTGGTCAATACGAAGTTACTAAAATTAAGAGAAATGGGAGATACGACGTTAAAAAAGCAGCTGAGTTCCACGGTCCTAATCAGACTTCGACTAGTGCTGATTTCATGAAGTTGTGACGATTTTTGGGATACGATGAAGGCGAGGAAGAAGACGAAGCTGGATTATCATCTGGGACAGATAAAGAGCAGGATGGCCGAGTGTAAGGTGGCAACCCTATACATGCAGCGCAGGTTGGCATCCCTCTGCTCGAGTTAGTCACCCTTTTGTTATTGTTGAGCGTCAGTCGTCATAATCAGTTGTCAAGAAAAGTCGTCAGTAGCAGTCGTCAGCGAGAAACAGCAAATAAAGAAAAGTCGGTCTAAAGTTGTCAAGTTGTATAAGAAGTCGTTGTCGGTCTGAAGTTGAAAGTTGTAATCCGCTACGTCGTCTAAATCAATTCTCTGTTATCAAGTTGAACATTCATATCATATCATATACCTTTATTGTGAAACTCGTATGCAAACACCAATGTATTCTTTAGTTTAAACGTCTGTGCCAAACTAACAATCTTACTTGTTACGTGATTTATCTTACGATCTTACATGTATATACTTTATGTGGTCGGAGATGCTTTCTTCTGTGCGTAACAAACATCCGGACAATTTTAAAATACCCCTCCAAGGGTAAAAAAATCCGAAACGGCTTAACCGATTATAATGAAATTTTTTTTGTTTTCCTGTATTTCTGAGAGGGACATCCGAAAAGTATATAATATTTTTATGGAAGCTTTGTTATTTTTTATTGCGGGTGTGGGGGTAAGCGTGGCAAAAATTTTCAACAAACTTGATCTGCATGCAGACAATAGGAGTCTACAATTTAAATTTGCTTGCTCCAGCTCTTCTAGTCTCTGAGATCTAGGTGTTTATACACTCGGATGGACGGACAGGGCTATATCGACTTGGCTGTTGATGGTGAACAAGAATCTATATTTATAAAAGAGTTCGACCTGACTGACTCACTGACTCACTGACTGGTGACCGTCGCACAGCCTAAACCATAAAAGATTGGAAACTGAGCTTTTTACAGTTGTTTTATCTTATGCTGAAAGTGAGTACTAAGAAAGGATTTTGGAAAATTCTACCGGGAAATGCAGAAAATTTGCGGAAAACTTTTGTACGAAACTTCTTTGTTTTTCATCCGATCAAGTTCAAACTTATTTTCAAAAATCAATAAAAATAATTCAACATTAACTGCAAACCAATCTTCTGGAAAATCAACCACCTCTGGGTGGAAAGATGGTGGACAAGGTTGCCAGCCATTTGCTCCCAGTTCATTTCGAAAGGCACAATTTGCTTTACAGTTGCATCAGAGAACAAAGAGCGCACGCAAAACCAAAGCCCAGAGAGCATAAATCGAAGAGAAACGATTTCAATGTGTGCGTGGGAGCAATTGAATTGAGTTACCGATCAGGAGCGTAAGAAAATGAAACAAAATTTGTAACACAATGAATCAAGGCAGAGGAATACGTTTTGTTCCGTTGCCTCGGCAACAACATCAAGACAGAGTACAAATTAAAAAACTACAGTTGCAAATAAAACAAAAACAAACGCAAATACAAAAACTCCAGCCACAATTAAAATAACAGCAACATGAAATAATGTGTGGGTGGGTGGGAAGTGGGAGCGATGTGAGTGGGAATTGGGCGACAAGTGGGTGGGATGTGGGTGGTAGATGGGTGGGAACTGGAGGGGATGTGGGTGGGAGGTGGGTGGGAAGTGGGTGGCAGGTGGGTGGGAGGTGTGTGGGATGTGGGTGGGAGATGGGTGGAAACTGGATGGGAAGTGGGAGGGATGTGGGTGGGAGGTGGGTGGAAGTGGGGTGGGAGGTGGGTGTGATGTGGGTGGAAAGTGGGTTGGATCTGGGCGGGAAGTGGGTGGAAAGTAAGTGGGAAACGGGTGGAAGTTGTGGAAGTTGTGTAAGAAGTAGATTGAGAGTGGGTGGGGTGTAGGTGGGATGGGGGTGGTAAGAGTGCAGCAGCAAAGTCGTAACGGTGAAAAAGCAAAGTAGTAAAACGTTGATTTCAAGCCTAAGTATGTATGATTCGAAGTCTGGGCTCTACAGAGGAAATAAATTTATAGAATGTTTTCAAATTTGGTAAATATTTGACTCTCACGATTGACTTCAAACTGATTCTGATATGGATTCTATACTGTTCAAGGCGCAGCGAAGCGCGACGAGCTTTTTGCTAGTATACTTATATATACATTACATACAATTGCATGACTTTAGTATGCTCTTCTTACTCAATGATTAACCGGTATAAATATGGAACAATTTGTAAAGTTATGAATAAAAGATACATTTTAACGTTTTATTTTCTGTCTTGGAAAAATAATTTAATTTATAAATTTTTAATGAGATGCATATTTATCGTGACTAATCAATCGTGACTCTGAATCCCAAAGAGCTTGTGAGATAGTGTTTAGGGAGCCTCGCTGTTGGGCCATCGGACGGCTCGCAGGTTGCGGATAGCGAGCGGTCTTCTTATGGAGCTGCGAATAAGTGGGCTTACCCCACAAATAAGCAGTCCTTGACAGCCAGCGGGTAGTACACCGACAAGGCGCTTGTGTTGCCACCTGTAAAAACTTGCCTTACACACCGAACTCCTACACAATACCTATCCTTCTCCCATCCCACACCAATCCCCCCTCCTACCGTTCTCCCATCCCACACCATTCACCCCATCTTACCCTTCTCCCATCCCACACCATTCACCCCATGCACCCCATGCTGGACTAAGGTGTCACTCGTACCTTGCCGAGAGTTAACCGGGCTGGCGGCCCGGGTAACAAATTGTCCAGTCTCAAACGGTGATACGGTTCCAAGTAACACCGGTGGGTCTCGGCCGGTGGTCGACTTTCAGTTAACCCCAAGAAACGGACCTTCAGTGTAGAAAAGAAACCAAATTGAATTGAAACAGGATATCCCTGCGACCGCTGTCAGAATAGGGAAGAATATTGGACCGAGGAGGGATGATCCTCTCCCACCGGGAACTCGGCCCACCTTCTTTGGATCACACACTACGCCGGGTGGCGTAGACGAACCAAATCGTCGTGGGCTCTGTCGGATCTAGCGATACCGGAGATACCTTAGAACGGCAGCCAAGCACCCTAGCCCCAAAGAGAAGAGGCATTAACATTACGCCGCCAACAGACACGCTAATCCAGGTGAAAGTTCATTACGCAAAGGCGGCCTCGGTTGTCTTGATTAAAACATTCTCCAGACAACACCTTGGCCTAGGGAAATAAAGTCCTAATTTGGGACCAATGGCAAGCCTTCCCCAGAGCCTGTATAACGGTAAGGATGAATATCTCTCCAGGGACTGCGTCGAGATAGCGACCTCCAAAGTAAAGCAGGAAAAGACAACGGTGCTTACTTCGCTGGAGATCGTACAAGTTCCCCACAAGAGCTGTAGGCCCGGAATACTGCAGAAGCAAAAGCCTGCCGCTAGAAGTCGGATGCGATGCAAACGCCCACCATGCCGCTTGGGGCAAGGTATACTAAACAAGGTAACCGCACTTGCTCTCTCACAACTCCTTATATTTGCTCCAAAGAGAGCTAGAGCGAGAGAGTAATGAATTAATGTACTCGCTTGGTGGCAAAACACAAAAAATTCGTCAAAAACTGTCTACCGACTGATATTTAACAAGTTGTCAAGAGTTGTCTTGTGCGAAAAACTTAAAGCACACGCGCCAAGAAATTGAGAGAAGCTTAGTTCTAAAATCGGTAGGTTCGGCACAATAGACGAGGATTGGGTGCAATGCTTAATTTTCCCAACAACAAATGATCATTAGTGACGCCTTCTTAAATCGTACATAAATCTTGAGTTACTATATTTTTATCTACTTTATTGGGTCAGGGATGCTTCTGACTGTTAAATACTTTCGTACAAACTTATTTTGCATTTTTTGCAAAATTTCATTGCATTATTGTGAATGTACACTAATATTGAATGTATGTCCATGGATGGGAGAGGCGTTTTCAAGCTCTGACGTTGCCTCGAAACGGATGATGTAGGAGATCCGATGTCTTTTGTTTGCCACGCGTTGTATGCTTCGTTTGCAATTTATTGTAGATTTTGATTGCCACGCGTTGTGGTTGATGAATCCGAAGTACTGAGCATTTGCACCAAGTACAGAGGCTGGCATCAATTGCCAAACAATAAGGGTTCTTAGTGGTAGCAGGTCGCTTGTGGCCGATCCGAAATGGAGAACTATTAGCGACGTCGACGTTATAGACGCTTTAACGGACTAATACATATAATGAAATTCGTTGTTATGATTATACCCGTGGAGAGGGTAGGAGGAAGCATCTCCGACCACATAAAGTATATATATTCTTGATCAGCATGACGAGCTGAGTTGATATAGCCATGTCCGTCTGTCCGTCCGTCTGTTTCTATGCTATCTCCTCGGTCAGTTTTAAAGCTATCGTAACCAAACTTTGCGCGAAGTCTTTTGGTACAAATACGCTGCACATTTGTCGGAACCGGCCGGATCGAATGCCATAGGAACGATCGGTTGAAAAACTAGTTTTAGTATGAAAAATAGAGGCCAGCTAACTTCGGCTCGACCGAAGTTTATATACCCTTGGAGCTTGATATATGCCTGACAGTATGTATGGCAGCTATACTATATAGTTGTCCGATTTCGACAAACTTGTTGAAATTATGTAAAATCATTAAAAACTTATTAATACGAGCGTTAGGAGCGATAGCATTGAAAACAAAAAAGTTTTTCTCACTAGGACTTTTTTTCAGACCTAACTTTTGTATGGCAGCTATACTATATAGTTGTCCGATTTTGACAAGGCTTAATGAAATTATGTAAAATTATTGAAAACTTATAAATACGAGCGTTGGGAGCGATAGCATTGAAAACAAAAAAGTTTTTCTCACCAAGACTTTTTTTCAGACCTAACTTTTGTATGGCAGCTATACTATATAGTTGTCCGATTTCGACAAGCCTTGATGAAATTATGTGAAATCATTAAAAACTTATAAATACGAGCGTTGGGAGCGTTGCATGTATTTAAAAAAAATATTCAAACTCCCACAGAACACTCCCAATTACGCTTTGCATTTGGAAACCGGTTTACCCACTCAATACCACTCTACCCTCAGCAGACATTTCAAATATATGGCGAAAGTAATGCGACTTACAGATCAAAGACTGCCAAAGATCTTAGCCAAGCACCTACTAGAGAAAAAATCCCAATGCTTTGCAGTATGGCAATCGCTTTATGCCGAGTACGGAGCAGAATTCCACATCGACGATGTCGAAAGCTGGCCAAAATCGCACGCGACAATCCTGGCAAATATGGATACACAACACAGAGTCAGATGCGAGAATAGGGCTCGGACCAGCAATGTAAGGCTCACGTATAAAACATTGAACTACAATCTGGGCGAAAACAATTATTTCCGCGACAATCTCGAGACCAATCAAATTAGCATCCTCCTCAAGGCCAGATGCGAGATGCTGCAACTGGGTTACAAACCCCACATAAGTGATGATCATTGCACCCTCTGCAATCTGAACGTGAGAGAAGACGTATTGCACTTTATTGCTGTATGTCCGATTTTTAAAGAGATAAGGTTTCGCTACTTTGGTACAAACACCCTGACTGCAATCTCAGCTGTCGAACTCCTGAATGGCTCAAACTGGTCGTTGCTTGGGACATTTTCCACCACGACAACGAAAAGAAAATATTCCTTGAGCCGGCCAAAACAATAACTATTAGATGCAACAAAAAGGTCACCAGCCCCAACTAATAATACTAATCTACTACATTAAAACCACTGAAAAATTTTTATAAGCAGTATTTTGATTTCTAAAGCGTAAAATCTTTCGAAGAAATTTTGGAAGAACACCGCTTTTATACGAGAATAAATGAGCGGTTTGGTACTGATGAGAAGCGGAAAATTTATAAATCAATCAATTTTGTTTCGCAAATCTTACCTGTACTCTAGCTTCCGTTAAGTGTAATTTCGTAGCAATTTCTTCTCTTGTATATATATCGGGGTAATGCGTTTCTAGAAATATTTTTTCCAACTCATTTAGTTGGTTAGATGTAAAAGTTGTTCGAATCCGCCTCTGTTTCGATTTATCAGTCAAGCTCGATCCGTCATCACCATAGGATTTTAAATGAAAATCTAAAAGAAATATACAAAATTGCTTATTACACAGTCCAAAAAAATGACCACTTTTGTGAGGTCCAGCCTTATTTGTATTAAATTCTAGTTCCGGTTTGTGCACTGGTTTCAAGGCTGGTCTCGGTTTTTCTCCATCAGCTCTTGTTTTCAGGATATCGCGGAAAATCCATTTGCAGTGTTTTTGGCTTTAAAAAAAGTATGGAGGTTACACCGTTCATAAATATCTGTATTTATGAGCTCTATGCGACAGTATACATATTAATGCAGCCTAAAAACAAGTGAGAAAGTCGGTCAAGCCTGACTATAACATACTCTGTACCTGGAGTAGAAGCTGAATGCAATGCTGGTTCTGCGCTCATCTTTAAGTCTCTCTCTTTTTGTCTCTCTCTCTCTCACTCTTACTCTCTCTCTTTCTCTCTCTTTAAGATTGTGCGGTGTTAGTTGTAATAGGGTGGGAGGGGGTGGGGGGAGGGTGATTTACTTTTTTGCTCATAACTTGAAAACCGCTCATCCTATCTTTATCATTTCTTCTGCAAATCAATACATTTTGCTAATTACTAACTATCTCTAGAAGGTACAAATCTTCTATCTTCAAAACTGTAGGAGATATAACGTTTTTTTCAAATTTCGGGGCGGGAGGGGGCGGGGCAAAAATTGAAAATAAACTTGATCTGCCTGCAAGTATAAGAAGCATTTGTCCCATACATGTCAAACCTCTATCCCTTACCATCTCTGAGATCTGTTTGTTCATACGGACGGACGGACAGACGGACATGGCTATATCGACTCGGCTGTTGATGCTGATAAAAAATATATATACTTTATATAGTCGGAAATGATTCCTTCTCCCTGTTACATACTTTTGCAAAAACTTAATATACTCTGTGTACCTTTGGTACAGAGTATAAAAATCATGGGAGCAGCATCAGCAATCCCAAAAGGGCCTTACTTGGCCTTTGAGCAGAAATTTTCATCAAATTATAGCAAATTTTTTAAACTTCATCGACGTGTACCAGCCATTTGGGGTGCTTGCATTTTAATGAAAATCACTTTAGCATGTACATCTGGTATAATTTGGTGTGATTTTTACTACTTTTGACTCTTCTTGGCCTTTTCGCGATTTAATCTTTCTTCAGTAGCGGTGTCTTAATTAATATCTTTCCTAATGGAGGCCCCACACAAACTTTTTAACAGTCCATCTGTAAGGTAGATATTTGTCTGCTATTCATGTTTATGTTTCGAAGCCCTATTTGAAATCCATGGTTGTAACTCCATGTTCAACTTTGAACCTTCACCATAGGTCATCTGTGGTAAATTCAATTATCTATTTTTTGTCACAGCCATACAGCTATGAACATACATTTTTTGTCTGAAAAAAAAAAACAAATTTCTGAAGTATTTAGCTGTTCTTTGACCGTTGACAACCTTTAACGTAAAATTGCGCTCATACATCGCATCTGGGATGACTTGGTTTGATTTTGACTATTTTTGACTCTTCTTGGCTTTTCGCGCCTTAATCATTCTTCAGTAATGGTGTCTTAGTAAATATCTTTGTTAATACAGGCCCAATTTACGACAGATTTTTTAACAGCTGGATAATCCCATATTGTCACATAATATATCAATTTGTACATTAACAAATTAAATTTGGCCCCTACCAGGGAATCAAACCGAAACGATTTTCGGTTCTGGTTCCGGTTCCGGTACGTACCGAAACTAACGTTTCGGTAAACGGTTCTGTTTTGGTTCTGCTACTGTTTCGGTATTCGGTTCCGGTTCCGGTACCCTTTTATTTCGGTATCGTACCGGTATGGACCGGTAAAACTAACAGAAATTTTAAAACTTAAGTTTAATCAAAGTGGGTAAGCAACAGTACACATGTATACATAAATTATCAATTTACTTTAAACTTCTTTAAAATTAGTTGCAAAGAAGGTAAATTAATGATTATTTCTTAGAAGCATGATAGCGGTCAATGTATTTCCGTCCATCTGATTTCTAGCGGAGTTATGCTGTCTCACCCATAAGTTTCACAGTTAGGGTTGACGAAAAACTACAACAATTTAACTAAGTTACTGCAAGAAAAATTCAAAAGGGAGCGCAGGATAATAAACCGGAAAATATGAATGTTCTACGCAGCAATAATAACTTTTGATAGCACAGTGCTGTACTATACGGATCCTTTGATAGGACAAATTTCCAAAAATTGTAATAACCTGGGTATTGGCATAGCGTACGCTGTAGAGTAGGTCGCGTATAGCACTTCCTCATACTTGGTTTTCCTCGGGGACCCCCAAAATCTGAAGTTATGGCCCAAAAACCGCTTTTTGCTTTTTTAACTCACTTAAATAGATATAACTCGCGAATGGACCGTCTGATTGCTCATAACCTCATCAAATCCGACAGCCACGAGAGGGATCTAAAACATTATAATCAATGGTTAGACTAATTTAACGCGATGGCTGAGAAATGCGGCTTACAGATCTGGCATTTTCAACTTTTTTTGAGAAATTTGTACTTTGGCCATCACTGGTTTAACTATTTTATTCTATGCGATTTTTCCTTAAAGTTTGTAATAAAAACCCATTTAATTCTCCGTCGAACGGTTGTTGTCCCAATGAATTTGGATACCGTTTGACGAAGTTATTCGCGCATTTCTAAGTACACCTCGACAATCTAGTATTTTTTTTTAGTGTGCTAACATATTTATTTTTGCTTTCACATAATTGCCCCTAAAAGTAAACTCAGTGTTGTTTGGCGCCAGATTCAAATAATATTTTTAGGTTATTAAAAATGCAAATATATATAAAATTTATGGGCCAAATGGTTTCCGCACTCACTATAATCTACGGATTACGCCCCTTGTGACTATTATGATTTTCCAAGTTTCACAAATGCCTGGCGGAAAGAGATTTCAGTAAAGACACTATCTGTGAAACGAGTGTATGTGTTGAGGAAATTGACCATTCTTATTATTTGGAGGAATGAGCAATGAATGCAAGTAGTGCAAAAAAGCGAATTGTGAATCTGTCATTTGAAGAGATAAGTCATAAGTTGAAAGTTCGAATTTTTTAGTTTTACTTTGATTTTACAAACAGTTAAGTGGCCCAAAAATAAAAATCTATTTTCAAGAATTTTTCATAAGAAGATTTCTTAATTGAATTATGTAACATTTTTCCACAAATTAAGGTAATTTTTTTTGCGTCTTCGTTCCAGTTATGAATATTATCTGTTTCAATACAATTTTGCAGTGATTGATCGTATTATCGTATTGCTGCCATATAACAAATTGGCAGGCATATTTTATGCTCCAAGGGTATTTAATCTTCGGTCGAGCCAAAGTTAACTTTCCTCTATTTTTGTACCCCTGCAAAGGGTATTATAATTTTGCCCAGAAGTTTGCAACGCATAGAAGGAATCATCACCACATAAAGTATATATATTCTTGATCAGCATGATGAGCTGAGTCGATTAAGCAAACGATCGGTCGGAAAATGAGTTTTAGTGGGAATAAATGTTTTGTTCTCAATATTACCGCTCACAAACATGGTCATGGCTAATATTAAATGTTTTTAAGCTGATCTGCGAAGCTTTTTCAAGTGTATCAAAACTTCGGCACAAACGAAGTTAGCTTTGCCTTTCTCGTTTTTAATCGATTTTAAGCATTGGCCTTGCTCACCAGCATACATCAAACATCAAAAATCATCCATCAAAAAAAAGTTAATTGGCTATTGTTAAATGCTGTGATGAAATTTTAAAGCAAAAATGGTATGCGTGAAAGCTATCGTTTTGCTTGTAATGAAAATCACAAAAATTAGCACTCATAATTGGACTTCACATTCATTCACCTCAACAATGGAACTAGATCCATTGATTTTTTCGTCATCGATTTGTGCTGGTGAACACGGCCATTGATTTGGTTGTTTGCGTTCACCGAAAAAAAATGATTACCATTTTGAAAATTATAATAGTGGCCCGTTTGTAGCCCAATTCATTTAATTCTAATGTCATTCTCGCGAGGTTCTTATATTCTTGATCAGCATGACGATTAGTCAGTTTTAATTATTTCAACAAGTCGTACATTGCACTATGGGGAAAATTACCACTTTATCTGGCATTTGCATGTTTTTTAAAAGTTTTCTAGTCATGAACACTGATTTCGCAGGTTCGCACTGTGTGTTTAATACAAAAAATCGTTCAAATTGTGCGTGTGTATATTAATATTTTGTCGTTTTATAAGCGCTTCTAAAGCCAGATTTATATTAACAAATTTCAACTTTGGAAAGGATTATGTAAAAGAGTTTAGAATTGCTTATGTGTTTGTCCAAGTGTTTGTTGTAGCGTTGTCAATTCTGAGTTAACAGGTATTGGTCTTAATTTCCTCTTTTTCCCTCTTTTGGCGCAATTTGCATTTTAATTAGGGAACCCTTATTTTTTCCAAAGTCGATTTGTTTGCTGTGTGGAATAGCGAGAGAGGCCGGCACGAACGAGAGAAGGCAATTCAAAGATATTTTGAACTGCGTGCGTGCAATAATGTTGATGAAAATATTTTAAAAGTAAAAAGCCACTGCCTGGAAACAAAGACTACATGATCTTGCGGCAGTTCTTCAAATACTTGTAAGTACCCCGGAAAAAGCCAAGCAAACAAATGGTTCTCTCCAGGAATTCTAAATAATAAAACACAAGCCAAGACCGACATCGACGTGAACAAACTAAATGAACAATTTATAAAAAACCAAGTACCTTAAGCTGCTTGCAACTTGTACCTGAATTATTTACCCCACTGTGATAATAGTTTTAGTTTTGTGTGTGTCAGTTCCTGTGACGTCCTAGAAAGTATACTTAAGATTAAATCAAATGCGGTTGGACTCGACGATCTTAACCCGAAAATGTTAAAGCTTCATCTTCCATTTCTCACCACTTCATATTTTCCCGAAATATGGAAAAGAGCCAAAAGCTTGCCAATCCCTAAAACTAATGACGAGTACAGGCCAATTTCTATTCTCCCATTTTGGGCAAAAGCATTTGAGCGTATCATGGCTGCATAAATTCAAGAATTTCTTGATAGAAACTCACTGTTAAGTGATGTGCAATCTGGATTCAGGAGGAAAAGAAGTTGCACAACAGCCCTCGTAAATATAGCTGAGGAAGTCAGAAAAGAACTGGATGACAGTAATGTGGTTTTCTTGACGCTGCTTGACCATAGCAAGGCATTTGACACTGTTAATCATGATATTCTATGTAGAAAACTAAATAATATTTATAATTTTACTAGCACTGCAACCAAGCTTCTTAGGTCTTACCTAACGGATAGATCACAGGCAGTGGTCACTGGATCTTCCATGTCTACTTTCATAAACCTCACGAGAGGTGTTCCTCAAGGCTCTGTTTAATGACCTTCCGAGTAATTTGTCTAATTGTAAAGTCCACATGTATGCTGATGATGATATGTTAGTCGTCCGTTAGTTACAATTCATGATTGTATCAATGTTTGTAACAATGAGCTTTTAAAGATTGACAGGTGGGCTAGGGACAATGGGCTTGGATTAAACCCTTGCAAGTCCAAATGTATTGTTATACAAAAAAAGCCTCTGGAAACGACGCAGCTGCCAAAACTATTTATTAATAATACTCCAATTAAATACGAGAACCAGGCTTCCAACCTAGGCATTATTTTTAATAACACTCTTACTTGGAGTAGGCATGTCACTAAAGCGTGCGGTACAACGTATGGACTGTTGAGGCAACTGTCAGTGTCACAAATGTTTCTACCAATACAAATTAAGCTTCTCATTGCAAAGACATACCTTATACCCTCACTTTTTTATGGAATCGAAATATTCGGACACTCCAATGTAGATGACATGAGAAAATTAACGGTAGCTTTTAATTCAATTGTTAGATATATTTATAATCGTCGACTCTCTGACCATATTACTTCACTAGCATGCACGATTTTTGACCTTAGCCTAAAAGATTGGATTGACTTCAGAAAATTAAGTTTCTTACACAAGATTATAGTGTCGAAAAACCAAACTATCTTTACTCCAAGTTAAATTTCTCTGCCTCTCAGAGAACGAATAATTTGAATTACCCTAGATTTAAGCTATCTTGCTCAGAGTGTATTTCTTTATACCTGCTATCCGACTATGGAATGAGTTGTCTAATCATTTAAAAACAATACAAAGCGAAACGCAATTTAAAAATAACTTAAAAACTTACCTTCAACGAAACCAATTAGAATAAAATAAGCGAAAAAAAAAAAAAATAAAAAATGAAATAAATAAAAAAAATAAATAAATTTTTAGTGTAAAATGAGTTTAATAAGCTAAAACAATTGTTAGTCCTTAGTCAAAACAAACTCATATGTTATGAGTCAATGTGACTGGTGCATTAAATATAAGTTGTAACTTGTAGCACTGGGATATAAAAACCAATAAATCTAAAGTCAGGGATGGATTGACAAAGCCCATTGATCAGCCTATAAGTGCGTCCAAAGATGAAGCATTGGCGTTAATTTTGGATCAAGGATTGACCAAGGAGCAGTATCGCGCATTTGCCAACTTCAAAACATTTTCTGAAATAACTGGAGTTAATCAACAAATTATCTACAATTTGAGGATCAATTTAATATGTTTGTCCTGTCAGTTGCCAATAAATTTAGAAAATTCCAGGCATACTGTCAGCAAACTGGCAAAATGATTGTAGACAGTTATCCATGGCTTCCCATGACACCAACTCTCCATAAGATTATTGTGCACTCAAGGCAAATCATGGAAATTACGGTGCTTCCAGTCGGCTGTTTTGGTGAAGAAGCGTCTGAGTTCCGCAACCAAATTTATAAGTCGGATAGACTTTATCACTCCAGAAAGCACAGCCGATTTGAATCTTTGGGCGATGTGTTTAAACGAGCATTGGATACATCAGATCCAATAATGTCTTCCCTAAATTTATCGCGACGCATAAAAAAACATAAAAATCTTTCCCTTCCCATTGAGGTAATCCAGATTCTTTCGTGCGAACACGAATACATAAATGATTTTTCAGAACAAGATGAGTTTGAAGACTACAGCCTACTTTTTCTTGAAAACTTTGAGCTGGAAAATGAAGAAAATTAATAAAAAAACAGGTTTTTCATGATTTTGGGGGCGCAAGGGGGCGGGGCGAAACTCCTATCTGCAACGTAAGCACGTATAGGTGACTGAATTTGGAAAGTTTATATCTAAAAATGCACGTAAAAATTATTTTTTTTTTATTTTTTGAACGGAAGGGGCGTTGACACGCCCATATTTCTAAAATAGCTTTTAATGGTGTATAACAACATAATAAAAACAACCGCAGTGAAATATCTCTTTTGGTTAACTCACAATAACAAAAGCCAGATAAAGTGGTCATTTTCCCATAGTACATTGTGAAGTTAGCAACACAATCGGCCGACGCAAAGTTGATGATAATTGCTTATTATGAACAATAAACATAAAAGAAGAGCGTACCACTGTCCCAAATTGTAAAGCAGCTCACGTTTCTTTAATACTCATTCCGTACAGGAAGAGCATATAAGGCAAACTGCCCATACTGCTCTGTATAAACGCGTGGATCTCACAGACTATAAGAAGTAGAGCCACAAATTTTTGTATGTATGTAGGTGTATACCGTATATATTCTGTGTACCACAATGAGATCCGAGCAAAAACTCCGCCCGCCCATTTATTGAAATAAATTTAAAAATACATGGAGTTCAAAGCAATAGGAACCACATTACTTGGGACAGGGTATTTTGCTGTCGGGGCACTCGACCGCAACACTCTTACTTGTTTACTGTATAATATAGCTCTCAGCAAGCACTTTAATGGGTGTTAAAGTGTATATCAAGTGATATTCGGTTTCCAAAATAATGACAAAATTGGAAGCTATTTGAACGTGACAAAATCAGAAGTGGTTTTGGGGAGCAGTTATATAAAGACAACGTTTAGTGAAACCTAACACTATAACTAAGCCCAAATAGTTTTTTATATCTTATGAATAAATAATTCTTTGAAATATATATAATTTTGAATTAACATGAAATATGAAATTGCATGTAGACGAAAGCAAAACGATGGAAATGAAACCGAGCTGTTCGCAAATCCGCATTAGCGCATGCGCAGTGTTGATCGAAATTGTCCATGTTACCATTCAGATGAATTATAGTTCGAACGATTCGAACTTTTATTCGAAAGGAAAATCGATTTCTATTTCACTCGGAAACGGGAACATCAAATATAACGATTCGGATTTACAATCGTTTTACTTTTTAAATCCACTCGGAAATGGGAACAGAAATTTCCATTTTTGCATTAAAAAAAGAACCCTCACCCCCATACCCAGGCGAAGTTTGTTTCAGATTTGGGAAGTTCTATACTAGGGACAAATAAGTGGTTTAAAATGGAGTACGCCTCTGACTGTAGCTATTCTATATAGTTGTCCGATTTTAAACAATCTTGGTAGAATTACAAAAAGGCTAAAACTAAGTTTTCGACCAAACCTTCATATGCCCGCCATAGGCTATAGTGTTCCGATCTGGCCGGTTTCGACAAATGTGCATCGTATTTGTACGTAAAGACTTTGTGCAAAGTTTGGTTAATATAGCTTTAAAACTGACGGAGGAGATAGCGTAGAAACATGGCTAGACAGGGTATTATAATTTTGCCCAGAAGTTTGCAAAGCTGAGTCGATAACAGTCTTCCATACAGATCTCAGAGATGGTAAGATATAGAGGCTTACGTCGTATGGGACATAAACTTCTTATACATGCACACCCCCTATCCTTACCAACCGAGTTTCAATACAATCGGATGAAAACAAGTGAGAAAGTCGGTCAAGCCCGACTATAACATACTCTGTACCTAGAGTAGAAGCTGAATGCAATGCTGGTCCTGCGCTCATCTCAGAGTCTCTCTCTCTTTTTCTCTCTCTCTCACTCTCTCTCTCGCTCTTTCTCTCTCTCTCTCTAAGATTGTGTTAGTTGTGAATGGGTGGGAGGGGGTGGGGCGAAGGCGATGAACTTTTTTGCTCATAACTTGAGAACCGCTGATCCGATCTTTATCAAATCGATACATTTTGCTAATTACTACCTATCTCTAGAAGGTACGAAACGTCTATCTTCAGAACTGTAGGAGATAAAACGTTTTTTCCAAATTGCGGGGGCGGGAGGGGGCGTGGCAAAAATTGAAAATAAACTTGATCTGCCTGCAGCTTTAAGAAACATTTGTCCCATACATGTCAAACCTCTATCTCTTACCATCTCCGAGATCTGTTTGTTCATACGGACGGAAAGACGGTCGGACAGACGGACGTGGCTATATCGACTCGGCTGTTGATGCTGATCAAGAATATATCGCTCACTTACTTCAATACTGGCATAACTCAAAAAATACGATTTTTGACTTAATGATGCAGATATATACTCTGTGTTGTTTACTATATTGTGTAAACACAATCATACCTCGGCTTTCAGATAAAACATTATATAATATTTTTGTTGTAAAATATGAACTTACATATACGAGCAAAAGTCACATGGATACACATGAACACACATTGGTTGTTTTATATGTGTGAGTGAAGTGGATGAGGAGATCGCAAAAAGGTAACGGGACCTTTTTGCGCTTCTTCGTCTACTTTTTGTCTTTTGCTTGTACTCGCGAACACGGACTTCACTTCTCTCTTGACAACGAGTGCGTGCGGTTGATTAAAACTAAATCAAGCTGTCTACTTATTTTATTGTGTTGCTGGTTTGGGTAATACTTTATTGTATTATATTTGCTTATAAAAACCATAGGTTATGGGCCCAGACACAATTGCAGCAGATAAATAGTAGACTTCTTTGATTGCGAAAATATAAAAAGTGAATAAAAGTGAAAAACTATTGTAAATGTGCATGTGGACACGTACATACATGTGTATCACGTTTTCTGGACAATATTGAAATAAAGAAAAGTGAAATGTGTTAATTTATTTGTGTATGATCGCACAATATTATATTTTTTAATTTCACAATAAGTGACGCCGCGACGAATTCGCCGCATAAACTTTTTCTGTATTTCCAGAAAGACGCTACAACAAATTCGCTGCGAAATTTCTGGAAGCACGCTTCAAATTCGCCTCAAGATTTTTTCAGAGTCGCCACGACAAATTCGACGCTTCCAAGAAAAGTTGCTGGGTAGTGTTGCTGTGCTGTGTTTCTGGGCAGTGTTGTTGTGTTGTGTTGCTAGAAAGTGTTGCTAAGCTGTGTTGAGGTTAAGAACAAAACAATGGATAAGGGAAAGAGAAATATAAAACCGTTTGACGGTGAAAAATACTCTATCTGGAAGTTTAGAGTGAGAGCGCTCCTAGAAGAGCATGATTTATTAAAAGTAGTAGATGAAAAACAGTTGGAAATTACCGAAGAAAATAAAAAGGCAGAACGGAATGCAAAAAGTTTGATAATCGAATATCTAAGTGATTCATTTCTAGTTTTTGCTAACAGTGAGAATACAGCTAAACAGATTTTTGAAAATTTAGATGGAATTTACGAAAGGAAAAGCTTAGCATCGCAACTATCACTGCGAAAGAAACTTTTGGGTTTGAAGTTAAAAGGTGATACTTCGCTTCTAAATCACTTCAATTTCTTTGATGATCTCATTACGGAACTTATCGCGTCAGGAGCAAAGCTAGACGAGATGGATAAAGTTTCCCATTTACTTTTAACTCTTCCACCCAGCTATGATGGAGTTATAACTGCAATAGAGACTCTATCCGAAAGTAAATTAACATTAGCTTTTGTGAAAACACGTCTTCTTGATCAGGAGATCAAGCTTAAAAATTTGGGCAGGGATACGAGTGCTAAAGTTCTGCAAGCAATAGGCAAAAAGGAGTTGAAAGAGAACCAATTTAAGAATAAGAAAATGCAGAAGTTTGGTAAGAAACCGTTCAAGCCCCATTTTAAGCCCAAACCGAAGTGCTTTCATTGTGGAAAGTTAGGTCATCTGAAGAAAGATTGTTTCTTCTTAAAAAGGCAGGGAAACCAGAATTTTAATGAAAATAGTGGTCAGGAAAGACAGGCTCAGATGGCAGCAACAACAGCTACAGCAGCAACCCGACCAGAGCGTAGTTTCGCTTTCATGATGAGGAAAGCAACAACAAGTCCCAGCACAAGTGATGTTGAGTTTATCCTAGACTCAGGGGCATCGGATCACCTCATAAACGACACCGCATTGTTCTCCGAGTATGAGCGTTTGCAATCAAATGTGGCTATTGAGATTGCAAAACGCGGAGAATGCATATACGCTACAGCCAAAGGAGTGGTCAACCCTAAACTGCTCTGGAAACCAAATCACCCTACAAAACGTGCTGTACTGTAAAGACATTCCGCACAACTTACTTTCAGTAAAGAAGATGCAGGATGCAGGGATGACCATCGAGTTTAACCCTGGAGGCATTAAAGTATCTAAAAATGGTAAATTGGCATTTGATGGAATATGTGAGTACAATGTACCGATTATAAAATTTAAATTGAACAGAAGAATATTTACATCAAAGATTTCAAATTGTGCTGAGTATCGATTGTGGCATGAGAGGTTGGGACACATAAGTGTAGGAAAATTTTTAGAAATAAAACGAAATGGCCTTTTTGAAGATATTAAGCTTTTAAACAATGTTGAGTTAACCCATGAATTATGCGAGGCTTGTATAAATGGCAAGCAATCTAGATTAAAATTTGAAAAATTCAAAAATAAAGAAAATGTAACACGACCGCTATTTATTGTCCATTCCGACGTCTGTGGTCCAATTACACCCCCTACCGTTGATAATAAAAACTATTATGTAGTTTTTATTGATCAGTATACACATTACTGTGTGACATACTTAATAACATATAAGTCGGATGTATTTTTTCGTTTTCAAAGATTTTGTTGCAAAGAGTGAGGCTCACTTTAACTTGAAAATGGTAAATCTGTATATCGATAATGGAAGGGAATATCTTTCTAATGAAATGCGTGAGTTATGTGTCGAAAAAGGCATCAGCTACCATTTAACGGTTCCTTATACTCCACAATTAAATGGTGTATCAGAGCGGATGATTCGAACAATCACCGAAAAGGCTCGCTCTATGATTAATTGTGCTAAAATCAATAAAAATTTTTGGGGTGAAGCTGTTTTAACAGCAACATACTTAATTAACAGATCCCCAAGTAGAGCATTGCAAAATATAAATGAAACACCATTTGAGATGTGGCATAACAAAAAGCCTGTATTAAAATATCTGAAGATTTTTGGTTCAATAGTATATGCACTAAACAAAGTTCGAAAGCGAAAGTTTGACGAAAAGTCGATTAAAACTATACTTGTCGGATATGAACCAAATGGGTATAAATTGTGGAATGAGGAATCGAGGAAATTTATGATAGCTAGAGATGTTGTGGTGGATGAGATAAACATGTTAAAATCTAGAGTTTTACATAGAGAAGACTCTGTGGTTCAAGGTAATACAGTTGAACCAAATAATGACTCTTTAAATAGAGAGAAAGAAGAGTTGGATTTTCCTGTGGTGGAAAATAATGAATCTGTTGATTCTGAATTAAATGAACAACTCAATGAAAATTCCACAGATCGCGAGAATGCCGATCCAGTTGCTGAAACTGGTGACAAATCAAATGAAAATAAAAATAAAAATGAAGAAGAAATCAGACGCAGTGAAAGAATTAAGGGTAAACCAAAATTATCATATCGATTTTTGGAAAAATGTCTTATGAATACTCAAATATGCTTAAATGATATTCCTAATACATTTGATGAAATTAAGTTTCGTGAAGACAGATCTTTCTGGGAGAAAGCCATACAAGATGAACTCAACTCCCATTTTCAAAATAATACTTGGTCCTTAGTGCAAAAGCCAAATAACAAAAACATAGTTGATTGCAAGTGGGCATTTAGTATAAAACAAGATGAGTTTGGTAACTTAGTAAAGTATAAAGCAAGGCTTGTAGCGCGGGGTTTCACTCAAGAGTATATGACTGATTATGACGAGACATTTGCACCAGTTGCTCGAATTTCAAGTTTCAGATTTCTATTGGCACTTTCAAATCAGTATAATTTAATGGTTCATCACATGGATGTGAAAACCGCATTTTTAAATGGAACTCTAAAAGATGAAATATACATGACTGTTCCAAAAGGCTTGACCCAATGTAATGGGAATAAAGTATGTAAACTTAATAAAGCTATATATGGCCTTAAGCAAGCTGCTAGATGCTGGTTCGAAGTGTTTGAAAGCGTATTGAAAGATGTTGGATTTGAAAATCTAGGAGTTGACCGTTGTATTTATATTTTAAATAAGGGAGATATTTCAAGAAATATATATATTTTGTTATATGTGGTTGTTGTAGTAATTGCTACAAGCAATTCTGATACAATGTCCAATTTTAAATCTTACCTTCAAGACAAATTTGAAATGACTGATTTACGTGAAATTCGGCATTTTATTGGTATAAAAATTGATAGAAGTGATGGACAGATATGTCTCAGTCAGTCAGCATATATTCAAAATGTATTGAGAAAATTTAATATGGAAGATTGTAATGCAGTTAGTACTCCTCTCCAAAGCAAGTTAGACTATGAGGCTCTGCAATCGGAAGAATCATGTGATGCACCGTGTAGAAATTTGATTGGTTGTTTGATGTACATTATGTTGTGCACACGGCCAGACCTAAGTACTTCAATAAGTATTTTAAGTCGATACACAAACAACAATAATAAGGAACTATGGCAATGCCTTAAAAGAGTTCTTAGATATTTAAAAGGAACTGTCGATCTGAAGCTCAGATTCAAGAAAAATATTAATTTTAATAACATTCTAATAGGATATGTAGACTCGGATTGGGCTGGAAATGAAACTGACAGAAGAAGTACTACTGGATATCTTTTTAAAATGTTTGAAGGCTGCTTAATTTCATGGAGTACCATGAAGCAAAAATCGGTTGCTGCTTCATCTACCGAAGCAGAATATATGGCCTTGTTTGAAGGTGTTAGAGAAGCCCTTTGGCTCAAGTCATTAATAAAAGAGACTAATCTAGAATTAAATGGTCCTATAGACATTTTTGAAGACAACCAAGGTTGTATAAGCATTGCCAATAATCCTACTTGCCATAAGAGAACAAAGCACATAGACATCAAATATCATTTTACAAGGGAACAAATTGAAAAGAAACTAATTTGTATAAAGTATATTCCCACAGATCTCCTTTACCATCTGCCAGATTTATTGCTCTGAGAAGCCAACTGGGACTTTCCGAATAAATTGACTTCGGAAAATTTGAAACGTCGCAGAAGAAAATTCTTAACCTTGAGGAACCAAACGAAATGGAGCCCATAAAGTTCTTTTTATTTAAAAACAAACTTTTTCATAATTTATAGACCAATACCCTTAAAAAAAAACTTCAAATCAAAATTATTGTTTAAGAAATTTATGAAATGAAATGCTTTAATATTTTTTTATGTTACTTGAATTTTCAAGTATTATGTTAATTTTTGCTCGAAAATTTTGAGTTAATTTTGCTTGAAAACTTGATGTTAATTTATCTTTATACATACATATATGTAGATCTAGTTGGGTTTTACTGGGTTTCCCCAACTCTTTGCAGCGAAAGCTGGATCTAATTGTAATCCCCAGAATTGAAGAATGAAATTAAAATAAGCACAAACTCGTCTGTCAAAATTTTTGTTTTTTTGATCAATGTAACTTTTGAGGTGGCGTGTTGTAAAATATGAACTTACATATACGAGCAAAAGTCACATGGATACACACCCAGCAAACAATTTCATATAAAAATACACGTTTTGTAAGCGTTCAAATATAAGCAAAACGCTTATAAAACGCTGCTGTGACATTTATAAAACGCATCAAAGTAAGCGTTTTATAATCGAAACGCACCCATCCTTATAAGCTTAAAAAAGACGCTTGCAAAACATGTTTTATAATTGATTTTCATAAGCTTACAACAAGCTTTGTAAATACGGTTATAAAACACGTATTGTAAGTGAAATAATAAAGCGTTTTAAACTTTTATTTTGTGAGTGTTCTGGTTGGTTATTTTTATTATTCAAAAGTTAGAATTAAATTAAATTAGCGTTTTCCCTGCTTTAAAAGGAAATACAAAGTCCTCTTCCTTCCTTAATATCAGAGTGAACGTCTCTGCAATACAATTTAAATATAAATGTAAATAGTTGACTTTAAACTGCAAGAAAGCATTGTTACTCACGACGAATGGCAGTGCCGAATGTTATGTCTTGTCTGCAGCAAATTTCCTTGCACTTGATGTGGACAGTCGTATAAAATATGCTTTCTTAATTTTTTCCAAATATTATTGCTGCTGGCATTAAATAAATTTAAACGCGCACTTAAATTTTTAAAGAAAAATGTTCACTTGTTCGCTCTTCAACAAAGAAAACAAGAATGAGGATACAGATTTTTTTTCTTGCCTTTGCTTGAGGCTAAATTTTTTTGTTTGCCTGCGCTGCCAGCTTCAGCTTCCTTGCACTAAAAGATCACAAGGGAGAGAGAGAGCGCCAAGAGAGAGTGCCAAGAGAGCGAGAGAGAGTGAGCACGAAATCTCTCGGTCGCCGAAACGACATTTGAAAATCGAAGGCTGCCATACGACAACGCATGAAAAAGTAAGCTTACTTTAAGCTTCTTTTGCATAACGTTTGCTCAATTGCTGGCTGGGCATGAACACACATTGGTTGTTTTATATGTGTGAGTGAAGTGGATGAGGAGATCGCAAAAAGGTAACGGGACCTTTTTGCGCTTCTTCGTCTACTTTTTGTCTTTTGCTTGTACTCGCGAACACGGACTTCACTTCTCTCTTGACAACGAGTGCGTGCGGTTGATTAAAACTAAATCAAGCTGTCTACTTATTTTATTGTGTTGCTGGTTTGGGTAATACTTTATTGTATTATATTTGCTTATAAAAACCATAATTTTCAAGTTTTATTAATGAGCATTTTAAATTTATAATATTTTACAAGAATAACTCGAAACTAAAAGAACCATTTTTTCTGTGATAAACCAATTGAGAACTTCCAACGCGCTTTTCTCAAAATGGATTATTTTGAGTTATGCCAGTATTGAAGTAAGTGAGCGATATATACTTTATATAGTCGGAAATGATACTTTATATAGTCGGAAATGATTCCTTCTCCCTGTTACATACTTTTGCACATACTTAATATACTCTATGTACCTTCGGTACAGGGTATAAAAAGTGTTTTGCATGCACAATTTCCCGGTGATTTTCTCGCATACTAACAAAACATCAGAGCTCGCAAATAACTGTTGACCGTTTTTTGTTGTCCAAAAATAACTGTTATATACGGACCCTTTGAGCAAAGAGTCAGAGATGAACCGTTCATGTCGTCTCTTGAATAAATCGCTCTCCGCTCAGAGAACAACCCATATATTTTTTCCCTTTTGCTCTGGTCAAGCAAAGACCGTTTGAGCGCGAGCGAAGAAAATAAAAGTCATTTGCATTTGTGTGCGTGTGTGTGCGAGTGAGGCGTTCGTGTCGGCTTCTGAGCTACAGAAGCCAAACACAAACAAAAAAAAAGACCGTTTGCGCTGAGCCTTTCATTTTTTTGCTCATCTGCTGACTGTTATTGTGAGAGCGCTCAGTCGGATCGCTCTTAGTAAGTGGTCATTAAATGAGCATAACAAGAATAGCTCAAATGAGAACAGTCAACTGAAAACCAAAACAAATGGGAACGAGGTGTTTTGCTCAGAGAGAGAGCAAGCGTGTATGTTTTTTTTCGGTTATGTTAGTGCGCGAACCGCAAAGGGAAGTACGGTCAACAGTTATTTGCGAGCTCTGCAAAACATACATAAAACAAAGTTTCAAGTCAATCGGAGTGGAATATTCCAAAACCCAGTCTTGTAGTCTACTCACACCGCCCGCAGCTTCGAAAAAGCTGTCAGAGTTGTCGCTGCGTAATTTTGCTTGTTGCTTTTGTTAAAATGTTGAAACATTTACTTTGTGTTTGGCTGCTGATTGTGTGAGTTTGGACACCACTGATCTAAACTTATATAAAATTTCCAAATACCTAATTTTTTCTTAAACAATAGAGAGAAGCCAAATCTTTTTATACCAGTTACTCGTTCAGTAGTAAGGGTATCCTACACTTGTGCAAATGAAAGTAACAGGCAGAAGAAATCATTTCCGACCATATAAAGTATCTATTTTCTTGATCGTTGTAAATTTCGCCGTACTTTGGACTGTTTTTAATAAAAATTATATAGCCTATCGGAGGAGTCAGGAAATCCTTTCTTACCAAATTTCGACTCAAAGCCAATTCTCGGCGTCCAAGAATTCTGTTTCAAATCTCTCGTGTTTTGTTAGGAGATTTAGCAAAAATCATCACCCAAATAATTTTGAGTATCAACAGTATATGTAAACAACATTATTTTTCTGGATCGGTTGAATCAAATGAATTAAATGTTTTATTTGTTTTAAATATTTAAATTTGCGTTTCAATAATTGTTCGCAGAACCTGCCTAAAACTACCGTATCAATTAAAACCAACCAACCAAAGCGAGCTTAAGTTATATTTCATGATTGGCGCAATAATATTTTTAACTGCATTTGCATTTTACTTTTGGAGAATAAGTTTTAGATTTGAATTATAATTGAAAAATGCTTCATAAAACAATTAAAAAATTTCATTTAAGGATCAAATTTACTTAGGATTAAGAAAAGGGAATTTTTTTTTTTTTGCTAGAGAGATGGGACCATCATCTTGGACACAAGCCTTCTATCTAGATTTTCAAACACGAAAATAAAACGATTTGGTCGCTAAAGCAGGTGCTCCGAAATTCGCAAATCGCAAAGGCTGTGAAATGAAAAGTAAATGAGAAATGTGACTAGAGAGAAGAACTGCCTTCCTATTACTCTAATTTTTATACCCTTGGAGAGGGTATATTAAAATTGTCCGGATGTTTGTAACGCACAGAAGGAAGCATCTCCGACCACATAAAGTATATATATTCTTGATCAGCATGACGAGCTGAGTTGATATAGCCATGTCCGTCTGTCTGCCGTCTGTCCGTCTGTTTCTATGCTATCTCCTCCGTCAGTTTTAAAGCTATCTTAACCAAACTTTGCACGAAATCTTTTGGTACAAATACGCTGCACATTTGTCGGAACCGGCCGGATCGGATGACTATAGCATATAGCTGCCATAGGAACGATCGGTTGAAAAACTAGTTTTAATAAGAAAAACTTTTTTGTTTTCGATGCTATCGCTCCCAACGCTCGTATTTATAAGTTTTTAATGATTTCACATAATTGCACCAAGCCTTGTCAAAATCGGACAACTATATAGTATAGCTGCCAAACAAAAGTTAGGTCTGAAAATAAGTCTTAGTTAGAAAAACTTTTTTGTTTTTAATGCTATCGCTCCCAACGCTCGTATTTATAAGTTTTCAATGATTTTACATTATTTCAATAAGATTTTTCGAAATCGGACCACTATATAGTATAGCTGCCATACAAACTGTCAGGCATATATCAAGCTCCAAGGGTATATAAACTTCGGTCGAGCCGAAGTTAGCTTGCCTCTATTTTTTTTTAATATTCTTTGACTATTTAAAATTGTTTTCGTGAACTCTCTTATACAATTTGGATTAAACTATTGTCTTTAACAATTTTTTTCCTAACCTACCCAAATTTGCGCATGCAGCAAAACAGCCTTTGACAACAACAAGTTGCAATTTGGCTGGGGCGATAACCGATAAGTTTGTCGATACTGCCGCTTCTCCCACGCGAAGTGTTGCAGAACGAATTAGGAATGAAACAGAATCAATAACTAAAAGTTGCGAATTTGGAAGCACTTAAAAATGAATTCGTACGAATTTGTTGTTTATGTGGTCGAAAATTCTTGGTCCTGTCTGTTTCAAAAATTTTGCACGATCAGCTTTAAACCAGGAAATCAAACTGAATCGTATTTCGGTTCCGGGTCCGGTTTTGGTACGTACCTAAGCTTATATTTCGGTAAAAGGAACGAACCGCTATGTACTAGTAAAATATAAAGAAAAATCGGTCATTGGTTTTGCGCCCATCTGATTTCTTAGCAACGACATAATAATTACAAACCGGAAATTAAACATATAATTGAGAAACTTTGTCGAGTTTTCTGATCACCATTTAGATACATCTTAATATGGAATGTAATGTTTATAAATAGACTGGTCTCGAGTTTTTCTATTTTACAATACAAGCGTTTAACTCACGGTTTAACGAAATTGCGTAAAAGTCCTCAAAAAGAAAAACAATCGAAATCTCTGCAAGAGCATTTACGGCCGATTTATTATCTTCTACATAGAGTTTTCTCCTTTTTTATTAGAAGTTTAGATGTTACAACGCGGCATAGGTGGGAGAATGAAGCAAGATAGAGCGTCTGGAGAAACTCCTACTCGACACTAAACTACAATATGGCAGATAACAATTACTTCCAAGATAGCTTCGGGTCATTGATGATATCAAATATCTTCAAATCCCGAGTCGAAATGCTGAGCCTCAACTCCAAACCGCATCGTCAGAATGAAGACATAATGTGCACTCTATGTAATTTGCGAGAACGAGAGGAGCATTTTGTGGCCACATGCCCGGTTCTTAAGGAAATGAGGACAGGCATTCTAGGGAAGACAAGGCTTACTGAAGAAGTATGTCGCGCACTATTAAACTGGGCTCGCAACGTTTATGAAACTAGCTATAATTTTAGAAAATTTTTAACTTAAGCTATTATGATTCTTATGTTGCTTGTATTGTATTAATGTCAACGAAATAATTGTTAAATGTAAAATTCAAATGTTTAGATAGAAAAACTAATACTATTAAGAAACATGTTAAAATGATGAAAACGGCTTTAGGCGCACGGCAAATTGCCAAGCCTATAATAAGCCACAATAAACATAAAACTACTACTAGATTTTTCTGTCACATAAACTAACAAATAACAGAGTAAATCGTGAGTTTATCAGCAACATTGAGCAGATATTTAAAAGAAGAGTACTCGGCCCTTAGACTAAAATAACTTAATTCATTCAAAACAAAAAGTGCACTTTTAGATTTTTACTCTTTTACAAAGCATACCCGGGTATCGAATATCTTACCGATAAAATCTAATTTAAAATCACTTGTATTATTGTTTTATGACACTTGATCTCATTTAATCACACAATTCTTACCCGAGTTATACGACCCAATATCATGGGATGCTGGATAGAATTCCGACACAGTTGTGATTTTCGAAAATAACAAATTTGAGTCTTGATTCAGTGAATTTCTGATTGCAGTCTCATTCGCACATAGCTTATAGCTCGAGTCGATCATTAAATTATAGTGGCTCATGTGATTGGCGACGGAAAGTCCTCCATTAGCGTTGTTGTTAAAAAATTGTGTATTTGAGTTGTACAGGCAATCTTTGTCAAAGCTCGTCTTGTTCATAAATGAAAATTCCATTGCTTATAAAAATGCCACAATAATCGTATTTTTACTTCCCGCTTCCGATTCACATCTCAATAAAACGTATAATTATGGAGTCCCGTAGAAAACACAATTTTTAACTGCCCTTGAATAAATAAGCTTCAATTACGATTGTATCAACTTCAGCCTTTGGACAAAAAAGGATGCTGCACTTGTTTCAAGTGAAAGAGAGGCAGAATGCTGTGTTCCGCGTTTGGAGGCGGTGCCAAAAATAACGATACAAACTAAGGGTGGAAATGTGGCAACGCACACCATACACTGCGCCAAAGCCGAGCTGGGCGTTGAAAAATACACAAATGTTTTAATTGCACTACTTTTATCGCTGAATAAATCATAATTTAGGCTATCCTAAGATACGTTAATAACGTTCCATGATAGTGGATGTTCTGATATGGCAGAAAAGTGTGAAAATTAAAGCAACAGTTATCAGCGCATCCCAAACTAAATATGTAAGTTTTTTTCACTGTGCATTAAGTCAAATTCAAAGTGGGCCTCAGAAGACAAAATTAACACACCTGACTACATTGACTCTGAAGTGTCACAGGATAAGCAGCGTTTTTAATAACATTACGAGCTTAGTTGCAACCAATTTATATTGAAATCTCTTAGTATAAAACTGGAAATATAATCACATACCTCACAATAGAAAAGAAAATAGTAAAAAAGTATGATTTGTACTTGAGACAACTAGATGGTAAAAAGGTTAAACAATAAAATTGGTTTATGTATTTTAATATACAAGATTTTTTGATCATAGAGGGATTGAATTTCCACTTTATTCTTAGTACAAACACGTTTCAATCCTTAAATACACGAATTAAGACTCTTACGGAATGTATTAAGTACATAACAAACTATTTTTATTTCCAATTTAGGATTTAATAGTCTTAAAGCAAGCCCAATTAACTCTTTAAATAAGTACAAAATGTTCTTTGTAAAAGTCCAATAAACTCTAAAACAGACCGAAACGAATTTCTGTTTCGGTCAACGCATTCCCTAAAGCTTATTTTAACTGCATTGGAAACGACACAGATTGCTAGTCGGTATATGATCTAACTGCAACCAAATTTCAGCTATTGGCCGTCACCGATATCGAAAATCAAATCAGTTTTACTCTCTGCTGTAAAGTAACCCCAATACATGCTTGATAGGTTCAACTTGTTATTTCTTTAAGCCCATTAAGTTTTAAAGCTATTGGAAAGATCTAAAGGCTATGAATAAATAAAAACCTCTATTGTATTACTTTAAGACAAAAATAAAACATCACTCTATAACCAAAGTGTTAGAAGAAATTGGAAATTTTAGAAACAGATTCGAATCAAAATATTTCGCATTTTGCGTGCCATACTTTCTTAATTTTGAATTGTAAGTCTATTTTGTATTCAATCCCAGAATTGTTGCACATGAAAATACAGCAGGTTTTCTAAAAAAAAATTGACTGACTGTGATTACGAAAAGTTTTTGACAGGAGCTTTTGTTATTATTTCAAAATATTAACAGACTAAGGGCCGATTTCAGTTCTCCCAGATAGCTGCTATGTGTCAGATAGTCATCGATTTTACACTGTTATTTGTTAGTTTATGTGACAAATAGCTCTATGTAGAAGATGTGAAATCGGCCCTAATAGAATGTTTCCATTCTAAAATTGGAATTTAATTTTGCTATAGCAAAAGAACGGCCCGATATTTTTCAAAGTTTTGGAAAGTTTGGTTTTTGTCATTTATTTATGAAAAACCAATTCGGTCAAATGACCACCACGGCTGACTTGGCAGTAGGCCATTCGATCCACTCAATTTTTGAGAACATATTCAATTGTTTCGGCAAGTATGTCAGCAATAGCAACTCGAATCTCGTTATTCAACTCAGCAATTGTTTCAAGATTGTTTGCATAACATTTGCCCTTGACCGCTCCTCAAAAATTATATTCTAACGGTGTCCATTTCACATTTTCATTTTTGCTGATTATTCGATTTTCGAACATCGATTGTGGCGTGCGCTGTGTGGCACATAGCGACGTCTTGTTGAAACCAAATATCTTCCAAGCCTTCCGCGTCAATTTTCTGGAAGAACCAATCACTTAACATTGCGTGCTGAATCCATAGCAACGATCGGTAAAAAATGTATCTCACTCTGAGAAAAACCTTTTTTTTTTATGGCAGCGTCTTTATATTTTCCAATTATTAATTTTATCTGTTTAAACATAATTTTGCAGAGTTTGATCACAATCGGATGAATATATTGTATAGTTGCCATATAAAAAGCTGGCAGGCATGTATCTTGCTCCAAGGGCATTTAAACTTCGGTCGTGCCGAAGTAAGCTTCCCTCTATTTATATAGCTTGATTTTACTTGGCTATCACTGTCTTTTCATAAGTTTGAGTCCTTGCGGAGAAAAATTGTCCAAATTATCTTTCCGCAAGTTCTGAAAAATTTTTACTTTTCAGGGGAGATGTCAAACAGAAGGACAGACAGACGGACGGCCGAACAGACGGACATGGCTATATCAATTCAGCTTGTCATGCTGATCAAGAATATATGTACTTTATGTGGTCGGAGATGATTGCTTCCTCTCCAAGGGTATAAAAAAATAAAATGGATACAGTATAAGGTTAATAAAAAATCAATTAATAACACAGTGCTACAAATTTTCGAAAAATTGTAATAACCTGGGTATTGGCATAGCGTACGCTGTAGAGCAGGTCGCGTACAACATTTCCTCATACTTGGTTTCCCTCGGGGACCCCCAAAATCTGAAGTTATGGCCCAAAAACCGCTTTTTGCTATTTTACCGCAATTAAATAGATATAACTCGCGAATGGACAGTCTGATTGTTCATATCCTTATCGGTTCCGATAGTGACGAAAGAAATCTAATACATTATAGTCAATGGTTAGACTAATTTAACGCGATGGCTGAGAAATGCGGCTTACAGATCTGGCATTTTCAACTTTTTTTGAGAAATTTGTATTTTGACCATCACTGGTTTAACTATTTGATTCTATGCGATTTTTCCTTAAAGTTTGTAATAAAAGCCCATTTCCCAATGAATTTGGATACCGTTTGACGAAGTTATTCGCGATTTTCTGAGTACACATCGACAATCTATTATTTTTTTTTAGTGTGCTAACATATTTAGTTTTGCTATCACATAGTTGCCCCTAAAAGTAAACTCAGTTTTGTTTGGCGCCAGATTCAAATAATACTTTTAAGTATTTAAAATGCAAACTTACAACACTTATTTATAAGCTTGAAAATACATAATCGGATAGTGCTAATCATGACTTCGAACTCTGATTCCGGTATTTTGCGCCCATTTTTGGATAAGAGCTTTTCGAAGCACTTCAGTTGAGCTGAACTTTTGTCTGCCAGCATAAACGCGACGTGCAAGCTTTTGTTAAATGTTCTCAATGGGATTTCGATCCGGAGAACGTGCTGTCATTTTAAAAGCGTAATTTTCGATCTCAACCACCCGCGACTGGCCTTGAAACGTGAATGCCAGCGTTATCTTGCTAAAAGATAGTATCCGCACGGATTCAGATTCAAACATGTTCCTGAAGTCTGTTCGTAGATTTAATTCATGCTTCATATATATCAACTTTATGTGCGATGAGGACGTCAATCGTGTGGTTGCATTTCCTAACGCCAAGCGCTTCGTCGGCGACAACATATAATAAATCGACTAGAAACAATTTATATGGCCAAGCAATGTTTGCCGGGTCAGCTAGTGTAAACCAAAGTTTCTTCTTGTCTTATAAAAATACACAAAGAAATAAAGTTGGCTTAACGGCGAGTGAGGAAACGTTAATCCTATACGAAACGTATTTCGGCCTACTAAGGCTACACCTATATGTAAAATTGGACACACAGCCCTAAAGGCCAGTATCCAGCACTGCGGAAAATTCTTGCTAGAAATTTGCTAGTTATTTCTTGTGTGTGTGGAACATAACTAAAACAGTGTGACCATATACCTAAAAAGAACTGGATCAGCTGTTAAGCAGTGTTCTTCTTCTTTTTCTTCTTTAATGGCCATTACAACCGTTAGACGGTCTGGGCCTCTGCGATTAACGCTCTCCATTCGCTTCTGTTCTGTGCGAGCTGCCACCAGTTGGTCACACCAAGCTCGGCAATGTCTTCCCGCACCTGGTCTTCCCATCTTAGTGGTGGTCTTCCCACCTTGCCGCCTCCATAGTCAGCCGCCTTCGATTTATACGCCTTTTTTGCTGGAGCTTCTTCCTTCATCCTGGCGACATGTCCTAGCCAGCGCAGCCGCTGCTGCTCTATGCGCTTAACCAGGCTGGTGTCCCCATAGAGCTCATACAGTTCGTCGTTTCTTCGAATGCAGAAATCATCGCCGACTTTAAAAGGTCCATAAATCCTCCGAAGAATTTTTCGTTCAAACACGCCAATCGCCGCTTCATCCGCTGCTGTCATTGTCCATGCTTCTGCGCCATATTGCAGGACTGGGATGATAAGCGACTTGTACAGGGCTATTTTTGTTCTTCGCTTGAGGTCTTTGCTCTTGAACTCTCTACTTAGCCCATAGTAGCATCGGTTCGCAAGAGTGATTCTTCGTCGGATTTCCAGACTGATGTTGTTCTTGCTGGTTATCATCGTTCCGAGGTAGACGAAATCCTCTACAACATTAAAGTTGTACCCCTCCATTGTAACAGATTGTGCAAGTCGCAATGACTTTTTGTCCGCGGTTACTAGGTACTTCGTCTTGTCCTCATTTACCGCTAAACCCATTAATCTAGACTCCTTCTCAATCTCTGAAAACGCCTTGCTTACTGCCCGTGTGGTTTTGCCGATAATGTCAATATCATCGGCATATGCAAGTAGCATTAGATTTTTATAAATAAATCCGCCGGTTCTGTTGGCATGTTCGCACTTGCGCAGTATATCTTCCATCAGAAGATTAAAGAAGTCACACGATAAGGTATCGCCCTGCCTAAAACCTCTTTTGGTATCAAATGGTTCGGAGAGGTTCTTTCCTATTTTGACGGAGCTTTGCGTACTTCTCAACGTCATCATGCAAAGTCGAACGTACTTTGCTGGAATACCTAAAGTAGACAGGGCTTTGAAGAAGCTTGACCTTATCGGTGTGTCGAAGGCTGATTTATAATCAACAAAAAGATGGTGTGTTTGGTTGCCTCTTTCATAGGTTTTCTCCAGGATTTGTCGAAGTGTGAAAATCTGGTCTGTGGTGGATTTACCAGGTCTAAAGCCACACTGATAAGGTCCAATCAGTGTATCAATAAACGGCTTTAGACGTTCACAAATAATGCGGGACAGAACCTTATATGCGATGGGGAGGAGACTGATCCCGCGGTAGTTGGCGCAAACTGCAGGGTCTCCTTTTTTAAAGATTGGACAGAGAACACTTAGATTCCAATCGTCGGGCATGCTTTCGTCAACCCATATACGGCACAGAAGTTGGTGCATGCACCTTACCAACTCATCGCCTCCAGCCTTGAACAATTCAGCGGGCAGCTCATCAGCTCCTGGTGATTTGTTGTTCTTTAGCCTTCGTATGGCTAAGCAGACTTCCTGTTGGGTCGGCGGGTCTATCTCTATGTTGTCGATCGGTGGCATCGTTACTTCTCTAGTGGCGGCATCCTGTTCGTCATCGCCTCCCAGTAGGTTAGAGAAGTAACTTCTCCATTTGTTAAGCGCCACTTGCGGATCTGTGACTAGATTCCCGTGTTCGTCTTTGCATTGTGGGACTCTGGGCTTGAAACCTTCTGTTAATTGCTTAATCTTTTGGTAAAATTTTCGAGTCTCGCTCATGCCGAATAACATCTCGACTTCCTCGCGCAAGCGCCTTTCCTGCTCATTCTTTTCTCTTCTAAATAGGCGCTTCTCCTTTTTCCTTTTCTTCTTGTAAACAATTTTATCAGCATCCGCTCTCGTCTGCAGAAATGTCTTGTACACCACGTTTTTCTCTGCAGTAGCGCGTCGGCACTCCTCATCGTACCAAGACCGCCTTTGAGGGGACTCGGAGTACCCGAGTACCTCCTCGGCAGCTGCTCTCATGGAGTGTGATATTTGATTCCATTGTTCACCTATATCGGAAGGGGATGGGGAGGATTCCTTGAGCAGTTGGGCGAGTTTAGCTTTGTAGGCTTCGGAGGTCCCTTGTGATTGCAGCATCTCGACGTTTAGCTTTCGACGTGTGCCAGTGCGTGCGGCATGCGCCACACTGAGCCGTGTGCGTACCTTGGCTGCAACAAGGCAATGATCCGAGTCAATATTGGCTCCTCGAATCGCGCGCACATCTAGTACACTTGATGAATGCCTTCCGTCGATCACAACGTGATCAATCTGGTTTCGAGTTCGTTGATCAGGGGACTTCCAGGTCGCCTTATGGATGTCTCTATGTTCAAATCTGGTACTATTTACGACCATGTTCCGGCCCGCGGCGAAGTCTATTAGCCTCTCTCCGTTACCAGAGGTTGTTTCATGAAGGCTAAAGCGTCCGACTGTCGAACCAAAAACCCCTTCTCTCCCGATTTTCGCGTTAAAATCGCCTAGCACGATCTTTATGTCGTGATCGGGGCAGCGCTCATATAGTTGTTCCAGGCGCTCATAGAATTCGTCTTTTATCGGGTCTATCTTGTCCTCTGTTGGCGCGTGAGCACAGATAAGACTAATATTAAAATATTTTGCCTTAAGTCTGAGCGCGGCAAGCCGCTCGTCAACTGGTGTAAAGCTGATGACAGAGTGGCGCAGTTTACCACTCACTGCAAAGCCGCACCCAAACTCGTGCTTGGTAGCATGACCGCTGTAGTAGATCTCCCAGGGGGGTGTTTTATTTCCTGTCTCATCCTGTGGTAGCGCTATTTTCTTGCTTCCATATCCAATCCATCGCATTTCCTGGAGTGCGGTAACGTCCGATGAATATTCCTTGAGGACATTCACCAAGGAAATATCATCACCATCTCCGTTGAGGGTGCGGACATTCCAGGTGCATATTCTCAAATCGTGGTCCTTAAAACGTTAAGCAGTGTTAACTATTTTAAATTAAAAAAAAAAAAATGTGAATGTCGCTAGCACTCACAAGTCTTTGATGTGAAACATGAAGCTTAGTTTAAGAGCTGCTTTTCGAATCACAAGCTCTCTCAGTGGAATATAAATAAGCAAGGGCACTCTTTCGAAAGAAGAAGTTTAAAGGGGAGTAGAAATACCAGAAACAAGATCACTTGCTGCAGATTTATTTCATTTTTTCAGGAAGTTTATTGTGCTGATCCATGATAAATGATAATGTTACGCCCCCAAGATACCACCAAGGTGAGATCCAAGATCCCACTCATATACCTCCCAGATCCCACTTACATCCCTCCCGATTCCCAGATCCCACCAAGATACCACACAGATCCCACCACGATCTCGCCCAAAACCACGCCAGATCAAACCAGCTTAAAACCCACTTAGTTCCCGACCAGATCCCACCCAGATCCCGACCAGATCCCACCCAGATCCCTTCCAGATATCACCCTGATACCTTCCAGATCGCTATTTTAATCCCTATTTAGATCCCTATTCAGATCCCACCCAGATCCCTTTCAGATCCCACGCAGATTCCACCCACATCGCTTCCATACCCCACCCACATCCCTTTCAGATCCCACCCAGATCCCGACCAGATCCCACCCAGATCCCGCCCCGATCCCATCCGGATCCCTTCCAGATCCCAACTAGATCTCTTCCAGATCTCACCCAGATCCCACCCAAATCGCTTCCAGATCCCACCCAGACTCTACCCAGTTTCCACCCAGATCCCAACCAGATACCAGATAACGCCCGCGGGCGTTAAGTCGCTTATAACAGTGATATAGCGCCCGCGGGAGTTGTGTCACTTTTGAAAGTGTCATAACGCCCGCTTTCGGTGTGACATAACATCCGCGGGCATTATGTCACTTTCAACAGTGACACAACTCCCGAATTTTCAAAAATATACGTTTAACATTGAACTCGAGAAACTTCAGCAGGAAATATTTTTTCAAGTATCGTTCATTATGTTATCTCTTGAATGAAAGTACCGTTCATTATTATACCCGTTACTCGTAGAGTAAAAAGGGTATACTAAAGTCGTGCAAATGTATGTAACAGGCAGAAGGAATCATTTCCGACCATATTTATTTATTTATTTGGTTAACAATGATCTGCTAACTTAAAACAATTGGCAATAGTAATACAAAGTTGTTTAGAGTAATAGGTTAGAGGTTAGATACTTCAAGGTGTTCATAAATTTCACTTAAAATAACATTAAAAGATTTTTCAAACGAAAAGATAAAAGAAAGGGAATTATAATTAGAGCATAAGACACGAAAAGGTTCATGAAGGGCATAGTTGGACCTGCAGAGTGGCAAACGTAGTGGCCGGAATGTACGGGTGAACCTTGAGGGTACTGTAAATTCTATAGAAGTGAGGAGCGATTGAGAGTCTACCAATCCGAGAAGAAGTTTGTGGACGAATAGGACACCATTGCATATTCTGCGGTGATGCATAGATTGAAGATCAATTAGTTTTAACCTCGATCGGTACGACGGTAAATGCCTATTGGAGTCCCAATGCAGATTGCGAAGAGCGAAAATTAGAAATTGTTTCTGGACAGATTCGATTAGCGATTGCTGCTCTTTGTACTGTGGGCCCCATACACTAGAGCAGTATTCCAAAATAGGGCGTACTAAGGATATGTACAATGATTTAGTTGTGTAAGGGTCATCAAACTCTTTGGACCAACGCTTAATAAATGCCAGAACACCTTTGGCTTTATTTACTGTAGCTGCGATATGGCTGTTGAAACACAATTTCTGGTCAAATAGTATACCAAGATCGTTTACCTGTGTAATACGGTCCAGGGTATGATTCCCTATAGAATAGGAGACAACGTGAGGTGAGCTGCGGGAAAAAGTCATCATTTGGCATTTGGAATGGTTCAAGAAAAGAAGATTATTTGAACACCAGTTCTCCAGTTCATTAAGGTCTAGTTGAAGGCGTGTGTGCAAGAACCAATCGGCGTATGGTAGACAGATTTTAACGTCATCTGCATACATAAATACAGTTGAGTACGATATGACTTGTGGGAGGTCATTTACAAAAAGGACAAAAAGCAACGGGCCTAGGTGACTGCCCTGTGGGACACCTGACGTCACGTTCACAACTGTTGAAAATACATTGTTAAATAATACCCGTTGTGTACGATTTGATAAATAAGCCGAGATCCAGTTCAATAAGTTTGGTGGAAAACCCAAAAGTGACAATTTGTGCAGAAGAAGAGCATGATTAACTGAATCGAAGTCCTTGCTAAAATCAGTAAAGACGACATCAGTTTGTGACCGGCACTGAAAACTGCGATTTATCAGTGATGAAAACTCAAGAAGATTTGTCATCGTCGATCGACGTTTAACAAAACCATGTTGAGAAGGAGATAGAGGTTGCTCATAGGTGCTGCAGTTGGAAGGTGATCAACTGCTCAAGCAGTTTTGGGATAGAAGAAAGCACAGCCTCGATAATTCTCGACATTCAAACGAGATCCTTTTTTATGAAGTGGAATAATATAAGATTCATTCCAAATCTGTGGGAGACAAGACTGTTTCAAAGATAGATTAAATAGATAGGTAATGGGTGAGCACAAAGCTCCAGCACAGTACTTCATAATACAACTTGGGACGTTGTCAGGACCAGCAGAGAAAGAGATATCAATCGAGCACAAACTTTGCAAAACGTCACATTCATTAAAATAGGAAAGACAAATATTATTCGCCTGAGGTAGAGAGTAAGGATATGGAGAAGAAGAACAGTTGTAGGATTGTGCTGAGTAAGTCGTTTGAAAGAAGGAGGCAAACAGATTAGCAATATTAAGATCAGAAGATTCAGTTTTATTCTGATAGTGAAGGGACGGAGGAAATGCATTCGACTTGCGTTTAGAGTTAAAGAATGTATAGAATTGTTTTGGATCATTCCGAAAATTGATCCTGCATTGTGAGAGGTAATCAGCATAGCATTGGCTGTTAATGGTAAGAAATTCAGAACGAGCTGAAGAGTAAAGCGCAAAGTCTACTGACGAACCTGTTTTCTTATATTTTTTGAAAAGTCTAGATTTCTTGTTTTTTAGGTACGACAAGTGCGGTGTGAACCAAGGAGGCTTAGATGACGGTGTCACCCTAACCTCAGGAACGTATGTATCAAAGGCCAAGTAAAGGGTTTGATAAAATGCTTTGACTGCTGAATTAATGTCGGTGAATAAGTGTAAGAATGACCAGTCAACTGAAGAAAGATGAAGATTTAGTTCGTGAAAATTAGTTTTACGAAAACACTTCACACGTCTTGATGCTACTGAACTGTCAATTTCCACGGGGATAATGGTCTCCACAGAGATCGAGATGGATGGATGGTAGCAATCTTCAGGCAGGGATACAGGGTTAGCTCTGGCTACCGCTGCAAGGAAAGCATCACTAACAAATATCAGATCGAGCAGCCTTCCACGGTTATTTTGAACTGAGTTAATTTGAACTAGAGAAATTTCGGTTAGACCGTCAATAAATTCATGTTCGGTATCAGGGAGTAAAAGGTTTGAGTCATCGCAAGGCAGCCATGATAAATGGGGAATGTTGAAATCTCCAAGCACTATAATTTGATCGGAGTGTCCTAATGCAGACATCACGAGATGAATTGCGGAAAGATGGCACAAATAGGTGTTTAAATCAGATCTTGGAGGAATATAAGAACAAGTCAGGAAGATGTTTGCTTTACCAGTGCAGACTTTTACCGCAATAAACTCGATGTCATGAGTATTGTCAAACGGAAACAACTCAGATGAGAAATCATTTTTTATTGCAATAAGAACACCGCCAGCAAATGATGGTCGGTTCCTTCTGTAGGTAGTGTAGTTGTGCACAAAAATTTCATGATCAGAAACGGAAGAATTCAGCCAGGTTTCAGTTAAAATAATAGCATTGGCGTCGAACGAGGCACTATTAGTGTGAAGTCGACTAAGTTTACCTAAAAGACTGCGGACATTTTGGTAGTGAATAGAAAAGATACAGCTTAGTTTTTTGAGTTTTTTGAATTTGCAGGATTAGGACTCAGGGGTGATTCATCGCTTCTAAATTCATGTACAATAGTATACTCCGGCCCGAGTGCAGGTTCAAGTGCCCTAGAAAGAAGTGTTTCAGGAAGGAAAATTTTAAAAGTAGAAATTTTACGAGTATACTTAAATTTATATTTCAATACTGAAATATCTGCAGGGTCGGCTTGAAGATTCAGATGAAGATGGTTTTTGACTTCATCTACTGTAGCATCGGTCAGAAGTCGGGAGACGAAAATAGCTTTTCGAGGAACAACTGCCCCACGTAGCAATCCAGAGGATCGCGATGGAGGTGCCACGGCCTTAAGAGGTCTCAGAACGGCGTTAGAGGTACTTGCAGGGGCAGCAGTATTGTTATTGTTTTTATTATTATTATTACTGGCTCCATTGGCGACAACAAAATTAGGAGCAGCAGCAGCATTATTGGTCGCAGCACATGAAACCGCAGCAGCCAGGGTGCCAGTAACCGAAGCGCCAACACAAGAAGCAGCAAATGTTGGGGGAACCGGAACATCTACAAAGGCAACATCCGCGGGAGCGTCGCATTGTTCGGTACAAGTAATATCCATTGGCAGAGTGCCAACGGCAGTAGGTGTATGAAAGGTTGCAGCATCTTGCTCCGGTAGTGATAAGGCATTAAGATGGGGAGTAATCAGCGATTCAGGTGGAGCTCGACTAGCAGGTGAAGCTCCCAGTTGGATCGGAAACAAATTGTTGTTAGGGATTTTTCTTTTCGGAGATTCGCTCAGCAGTTTTAGGCCAAGAAACTGCGATTCCAGAGTGAGAAATGTCTCATTTAGAGAAGAGAATTTCTTTCGAACCTCCAAGAATCCAGTCCTAGTTTGCCTCATAAAAGTCCGCATTTCACCTTCAATGTCACGACATGCCAGACATGACCAGGTTAATCCAATCCTTTTGGAAATAAGATCGCTTAGCCGACCATTGTACCCAGCACCGGCGCACTTTATGTGAGAGCAGTTATCGCATAGCCAACAGATTAGGTACGAATCTCCACTAATCGTACCACCAAATTCACATTTGCTAGCAGAGCAAGCGAGACTCATTATGTGCAGGCAGAACAAAACCAATTTAACAGAACCAAATATGTAAATATAAGAGCTGGAGCCAAAATAAGAGCAGCAGGTTTTACAAACGGTGACGGCGTTCGGTTAACTTCAGTAAGAGCAATACAGCAAGAGCAGATACAGCAAACTTCACTTGTGCTTTCGAGGGAGTAAGACGCTCAGTAGCTAAGCGATCCAACGGTAAAACGCACGAGAGCGGTAGACACAAGAGAGATATGCACGAAATGAAGAGATTGCAGTTCAATACTGTGAACAAACAACAACACTTGATATGCTTCTGTTTTTGTTTTTGCGTTTATTGCCACAATATATATATGCAATTAATATTGTAATTAATGTTCAAAGTCACTGTTTTGAAATTTAGTTGTTGTTATGAAAGGCGTTCGTTAACTGGATAGAAAATCCAAATTAAAGACAATTGTTCACAATGTAACACGACAACCAGAAATAAAGTGCAGGAGCGGGGAGTATATAAAGTATATATATTCTTGATCAGCATCAACAGCCGAGTCGATATAGACATGTCCGTCTGTCCGTCTGTCCGTCCGTCCGTCTGTCTGTATGAACACCTAGATCTCGGAGATGGTAAGAGATAGAGTTTTGACATGTATGGGAAAAATGCTTCTTTTATCTGCACGCAGATCAAGTTTGCTTGTTGGGCCACGCCCCCTCCCGCCCCCGCAATTTGAAAAAAAAAACGTTATATCTCCTACAGTTTTGAAGATCGACGATTTGTACCTTCTACACTGAAAAAAAAAATTAGTCCATATGGGATCAAATCAATCCTAAGCGGTATTGAAAACAACGTAATCCCGGATATGCTTGACCCGATCTGAAAAAAGATTGAGTTGATCCGACTTTTTTAATCCTTAGAAGGATTACATATATCCCGGGGTAATCCAATAAAAGATTGAATTGTGCAAAAATTCGAGCACAATTTAATCCCAAAGCTGGATTATTTTATGCCTATTCCAGATTAACTTAAGCTCGATATGTAATATTGATTTGATCTCAGGAAAGATAACTATTCTTCCTTTCCTCCGCCATGCCATTTGCCATAGGACATCCTCATACATGTCAAAGACCGCCCCACACCAGTTTTGGTTAATTTAAGACTTCTAAAAAAACAAAGAAATAAATATAAAAATTTTTGGCTGCACTGGGATTCGAACACACGACGATTTGCACTTAACAGGAAGGGAACGGCATCTCAACGCACACCACCATACCCATTGGTTGTTGCAGCGTGTCTGAAAGGCTACTTATATTTCTTCGCTCTCGCTCTCTAATTTATGGACATGTGATCTCGAAAGGGATTGTAGTAAGCACATTTGGAATGATACAAGTTCGAAGGGAATGGACCATTCCTTAAAAGATTGAATTGTGTAGAATATCCTGGAAATCGAGATTGAATTTTCAAGCTCGTGCCGGGCTTACTCCAAGATTTAAAAGATTGAAAATATCCCGACGTTTTTTTTTCTGTGTAGAAATAGTTAGTAATTAGCAAAATAAATCGATTCGCCGAAGAAATGATAAAGATCGGATGAGCGGTTCTCAAGATATGAGCAAATATGTGAAAAATAGCCGAGTGAAAAAGTGTTGCATACTTTTCAGATGTTCTCCCTAAGGAACGTAGGAGCACTGTTAAATATGTTTTTTCATGAGTAACGGGTATATCGAAGTCGGTTAGAGCCGACTTTAACTGGCGCTCTCGTTTTCCTCTTACGTGTTCTTATTAGTGTATCATTAATGTTTGAGCAGCGTAGACGCGAAATGGATTTAGTATACGAGGGTAACATTGTTGGAGGGATCCGAAAAAAATCGAAACTGTTGTTTCTTCCAGCACAACAACAATTGTTCCAAATTAAGCACTCGACCCAAAAAAATGTGGTTTTATTACAGATATATGTGAATAACTGAGAATGCGACGCACGCCAAAAATTTTTAAAAAGAAGCACAGACAATATTTTAAAAAAAATCGCGCGACTGTGCTTCTGTGCTTCTTTTTAAATATTTTTCGCCTGCGGTGCATTCTCAATTCTTCACGTACATATGCTATATTATTATTTCAGAACTTTGGAGTAGAGGTAACACGATTTCTTTTCAACTGTGTCATAAACGGACAAATTGATTTGATCCAGTGGAAATCAACATTTGAAGAATTGGATTGCAATTCGGACAGTGAAGATCAGATCAGAACAACGAGAGAGTGCATACAATATTTACTCAGAATTTTTTTTTTCTTTTCGGGCGTAAATGACTTAGTGCACTTTCAAAAGTGCCATAAAGCCCTCGGGCGTTATGTCACTGTTAAGAGCGACATAGCGCCCGCGGGCGTTATGTCAGCGGGCGTTCTTACATGCACCCTTACCACTAGACCTTGTAGCAAACAACTGTCTATCACAACAGCCTAAGACCGAAGGCTGGGACAATCTACCACACACGAATATGAAGAGGGTATACCAATAAATACAGACTACTTTATACCACAAAAGACGTTCGACAAATTACACGACGTGCATATTCAAACCTGACATAAGTGGGAACACCTTCCCCATAGCAGATCTATCGCCAATAACTTCTAAACTGATGGCTACATGAATTTGTCGTTCCACCTTTCTGATCACTGCAGTGGGTACCAAGTAGAAGTGACAGCCATCCAGGAAGCTGCCACCTACCTTACACACTTTCGGTCGCCTATCTCTGATTAATATTGGCACCACTATCAAACTCCTTTTAGAGAGGAGTACCATAAGGATGCCTATGACGGCATACAAGCTTCACACAAAAGCCCGCTACAAGTCTGTGGAAAAACCTTTTCTCCTGTGCAGAAGCGAGGCTTATGTGGCCAACATTAGACCAAAAACGTACCAACACACTTTTACCTCACAGAGGGGACCACATGACACTTCTGGTGGGGACCCTCACGGGTCACGTTACTTACCATGACTTCTGTAGAAGACGAAGAGGAAACGGTACAACACCTTCTCTGTCATGGACCAGCTTTGAGTAAAAGGAGACTTAGGACACCGTCAACCTCTCCTACTAAACCTCTCGGGCAAGACGGCTCTACTAAAATATATTCTTTCCACACAATGGTTCGGTGGCGTGGTACAGGGAGTAAACATGTCATCGCAATGGACAAGTCGCTCTTAACCGCTGCAGCCTAACCTAATTTAAGCTGCAGCTGTTTTGCAAATCGGGATGTTATAACATGCAGTTGTGAACCTGAATCAATCAAAGTACGACAGGGAGCATATTAATCGGAACGTTTTTTGACCAAAATTATAGCAGTAGCCAAGAGTACAAAATCATTGTTGAGATCATAGGCTACTAACAAAGTACAGGAATTGCAGTGCTATAGTTTGAAGAAGAAGTTTTGATTGGCTGCCGCAAAGAGGAGACACCCTGTGGATCAGTGGAAACTGCATTGCCAAGATGGTGGAGTGTATGATGCTGAGATCCGCAAGTACGACTATTGTTTGAGCGGCGTCGGCGCACCTGATTTCCTCTTTTTAAACATTTTAAGCAGAAACCAATCTTCTTAGCATCTTTTAGACAAGGGGCAACGCATTTTAGAAAGTTTACGAGTCTGTTTAAAGGGATAAAAGATCATTGGTCTACAATAGACAGGGCAAAAAATGCTCTAGTTCTTAGACGTTGTGTTTGACTTAATCAAAGATGTTTGCGATATCATATCTTCCACTATTTAATCCTGCTTCTTTCTTAGCCATTCCAAAATATTGAGCATCTTTCCCAGCACAAATCGATGACAAAAAAGCTACTATTTTTGTTAGATTGAACTGATGAACAGGCTTTATGTGCACTCATGTTTGCTCTTTTTCGTAATTGTGTCCGATGATAATACATCAATGAAATAGTTTGTTCGAATCGCTTGATTGTAATTTTATATCGATAGCACCCAGCTGCCAGTAGTATACATAAAAGTCATTTTGTCAAGGCAAATGCTAATTGAATGAATATAGTAAATGGCAATGGAAGTGGTTTCGAAAGTAGCTCGCGGAAACTCGAGCAATGCTCTGAAGGCTTTACTGGTTGTTGCGAAGGAGGGAAAAAGCTTGAAAAGCCCCATCTCCGAGTACGCAATTGTAGGGAGAGGGTCGTGGGGTTGTAGGGTCAAAAAAAGCGCGTGATCGGGCGGGACAAGATTGAATTGAAATTTGTTCGTCGGGATCGGGATAGCCGTGGTCGCGATCGTGACGGGAGGGAAACGAATTTTCCTTCCTCGCCCATAGAGATGGAGAGTAGAGACTCTTAACCCATTGCCCATTAAAATTAATATATACATTCCGAAGTTCTCAGTTAGACTGCACAGATCCGATAGACTGCCCGAGGTCTCCTGCTTGTGGCCACCCGAAAGTAGAAACAGGGTAGTGGACTGCGAAGACGCTACAGTCGATTGTAGATTCAACACTCCTATCATGCGAGATGGCCGTGGTCCATACACTTTTAAACTGGCTGCTGAATATGCAGCACCTGGTGCGCAGCAGATGACTAATTTAATACACATCAGGCTTCGGTCAATCGTGTAAGGATCATTTTATAGTCACAAATTTTGGAGTGAAAGAACGGTAATAGGAGCATAGGAGCCAGTCTACCTTGCTGGTCTTCTGGGGACACGCCTTGAATCCTGCATTGTTCACTATATGGCCCTATTCCTTGCTGATATAACGGCACTTATAAAACGAGTGGCCGATCGGCTTGACACTAAACTCATACAAGCCCCCATCAATCAAATGATTTCTTAGGCCGAGCCTCCTCTTCCATTTAAACTTGTCAGTAGCTCCTCTGCAGATACTTGCCACGCTTAAGTGGCAGCTGCCACCCCACATAAGAACAAGTTGAAAAGCGAGTTTTTCGAGTTTCAGGAGCACAAGTTCGACGAAAAGATCGAATACGCGCTATGTTGAGTGCATAGGGGGCTGCATATTCAGAAGCCAGCTCAAAGGCTGATATGCACGCTAATGTGGATGGACCTACAGCCATCTCACATGATAGGAGGGTTGAATCTACAATCGACTGTAGCCCCTCCACAGGGACTAGCGTGGCGATCGGCAGAAAGTGTGCCACACCGTCAAGGTAAGTTTGCGTGCCCGGCACCAGAGGCGCTATTCCTGTAGCCTCTTCAACTACGCCGCACAGCCAGCTACTGGCCGCCAGCCTTCCAGGGCGGAGATGGGCTATAAGCCACAGCGCACTAGGAGGTTGTTCAACGCGTATCTCGCTTCAACCTAAAGAATGCAAAACTATGAACGATTGGTCGTTCACCGGATGCTGCATTGCTATCTGCAGATGCCAATGCGGATTCTGCCTTAGTCATCTTGCCTGTGAAATCACGTCGAAACAAGAGCTCATCCCCGCAGCCACCCGTTTTAGAACGGAATCACAGCGACTCTAGTTGACCCAAGCCCCACTGATGGCTACCAACATATCAAGCCGGCCGCCGCCAGAGCAATCACGCTACGGACCCTGTCTGCCTTATGGAAAAGCAGAGGCCGTCCTCGCCCTGTTGTTCCGTGAGCCGCCGCTCCCCGAGATTTCCGACGAACCAGCGTGTTCACAGTCCACCACCCTGAGCCCGCTTTCGGGTGACCACAACCAGGAGACCAGCGCTTCACTATGGAACGTCCAACGTGGGACCGCAACACCACATGCCAAAGCTAAGTATACCTTCGATTTCTTTGGTGACCATTTAGTAGAGACCTCAGGCAGTCAGTGCCAGTCACCCCTTCTCAGGTGACCCCACATGGCTATTTTTCGAAGAAGTTTAAGGCCACCGCTTATGACCAGAGATTTCAGCACAAATTTTTATGGTCTAAGATTATCGTTTGAGCCATGAAGCAACCGTGGATCTAAGGACACTTCATTTGAAGATTGCATGGCGCTGGAACCGAGATTCCAAGGCCAATTTTAACAGTCTTCCGAGATAATCCTGGGCTTACAAAGTGGACACAACTCGTGGCACCGCAACAACAGTGTGTGTCCAGAGAGTGTTCAAAACGAAGCCTGGCCAAATACGCTCTAGATACTTGTCAGGCACTTTCCGTTAAGCAACCTCCTCGTATGCTCGCGGTCTTAAGAGAAAGACTGTTTTACCAGCAGCCAAGGTTTATAACTTTGGTTTTTATTAAGAGTTACGTTGGCAATTAATTCATCCAGAGCCCTAGAAGGGTCTGAAAATGTTTATTTTAGTGGGCAATGGGCTAAGAGTAGAGATGAGCGACAGAAGCAAAATTAGTACACATCCCGCCCCGATACCGACCATGGCTGTCCCGACCCGTCCTTTGTCGATGCACGGGACATAATGAAATAATCATACTGTAAATTCGACTGTAACATGATCCTTGCACGATTTGACCGAAGCTAGATGTGTATTAAATTCGTCATCTGCTGCGCAGCAAGCCTTTGACCCTTTTAAAAAAAACCTGACGACGGAACACCCCGATGGTCAGTTCATTCTCGACACTGACGCATCGAATCATGGTGCGGGGCTTGCTTAGTCAAATTCAGGAAAGACAGGAGCGTGTCCTGGAGTACTTCAGCTAGACGTGAAGCCCCGCAGAACGTAGTTATTGGGTCACCAGGAGTGAACTGCTGGTAGCAGTCGGGGCCACCAAACATTTTCATCACTTCCTGTTTGTCCGCATATTTTTGTTGCCCACGGATCATGCTGCACTTAAATGTTCAAAGAGCCAGAAGGCAAAGTTGCAAGGTGGATAGAACGCCTCCAGCAATATGAGATTGATATTCGACAACGCAACGGCACACTACATGGAAACGCCCACGGCCTTTCCCGACCCTGCATCGAGTGTCTTACATGCAAACGAGCCGAACAAAATGATCCTTGGTATTACGTCTTCGCAAATTCAAACCGACGTTTACCCTAAATAGTTCAAATCATCTTCCCAAATGTGATAGTTTGGACGAAGCCGTTGCTTTGAGAGATGAGATGCCAGCGGTGTGCACTTTTCTACCGCAGGAGGTCTCTTTGGAAATCAGAAAACTCCAGCCAAAGCCAAAGCACTTAGATACTTCGTCGTATAGAAGGCGGACGTAACCTTATGGTGTGCCGCCGAGTCCATTTTGTTATGTCCGTCGGTCTGTCTGTCAGTCCGTATGAAAAATCAGATGCCAGAGATGGTAAGAGACAGAGGTTCAGTAGCCGTTTAGCCTACCGCTAACTCGCCAGAGTGCTGGCCACGAAGCTCGCAGAAAGATCACGTCGGGGCTACCTTTTTTGTTAATTCGAATGGCTGGTGTAACTGACTTTATTTGATATGGCTTAAGTACTAACAGTTCTCGTGTGAATTAATGGACGTGTGCTGTCGGCGACTAACCGACCTTACTAATGCGTGATATCGATTATCAGTGTGATTAGAGCAGCCATAGTACTCCCCCTCCAGTGACCTTGAAAGGAGCGAATTATTACACTGTGCAACACTAAAAAGTTGATACGGTCGAGACCAAAAAATTCTGAAAGGGTGTGATGGTAGTATAAAAACCCTGCCTGGGTTTGGTCTGATTAGCTGCCGTTTTCTTTTTGTCGACCTTTGAACTTTTAGGCATATGATTGGGACTTGTAACTCCATATCTCGTAAACTATTTGGAATTTTGCTTTGACGTCTTATAGAAAGTTGTTGCTTTTGACTTGGTTTACAAAACATTTCTAAGCAACAAGTCAAAATAGTCTCTTTTTTACCCTCAAAATTGCAAAAAAAAACAATTCATCATGTTTTTCACTCATTTTGTACTGTTTTTAAATGTTTTCTTTAAAACTATAACAAATTTGACTAAGCAATGAAGGACGAAAAAGTAGCTTAGGTTAAAATAATCAATCGGTTGGAACATACTAACTTAATTCGATTGGTCCTTCATATAGTTACGGGCCCTAAGAAATGTATAATTTCAGCAAAAGCTCAAAAAATTACGGTTTTTGGTAGAAGTTGGCTGACACAATCAAAATTTTCGATTGTTTTGTATTAAATCAATAAAACTGTGAGAAAATATAACTTAAAAAATATAACTAAAGAAATTTAATTTATTTACCTTTTTACCGATAATATTCGGTTTTTATGACAGTTTTTTATGCTTTTGGGTTTTATTTATTTTTGTCTAAGTAACAACTTTTGCCTACATTACTTGTTGAAATTGGTAACGGTTTTCAGGAAAAAGTTAAAAACTAGAAAAAAGTTGTGAAAACTTGGTTTTTTTGAACATCATTTGTAATTTTGAGTACGAAGATGTAATTTTTTTGATTTGCTACAAGGAAATGTTTTGTAGTCCAAGCCAAGAGCAACAACTTTGCTAAGGACATAAAAGCGAAATTCAAAATAGTTTACGAGATATGGCATCGTTAGTCCTACTTTAAAGCTAAAAAGTTCAAAGGTCAATAAAATGAAAACGGCAGCTAATCTGACCAAACCCAGGCAGGGTTTTTATACTACCATCATACCCTTTCAGAATTTTTTGGTCTCGACCGTATCAACTTTTTAGTGTTCAAAAATGTGTCACAGTGTTATCAAAGTTTGGTGTATTAGTTTCCCTGCTGTGTTGGTATCGTAATTGCATCGACGACCTTTTTCCGTTGAGTGTAGAAACTGATTATTCTGTAGTTCAGAGCATGTGCTGCGAGTACAGAATTGTGTATATGCGTGAATGGTTATTGAGATTAAGCAACATGCTTCAAATTCGACAGAGCGTGCACATAGCTCTTTAACTCAATGTTTCAGCACTTCGTGAAGTTAAATTTGGATCTTCTTCGCAGTTTTACCTGATCTATCATCGTCACCGATATTAATACCTCCATATCTTACCAATCAGTCAAAGGGATTTCCTCTGCATCCGCAAATGCTGAACGTTCACCAATGCTCAACTCCACCGCTACAACGCTACAAGTTGACTTTCTTATCAAATATTGCCAGCCTGCACAAAGCCTTCAATCGAGGCCCTTTAAGCCCTAAACTGAGGCACGAAAAGCCTTCAACGAAGTCATTACAAATCTCTCAGCCTAGGCTTACACGCCCCTCTCAACTGTGCACGATTCGGCCGATTTTCCGGTGTTCCAAATCACAGCATAATTCTTGACGACATCATTAGAGAGCGAGCACTGTGGCAACATGCCAGCCATCTATCGATTACTATCATAGCTGATAGGTTATCATCTCTTCGAAACTCCAATATGGCAACTAGCGGGATATCAGCCCAAAAGTCGGTGGAAGGCATGACTGCCACCACAGGCGGGCACGGTCCCCTCTTCGTGTCGCCAGCGGTCACACCTCTGTTGTGGGTGGAGCAGGCCAAAACAGTTGCACAACTACTGCCAAAACGATTACAATAGCCAGCGTGTGGCGTGGTACCACAGTCGATGCAGACCCGGACTGCGAGCGCACGACTGCTCAATAAATACTGAGGTCGAGGAAAAGCTGCTGCTTATTCCAGAGTATAGTAACAAGCTGGCGTGGGCCGAGCAAAGGATTAAGGAGGGTCGTAAACACTTTGAGGAGAAACAGGCGATGCAAACCACCTCCGCAACGTACGCCGATAAGGTGGAGGAGGTGGCACTTAAGCGGCAGCGCTCAACTAAGCAAGCGAAAGTGGAGGCCCCAGCCAGCAAACGCCCACGCCCACGACTGCAAAGCCAGGCTCTACCAAGCTCTACTCCAAGGAAAAGGAAGGGAGTCAGCTAGTGACATGGCAAAACGGCATATCATCGTTGCCCTCGTCGATAAAAGCGACGTGTTTGAGGAATTATTTAAAAGGATGCATGACCCAGCAGCGCAACCTTTAACGTTTCACGGAGCAGGCTGGTTGTTTGGGGTGAAGATCTTTAAGTGTATTGACGGTTTCACCTCCAGATCAACAAGAAAGCCAATGATTTGCTGAACCCAAAATTCGAAAAGATGGCATGGGGAGTAGGCAGCGTGCACCTATGACTCAAAAAGCACCACCACGAAGATAAGAATGAGAGGTCGGGAAAGACCCTTGTAACGAACGCACGAAGCGTTGCTTCGGCAACACACTCTGTCTACTAAAAGGGTCGGCTTGGCTCAGGGACATTGGCGTGGGTGTTGTGCTGCTTCAGCAAGGTGTTACGATAATAAAATCGTAGACAGAGACAGGAAATCAAAACGGACAATCGAACCAAACAATGATCAGACGGAATCGGACAGGCTTAATCATCAAAAGAGAAGAAGTATGATGGTAATGGTCTCCATCTTTACCCACCCAACCTGTAGAATCAAAGAAAAAGGTTACATGATCCTACCCAAGACGAACTGCTGTGCTAGACCCTAGGGGGCCCAAGAAAAGGGAATTAATTCATTTTAAATTCAATATAATTCAGTTGTATAATTCCAGTTGCTCGTAGTATTTCATTTCAAATTTCTTAATTTTTACTATTTGTGTGTAATTCAGGGTACGTTATCAATGCTAGGGTCAAATCTCCATACTCACAAAATTCAATGTAGAGGACTTAAAATTACCAAATTACTCATAGCTAAATGTTCACCTACTAATATGCCGATGTGATCATTGGGCCCAAGATGACGTTGACAAGATGGTGAGGCTGTTCAAAGATATAGAAATATATTAAGTTTGGAGATGCCTAGCACGACTTTTGTAACTTCAATATCCGACTTACATACACATTTTTACAGCAAATTGTTTATATTAAATATCTCTAAATTAATTAGTAAGTAGAAAATAGTATTGGATTTTAAAATTATATCCTATATCAGCAGCAACAATTGATTTCGGTGCAGGTTGAAATTAAATTCCGCATTTCTACGACATATGCAAAAGCTTGTGCAAGGCACAATCAAAACAAAGCAGCTGAGCGCTTACCTATACGCACTTAGCTCAAAACAAAAGAACAACTTAGTCATTACGATATGAACGTCATCATCATGACCGTGAACTTGAAATTTGCGGGGGAAACAAAATCGGAAACTCTTTGCTGCTGATCATTCACACTAGCTTTGGTGCATGATACATTCTTAAGATCGCTATGGGTTCACTTGCTGAGGTGTATGCAAATTGAATTTTAGGTTGTACTTAATGCCGGTGATTTGTGTGCAGACACTTAAAGGTTTATTCCATGGGATGAGAAATCTCCAAACGAGTGGGGCAGTGACCAATATAGGTGGAGCAGGTTGTCCGTTTGCCACGTGAGTGATAGGGCGGCACACCCCAACAGAGCTAGCGATGCCAAAGATGCGAATGGGCCACGGGTTGGGGATGTTAATGATGCAGTTGAAAAGGCAAATCCCAATTGTAGTGCCTGCCTACTTTGGCTGAGGCTTAAGCCCTTAACCAAAAGGTCTGCTCACACCTTTAATTCGATTTAGCACTTTCACTTTTAATTGCACAGCCGACTGCAAGACGATCGCCTTGTAATTAAGGAAAAATTAGCACTATAAGGTGGCTTGTGTTTGACTTGTGTTTTTATACCCTGTACCCATTGAAAATGGGTAAAAGGGGATCATGAAGTTGTGTAAATGAATGTAACAGGGAGAAGGAAACATTTCCGACCCTATAAAGTATATATATTCTTGATCAGCATCAACAGCCGAGTCGATTTAGCCATGTCCGTCTGTCCGTCCGTCCGTCCGTCCGTCTGTCCGTATGAACGCGTCGATGTCCGAGACTATAAGAGATAGAGATACAAATTTTTGCATGTACATAGGTATAGGCCGTACGCAGATCAAGTTTGTTTCAGATTTGCAAAATTTTATATTGACTAGCACAGACGTCTCTTCGGTTCGAATGATTTCTGATCTATGATAGCATGTGCATAAGCAGACTAGTCTGTACCCCCAAGCTGGGCAGATCTTTTGCTTTGGCATAACTGCATAATCTTACGATTGGCCTGTTGCTATGTCCGATTGCCTATACATTTAAGTGTGTGTGCAGCTTAAGTAGGGTGGTTCAATAACTTCATACAAAAACTGTTCCCACATCTTCGGTACATTATTTTAATTTATTTTGGTGCAATTTGGCATGCATATTGTTAAAATCAAAGTTTGAAACCAGGAAAATTATTCGCACCCTCACACCACAGGTTTAATCTTAGACTCCTAGTCTAAGATAGAATCTGAAAAAAACCAAAGGGTGCAAAACTCACAGTTATGTATCTCACCAAATGTCCTTGGCGTGGAATATGCCTAATTCCTTGCCATGCATATCTTCTAGCAAATAGATTGATTGTCCTATTTTCTTTTTCACTCGCGCCTTAGTTCCTACTGGAGCTAACTTACCGTTGAAGTTGGAAGCAGCATTGCTCAGAGAAAAGTTGCGCTTGATCACTTCTTGATCACCTCAAATGTACGCGGTCTAGATCTCAGGTCACAGGTGCGTCGATTTTTCTCGTACGCCTTAGTCATATGCTTCTCAATGTTTGAACGTATTCTTTGAAATTCATCGGCCCTTGCCAGGTTTACTTCGCCATCGCTTAATAAATTAAGTACTCGCAACAATTTAAAATCTTGACCATGTGAGAGCATGTGTTGGCCGAAAACTACGAAATAGGGAGACATACCGATTGACTGGTGTATGGATTTCCTAAGAGAGCAGTTAATACTACTTAAAAATACATCCCATTCACGCTGATCGGAGCGAACATATGCTCTCAACGCTGCGTTTATTGAGCGGTTAACCCTTTCAGCCGTGTTCGATTGGGGAGCGTAAGCACCTGTGCACAAATGTTGGACTCCAAATTTCGAAAGAAATTCCGAGAAATCGCAGCTCTTGAACTGAGTGCCGTTATCACTCACGATTATTTCCGGCACCCCGAAACAGAAAAGTATTTCGTCCCTCAAGATATTAATCACTACTTTCGAAGTAAGCCTTTTCACTGCCTTGAGAAAGGTAAACTTGGAAAAATGGTCGAGAATTATAAATATCCCCACATTGCCGTTTTTAGTTCGAGGAAAAGGGCCAATAAAATCAACGTATAGCCGCTGAAATGGTCGTTCGCTGCATGCTCGAGCACCCATAGGAGGCTTAAGCGAACGGGGGGGATATTTTGTAGTCTGACATATTTCACATTTGCCAATATAGTCGCGAACATTAACCACCGTCTTTGGCCGGTAAAATCTTTTTCGAATTCGGTCCAAGCACTTGGCAATTCCACAATGGGACGACGATGGTTGGTCATGCGCAGCTCTAATCACACTTTGTCGCAATTCCTCCGGAACTAGCAGTTTCCAGCATCCCTCAGTTTGGTCAATGCCATTATCTGGGAAGCTCGTCCGAAAGTATATGTAGTCGTCAACTACCTTAAAATCTGGAAGCTTGGAGAGCAAAAATTTTTCTCTCAGTGCGCCATATTCTGCCGATTGAAAGGCATTTGAATTCAAGTCAATTTCAGGAAACACTTCGCAATCTAGAGCCTCTATTTTAGCAACGCCTTCAAATGAACGAGAAAGTGCGTCAGCCACTACGTTCTCGCACCCTTTGCGATGCTCAATTTCAAACGAATATCCCTGAATCTTTATCGCCCATCGAGCTAACCTTCCACTAAGATCGGGCTGGCTCATAAGCCACCGGAGGCTCGCGTGATCAGTCACAACTTTGAATGCGTGCCCCTCAACATACATCCGGAACTTTTTAATTGCCAGAACTACGGCTAAACATTCGAGCTCCGTAACAGTGTAGTTACGTTGAGCCTTATTTAGCTTCTTGGACATGTATGCTATTGGGCGCTCGCAGCCTGTGCCAACACATTGGAATAGGACGGCCCCTACACCATGTAAAGAAGCATCACATTGCACAACGAAGGGTTTATCGTACTCGGGATGAGTTAAGAATGGGGCGAAACACAATTTTCTTTTCACTTCTCCAAAAGCGATTTGCGCCTGCTCATTCCACTCAAACAATTTTCCACGCTGTAACTCTGTAAGAGGAAATACGACTGAGGAATAGTTAGAAATAAAGCGCTGGTACCACCCAGTCATTCCCAAAAACCTTCTGAGCTGCTTTTGAGTCCTTGGTATCGGAAACTCCTCAACCGCTCTAACCTTATCCGGATTTACACGAAGTGTTCCTTCGCCTACTAAATATCCTATATAATCCACCCTTTTCAGAAAAAAAAAAAAAATGACAAATGGGGGGCGTTTGTCAATCCGAAAGGCATCCTTTTGAATTGGTAAAGTGGCCTATTCTGGACTGTGAACGCTGTTTTTGCACGCGACTCTGGGTCTAGGCAGATTTGCCAAAATGCGTCCTTAAGGTCAATTTTAGAAATGCAATGCACGGGCGGCAACCGACTTATGAGGCCCTCCATAATCGGAATCGGATAGGCATCTCTAACGGTAACCCCATTTAGCTTGCGTGCGTCCAAACAAAACCTTACTTTGGCCGGTTTTATATGCAGCGCTTCTTCAATAACGTCCATCTTGAGCATACGGTCAATCTCGCCACATAAAACATTTTCTTTTGCAGGAGATATCGGGTAAAACCTTTGCTTTATGGGTTTGGCGTTGGCAGTGTCAATAGTATGAGTTATTAATGTGGTCAGGCCAAGACCATATTTTTCGAAAGACGGAAAAGCTTCAAATACCGATTGCAATTGTGACTTTTGAGAGTCGGACAATGTTATAACAAGTGGGTCTTCGTTTGATGCAACCGATATCTCATTAACAGAACCGGAAGGAATGATGGAAATTCCAAATATTTTCCAAAAATCCATCCCACAGATTACCTGCTGCTCTATAGATGAAACTACTAGAAATTCAAAATCGCTGGCCATCGGCGGTACGAACTACCCCTGTCATTTTATTCGATATAAGATTCATAGAGAGAATTTGTTTTGCGAGATTTCCTCCAATAACGCTCTTACTGGCTCCACTGTCTAAGAGACCTAAATAATCCTGACCGAGGATTTCTATCTTGATAAAAGGACGAATATCGCCGGCTTTGTGAATGATCGACGATATTGTAAAACGACTTAAACTGCGTCTGCGTTTCCAAAATTCACGCATACGCGCTGTGGAACGGGATAAAGCAAAAAAGGACTCGTTAGTATCAAAAATCTCTGCTCTACGCGTTTGGTACTCTCGCAGTCGGACGTGGTATGATTTGAAATGCTGGGGAACTGGTACAACAGGTAAAGGAGAAGACAAGTCTGGTAAATTCTCAAATCTGGTGGTCGAAAGAGCAATTTTGGCATCCGAGACTAATGTCGGATATCCCCTCTCGGAACACGGCGGACATCCTGTACCGAGTTTTCCGAGGCCGATTTACATTTAGCACAGTTGGGCTTATACATTTTGGGTATTCCACAACCGTAACAAAAAATACGACGGGGTTTGAGACAGTCATGGTATTTATGGCTCTGTTCGTCACAGTTCCAACATTTAAAATTATTTAAGGAACGGATAGCACAAACCTCGTTTGTTGCTTCGGTTTCTCCCTCAGAATGCACTTCAGAGTTTTCCTCGTGAAGCATTGTATTAACGAAACGCTTATTTGTACTTGGACGAGAAAGAGGTCTGGACTTGATGCTGCGGAAGAACTCTTCGTGTCGGTGACACTCCTTACGCAAAGTTGCCAGGTCTGGAGTTTCAACATGCAACAATTCATGCTTTAATTCGGGCTTCAGATTATGCCGAACGTCTACCGGAATCTCGCTATCCTGCATAGGCTCTCGTAGTGAATCTGCGATTGATAAGATAGCATCTAAGAAATCGTCAAAGCATTCGTTAATACCCTGTTTACGGCGACGCAATGCGCTTTTAATCTCACGATCAGATCGCTGATCCTGATACCTTTCTTGCAAGCGGCTGCATAACTCATACCAATTCAAATGGTCTGCCGTTCTATGAACACGCCAATAGAAAGACAGAGCCGGTCCTGAAATGCAATGCAAAGTTTCCATTTAAGCATTGATTTGTGAGACAATTTACCCTATAAATAAAGTCCTAAATAGGAAGATCATTTGCCGATTCGCTAAATTTGATGCGCCAGTTGGAAATCACGTTTGAAATCCTATCAGGTCTATCGTTTGGAAAGTCATTCGCATTAGCATGAGCACTTGGTGGTCTTGCTCTAAAGCTAAAATTACGTATATTACTAGCGTTGCTATTGCGAGGAAGGGATGGTGCAATATCGCTCTCCCATTCAAGTTGGGGCTCATCCCGAACCTCTCTGGATAAGTTGGACAGATTCATATTTCTTACCGCAGTAGCGATTTGCTCTGACACGGCTGCGGTTATGCTCGCCTGAAAAGTTCCTAGGGAATTGGAAATAAGCTGTTGGACACGATCCTCTGATAGACCATTGTTATTAGATTCAGGCCGAACCCTGGCACGCGTATTGTCACATCGAGAATTCAAACTTGACCCTGGTGTGTTTGTATTATTACGTACTTGGGATCTAGTATTAGCTCGAGGTTTTGGAATGGTTCCTGTATTAGCTGGGTTTGGATTAGTCAAGGCAATTTGGTCACCCTGAGAGTTAGATTGAGCTCTGCGCTCAGAGGATGTGCACTTCCTAACCGCCATTAAAGCTCTCGAACAAGGTTGCCTACAAATAGGACAGGTTTCATTGCTCTCCAACCAGTCCAAAAGGCAAGTCCTGTGGTACTTATGCTTGCAAGGTGTTTCCAAAATTTCTGTTTCAGCACTAGGGTCATTGCAAATTGTGCATAAAACTGAAACATCGCTCTGAAGAGCAACTATATTTTCCGTGCTTCGTCTGACAGCCATGGCTGCTTATGGACAAATAAGCAGATGTCAATATAAATGTTGAGAGTATTCGATATTAATGTTTGTATCAATTGGCTATCATAACTTGAAGGGGACTTATCCTTAAGTACTAGCACAGCAAAACGTATATATATATATATTTGATAAGTAAAGCCTATCCTCCGTGAACAGAAACTAAAATTCAAAAAGTGTTTGATGGTCTATTCGAAAAAAAGAGGTACATGCCAGAGGTTGTCAGAATGAACAATTCTCAATTTTAAACGAAAGGACGATAAATAAATACACATTTTAATTACGAGGTATAGAACCGACACCAGATCAGAACTATAATTCCACGCATTTCCATGTAAAATCATATTTTGGATGACATTCGCTAACGTATTATTAAAAGTCTAACATTTTGCATCATATATCTACTGGTCTAAGTCCGACAACGATCAGAATTTTAGCAATTCCAAGTTAGATATATAACACAACCAGAACCTATTTTTATTCTCAATACAAATGGATGATGTTTGATTTGCGGAAAGGATCAGGAAGGAAAGTTTGGAAGCGCGGGGTAAATACATAATTTTACAACCATATATTTCGGACTTGGCCTTTTTTTTCTGTTTTTTAGCCTTATCTGCCCCACGTTGGGCGCCATTTATTATGTAACGAACACACGAAGCGTTGCTTCGGCAACACACTCTGTCTACTAAAAGGGTCGGCTTGGCTCAGGGACATTGGCGTGGGTGTTGTGCTGCTTCAGCAAGGTGTTACGATAATAAAATCGTAGACAGAGACAGGAAATCAAAACGGACAATCGAACCAAACAATGATCAGACGGAATCGGACAGGCTTAATCATCAAAAGAGGAGAACTATGATGGTAATGGTCTCCATCTTTACCCACCCAACCTGTAGAATCAAAGAAAAAGGTTACATGATCCTACCCAAGACGAACTGCTGTGCTAGACCCTAGAGGGCCCAAGAAAAGGGAATTAATTTATTTTAAATTCAATATAATTCAGTTGTATAATTCCAGTTGCTCGTAGTATTTCATTTCAAATTTCTTAATTTTTACTATTTGTGTGTAATTCAGGGTACGTTATCAATGCTAGGGTCAAATCTCCATACTCACAAAATTCAATGTAGAGGACTTAAAATTACCAAATTACTCACAGCTTAATGTTCACCTACTAATATGCCGATGTGATCATTGGGCCCAAGATGACGTTGACAAGATGGTGAGGCTGTTCAAAGATATATAAATATATTAAGTTTGGAGATGCCTAGCACGACTTTTGTAACTTCAATATCCGACTTACATACACATTTTTACAGCATATTGTTTATATTAAATATCTCTAAATTAATTAGTAAGTAGAAAATAGTATTGGATTTTAAAATTATATCCTATATCAGCAGCAACAATTGATTTCGGTGCAGGTTGAAATTAAATTCCGCATTTCTACGACATATGCAAAAGCTTGTGCAAGGCACAATCAAAACAAAGCAGCTGAGCGCTTACCTATACGCACTTAGCTCAAAACAAAAGAACAACTTAGTTATTACGATATGAACGTCATCATCATGACCGTGAACTTGAAATTTGTGGGGGAAACAAAATCGGAAACTCTATGCTGCTGATCATTCACACTAGCTTTGGTGCATGATACATTCTTAAGATCGCTATGGGTTCACTTGATGAGGTGTATGCAAATTGAATTTTAGGTTGTACTTAATGCCGGTGATTTGTGTGCAGACACTTAAAGGTTTATTCCATGGGATGAGAAATCTCCAAACGAGTGGGGCAGTGACCAATATAGGTGGAGCAGGTTGTCCGTTTGCCACGTGAGTGATAGGGCGGCACACCCCAACAGAGCTAGCGATGCCAAAGATGCGAATGGCCACGGGTTGGGGATGTTAATGATGCAGTTGAAAAGGCAAATCCCAATTGTACTGCCTGCCTACTTTGGCTGAGGCTTAAGCCCTTAACCTAAAGGTCTGCTCACACCTTGAATTCGATTTAGCACTTTTACTTTTAATTGCACAGCCGACTGCAAGACGACCGCCTTGTAATTAAGGAAAAATTAGCACTATAAGGTGGCTTCTGTTTGACACGTGTTTTTTTATATTGACTAGCACAGACGTCTCTTCGGTTCGAATGATTTCTGATCTATGATAGCATGTGCATAAGCAAACTAGTCTGTAACCCCATGCTGGGCAGATCTTTTGCTTTGGCATAACTGCATAATCTTACGATTGGCCTGTTGCTATGTCTGATTGCCTATACATTTAAGTGTGTGTGCAGCTTAAGTAGGGTGGTTCAATAACTTCATACAAAAACTGTTCCCACATTTTCGGTACATTATATTAATTTATTTTGGTGCAATATGGCATGCATATTGTTAAAATCAAAGTTTAAAACCAGAAAAATTATTCGCACCCTCACACCCTGTCATTGAAGCGATGGTCGAAAGCCAGCAGCCTCGATATTACGGTATTACACTTTCTATCCCACCGCTGTAAGTAGGGACAGCCACTCTGGTTAGAAAAAGCATATATGCTGGCCTAAAGTCTTATTACAGCACGGACGACCTCACAGTTGTGGCCCAAGAAGGTCACGATAATGTGGCAGTACTAATGGCGTCCTGCTGCATAACACACGGCCGAGAGTGACCACCGGCCGAGCTCGAACGACTAACGGCTAAGGCGAGCAGGAAAAACCAACCTCTCGTCATTGGAACGGAATCTAACGCACACCACGCCGCCCGGACAGGAACTAACCTTAAAGTATAAAACGTTGGAGATGTACCCACATACGTGGGACCAGCATGGGCCAACGTTCTGGACTTAGCTCTGACCTTAGAGATGTCCTCGGAATGAAGAGTCCTCGAAAGACTCTCTATTTCAGACCACAAGTACATCCAATTTAAGATCGTGCTCAACCAGAACCAAACCTGAAACACTCGGAACACCGACTGGGTGAAGTTCCTTAAACCCGTAGAGTAAAAACAACCTACGCCAGCGAGCATCTGCTCGATAAGCAACATTGAGATGTCCCAGAATGCTCTCTCGTCCAACGTCATGCAAACTTACAGTTAGCAAAAGGAGAACCAGAGCAAGCAATGCAAAACTCATGGAGACCCTTTTTCTCCAGCATAAAGAAGGACTCCGAAACACGTAGACTCAGAAAACTGCCGTCAAAACAGCCACTCATGCTGAGTCAGCTAAGAACGAAAAGGCTCTACCTGATGCGCATATTCCAGGCTGTGATAGTGTCTACCGAGAAGGCACTGCACTATCAGGAATTTGCCCTAAGAGCAATCCCTTACATATCGGGTGCATTTAACAACGTCACCTCAGATGCAATAATGCGAAGCACTAGTTATATACACGGCATTGGACTCCTGGATGTACAACCAGCTGAGATGCAGAAGAGTACAAGCCGAGTCGTGTACCACAACAAAAGGGGCACATGGCAGAACGTACCAGGGCGGAGTTTTGTCACCTTTTCAAAGAGATACTAAATTGGGCCGCAGAAGCCGGACTCAACATCAATACGGAGAAGACGGACCTTATTCTCTTCACCAAGAGATACAAGGTACCGCAATGTACCCTTACCTACGATAAGTGGAACACCGCTAACGCCAAAGAATAACGTGAAATATCTTGGAGTACCAATCGATAGTAAACTGTCAACTCAAAGTTGAGGAAAGAGTGAAAAAGGCTACCAATGCGCTATATGCATCCCAGAAGATGCTAAGCAGAACTTAGGGCCTATCACCAAGTCTAACGCAATGTCTTTTTATATCAGTAATACGACCGATACTAATACACGGCATATTGGTATGGTGGCAAGCCACAGAGAAGTCCACATATCTAAAGCTGAAGGAAAAGGACCAGTGGGGCCACGGGAGTGCTGAGATCCACTCCAACAAAAGCACTGGGCATTGATGGAAACGAAATGACGGACACTCTTGCAAAAGCCGGGGTCGCTTTAAGCCAAGAAGCAACATTGAACATGCCTATACCTTCGTACGGACGCTATACAGAAAGATAGAAGAGATAGCGCAGAAAGAACCTCTAAAATTATGTGCAAGGCAAGAGACAAAAAACTTACGCACTATATGTTGCAGCTCCATAGAAGAGACTATAGACTGCTTATTGGCATATTAGCTGGTCACTGCCTAGCAGCCGATCACGCAAAAAATCTAGGCATCACGACAGCGGACTCCTACAAAAAATGTAAGGAACCTGGTGTGGCAGAAACTCTAGAACACCTCATCTGCAGCAGCCCAGAAATCGCCACGACAAGTTCAAAACATCTGCACTCCCCAAGTCTTAACTCTCTGGAAGTGGCGGCAAGAAGTTCCCCCAAACAACTATTGGCAAACAATAAACAAAAAAGCACCTGGCATTACTAAGGGCCGCAAGGCCTATGTGTGGCCCTTATATGGGGCTAGCCGGAACTTCCATATACGACAGCCTTGTCTCAGTAGGTCTTTTTTTCAGAGAGACCCATGTACTGCTCAGCATTTTAAGTTCAGTCTGGCCTGCGCTACTCACAGAAATATTTATTGAAGTGTCGGGACAACATGAGTGCAGAAAACTAGATCGAGTGGAAGATGATACTCCATTTTGAAATTTCGTATTTCTTACAATAACGTCCTGGAGGGGGATCTATAAGCCTCTAACCCCCAAGTGACAATTAAGGGAGGGCAAAGACACACAGAGAGGACTTTGAACTCCTAATACAGAAAAAATAACCTAGGCACGCAGTGTAATGTGCTTCCTAGGCCAGTTCACCACCAACCTTGACTTGCCGTGACTTTGATATTTGTAATTATTTACAAATTGAAAACTTAATAATATCATAAAATGGCCGGCTTGTCCCCTTCGCTGGGTCATTAATAAATAAGAAATAAAGAAATGATAATGATTCGTTGCTCTTGCTGCCCTGTCCCCTCCGGTGGGTCGTCAGTAAATCTTGGCTTGCATAAAATGTAAAACACTTGTGATGCGACTTCATTGCGTCACACTCTCCCAGCTCGTCAGGTGATGTAAGAATATAGTAATATGTTTGTGATTATTGCCATGGATCTGAAATCAAACTTCTCCCTCTCTTCCCAGATATCGGAACTTTTTTCGGGATCATTTGTCTGAGCGTTTAACGTAGCCTGACCAAGCGGATTCTAACTAAAGCCATTTCTTCTCCGTCATCGCGTTCTGGTGACAGCTTTAACACGTTCAATAGCGAAGGCAACGCGGGCGACGGGATGAGAGATTCAAGGGTCATGGCCACGATACCCAAGGACGGGGGTGACGAAACTTCGTATAACTCCTGGTGTACTTAAGCCCCTGGTTGGATTGCATGGAGTCGCTTTCCTTGTCAGATAGCACGGGCGGTGACGTCGCGGGGGTACCAGTTCCTCCTCATCACTGGTGTGGTTGTACTTAACCTCAATGTCACTTCTCTCTTTTGGTGAGGCCATCGTCAGCGGGCTGGGATCATAGCATCCTGGTGCTTTGCCATAGTGGAGTATAACCCTCTATCACCTCTAGACGCCATAATCTGACAAGGTTTGCCGTTGGGAGCTCCTCCATACTTTCGAGCAATGAGTCTTGGAAACGCTCTTCGCGGTGCTCATTGCCGCCGGTGTACGATGAAGGTTTAGCAGCTTCTTGTACTGACTCGTTGAAATGGTCGTCGAATGGTTTGACGGCCTCTTCAATCAATTTGACGAGTGTTTTAAAGTTCCTATGGGACGGTATGGCTGAGCAAAGGAAATTCAACAACGAATTTGCTATATAGTTATCTATGTTCTCTCGGTGCGGTTGCATGACTAATATTACTAATGTTACGCAGTGTTTCAACTAATAAATAATTTTTGTTCCCCCAGAGTACGACTTTTTTAGTTGCGCATTCAGTGTAAGAACCCGCTGGCCAGGAGTTTCCCTTTCGTTAACATTGGGAAAGCGCACCATCCAGCAAGTGGCCCCCGCTGACTTCTGTCTATTTAACCGAGGGGCAAAGGGGATCTGGCCTGCTCTGCTCGCTGATCACTATTCTTGGGCCGGGTCAGGGAACTCTCGTGTCATACAAGCCCTTGTGGCCCCCTCCCATGGGGACTTCTGCTGGTCACCTGGTGAAAATTCGACTGCAGTCAACTGGGAGTATGGGGTCTTTTTTTGGTTACCGGGTGAAATATGAGCTGCAGGCAATAAAACTGGGGGTGAAATACGGCCGTCGATAGTCATCGAGTTCATGGATTCGGTCGGCCTGTTGGTCGTCCTTGGTGTCATCGGACGTGTCATCGGACGTGTCATCGGACGTGTCATCACCGAAACACATTGTAGGCGGACTACATTGGGAGAGATAAATTTATTTATTTTGAATGGTCGCTCGTATATGGCTGCAAGCTTAGCGGCAAATCCTTCAGCCGCCGTGAACAAATGATGTTGCTCCAGGAGTACCACGGATCCGAGTGCCCATCTCAATTCTCTCTGACGAAGGTTATAAAGCTTGCTTTGTTTTTTTTTAAAGCCCCGCTGTGTACTGTCTCGGATTCAGCGTTAAACTGTAGGTCCCTTTCTCTTGTGCGAAAAGTTATTAGCACACACACCAAGAGATTGTGAAAAGCTTGGCTTGGCCCTTTGGGGCTGTATAGCCAATTTTACATTTACTCGAACTGTTCTTGTAATCGAGCGGCCTTGATTTCTGGTTCTTCATATGGTATACCGTGTCCAGAGATAAGAAGGAGTTTATCCCAGGTGCTTTGTTGGCCCTCAATGAACTGTGCCACCATAGTCTTGATGCTATGATTGGCTCGCTCCGTGGGGCTATGCTTCAGCGTTACCAGTTTACCAGATTTTATATCCGTTACTCATAGAGTAAAAAGGATACAATAAAGTCGTGCAACAGTAAGTAACAGGCAAAGGGAATCATTTCCGACCACATAAAGTATTTATATTCTCGATCAACATCAACTGCCGAGTCGATATAGCCTTGTCCGTCTGTCCGTCCGTCCGTCTGTATGAACACCTAGATCTCGAGGACTAGAAGAGCTAGAGCAACCATATTATAAATGTAGACTCCTATTGTCTGCCCGCAGATCAAGTATATTTCAAATTTTTGCCACGCCCACCACCGCCTTCACAATAAAAATTGCCAATTTTACGATATCGATCTCAAATTACAAACTTAAATTTATATTTAACGGAGTGCAAAAACGTTGCATACGTTTCGGATGTTCTCCTCAGGAACACAGGAATGCTTTATAATATCTTCCCATGAGTAACGGGTATATTGAAGTCGGTTAGGGCCGACTTTAACTTAAGCTCTCTTTTTTCATTTGTGAAGTAAATTTCTGTGTGCACGTTTGTAAGTGGGACCCGGCATAACCCTCTAGCCCCCTAAGTTTCATTGGAGGACTAGTGACGCATGGCGAGGATCTGCCAACAGGACTACCAAATTCGCCTCGTTCGCTATGGTTTCACCTGGTACGAGGTAGCGTTGGTGGGACAGGAGAGGGTACAAGTCGTTCTTCTGCGTGGTAAATTTATGTGTGCACGTGTGAGAGTGAGTGGTTCATGGCGTGGATCCTACAAACGGTGTTGTAGGAAAGATTCGCCCGCTTTGGTGTCACCTGGGATGTACCGGACGTAAGTGTCAATGAATAGGTTATAATTCGGCTATGTCTGGTAATTCTGGGAATTTAAGTGCACGAGTGTCAAGTATCGTGGAACATGCCATCTGTCGCCTAGCCCCCCTTAGTTATCACTTGAGATTTGGTGGCACTTGGTGTGGACAGTTGTGCCAGCGTCGTAGTTTTGCCAAGGGCGGAATGAACGTGAGTAAAGCTGGGCAGATTAAAAAAAAATAATTCATAAATGTGTTTGAGTCTCTGTTCCCCCACACGTCGTCACTCCAGGACCTTATTGTAAGAAATACGAAACTTTAAAATAAAGATTGGAAAGTACCATCTCCCACTCCATCAAGCTTTCTGCAAAATGGGTGCCCTCCCGGCACTTCAATACATATTTCTGTAAATCCGCATTTACACGGTGAAGAAAACTTCATAAAGATTTTGTTTGTAGGAAAGAGGTGTAGGGGGCAATCGAAGGAGGCAAAGCTTCATGGCCTCTGCTGACAATGAAGTTTTTCGATAGTTTCTCTATGCAAGGGTTAGATTTTTTGTCGATCGATAACATGAGTTGATCGAACAAGCGCGGCAGTTTTAGAGTTGTCTCTCAGCAGCTTACTACTTTTTCGCCCGATCGATCCTATGGCAGCTATTCGCAACAGTCATCTGATCCGGTCGGTTACGACAAATGTGCAGCGTATTTGTACTTCGTGCAAAGTTTGGTTAAGATTGCTTTAAAACTGACGGAGGAGATAGCATAGAAACGGACGGACATGGCTATATGTATCAACTAAGCTCGTCATGCTGATCAAGAATATATATTTTTTATGTGGTCGGAGATGCTTCCTTCTGGTCGTTACAAACATCAGGACAAATTTAATATACGCCCATAGTAAGATGCGACTTCCATCTAAAACCTCTGCTGATATTTGGGTCCTAGCACCCGGTTGATACAGAACTTCACGTCAAGAATCAATTTAAAACTTTATCCAAGCACAACCAACACGATCTCCCACAAGGGAGCAACCAGTATGTAAGCAGCCTCGGGCTACTGCTCATTCCGCGGTACCAATCTAAGCCCCAGGATTGGTTGAGGGAGTAAAGACTGGGGTGCGCAAGGTCGTCAGACCAGTCATGATGTCACAATAATTCGAGACAAAACTTTTCCAACTTCCATATGAGCACCAACAGTTTGTCTCTTCTTCTGCAAGCGCCAAAAAGAAACACGCCCTCCAGACGCAATGCGGATCTGGAGACGTGCAAGATAAATAAAAAATGTAATACATTTTTACAAGAAAAAAGAATTATTTATATTTATGTTTTTATATCGGATTACTGATGTTGCTTTACATCAGATCACATTGTCCCGAATAGGCAACAACTCTGTTACAACTCTTCCTGGACTGCTTCTGGAGACTCTCCATGTCACTGCCTCAAAATTATTTTTAGTGGTAAGGTCCCAAGTTAATCACATTTGTCTCTACGGCATTAATTAGCAAAATGTATCTTCCTCGTTTAAGCGCGTCAAACGATTTTTACGCTCACCTTTCTTTTCGGACATTTTTTTCGCATCTGACCGTCAAAATATAGAGAAATTGAATAACTTTGGGCGCCCAAACAAAGCTCGAACAGCTGTTCATACTATCTACATATTCAGACCTCGACGTTCGATGTTCGTGTGGATTTTACGGCCAGACTTTTCGTTAGTCTGCATTAATAAAGTGTTTTTCGTTTGGGAGCGGTTTTTTGGAGTACTCCGTACCGTGCTTTAACAAAAAAATGATTCCGTTCAATAAATATGGTTGGTTGTTGTTGGGGTATTTTTTTATGGTTTATATAAGTTTTGGATTATAGCTGGCACCAGGTCAGGTTTTTGAGTGTGTCTTCAGAAAAATAACTCCACTATTTTTGGTTTCCCTCCGATATATATCAAATTCCATCCAGGGAATCAAACCGAATCGTATTTCGGTTCCGGTTCAGGTAAGTACCGAAACTAATGCTACGGTAAAAGTTTCTGTTTTGGTTCTGATATTATTACGTCGGGTCCGTACCGGTACCTAGATTTATATTTCGATACGTACCGGTATGGACCGCTTCAAAATAAAGAAAGACGGCCAGTCATAATAATTACACTCCGAAAAACGTGCGTTCTACTATTTCTTGCTCTTCTCAAGGGCAAATATGAAAACTTTGTATAGTTTTCATCTTCTTTATTTTGTTTTCATGATGTTTGATACCAATAAATTTTTATCCTCCCGTACCTGGACCCGAACTTCTCGTTCCTCTTCTTCTGTTTGAAAAAGGTTTGGTTTAAAGAATAGTAGTATTCCTGAAAGTGATTTGGTTTCGATTTGATTTCGCGAAACAGTTGATCACAGCTGCTTTATACAAAATGAGCAGTGTGCCCAGAAAATGTAAGGAAAGTAAGGTTGTACTAATTGATTTCGAGAAATCAGCCTCGTCGCTGATTTCGATTTGCTTTTGTTTAGGCATTCTCTTAGTGCATGACGTGGTCAAACATGGTCAACGGTTACATATCTGCACAGCTCTCCTAGAATGTTTGAAGTTACAAACTCTTCCACAATTACGTCCTGCCTCTTCCCCTTGGTATATGTCAGCTTGCATAAGTTCCTTTCTGTAACCATAAACAAATACATAATTAATTAAATTAACCTTAGTAAAGTTGCAGACTTCTTAAAACTAAAGTTTTAGCCCACATACTATTATTTAAGAAGATTGAATTTACAATTTCACTCGGCATTTTTTGCTTTCGCGCCATTGTTTAAATTTTGCGCCAATTGAAAGCAAATCAAAACGAGAAAGACAAGGCTAACTTCGTCTGTGCCGAAGTTTTGATACACTTGAAAACGCTTGTCTCAACGGTTAGCGACTTCGACCAAACTTCGCAGATCAGCCTAAAAACATTTAATATTACCCATGACCGTGATTGAGAGCGGTAATTTTGAGAAAAAAAACCCATTTTCCGACCGATCATTTGTATGGCAGCTACAAGAAGTAGTCATCCGATCCGGGCGGTTCCGACATATTAGCAGCGTGCAGACAAAAGAAGACTCTGTGCAAAGTTTCAGCTCGCTAGCTTCAAAACTGAGGGACTAGTACGCGTAGAAACAGACAGACGCACAGACGGACGGACGGACAGATGAACAGACGGACGGACAAAGCTTAATCGACTCAGCTCGTCATGCTGATCAAATATATATATATTTTAAGTGGTCAAGGATGATTCCTACTATGCATTGCAAACTTCTGGGCTAAATTATAATACACTTTTCAAGTGTATAACAAAATGAAATCAGGGTCGTTCCACCAACTCCTTTGCTTTTGCTTTCACGAAATCAAATCAACTTTCAGGAATACCACTGTCTTTAGTCAGTTTCTAAAATTATCGCAATATTTTGACCGTTTGTTAAATGGCAAAACTAATCCGTTTATTGATTTACATAGAAACTTCACTTTAAAGTCCAAGCACATTTGAAAGCCCTGGTAATGAATGAGGTTCATTCGGGTACTGATAAACGTTTTTAATAGCTTCGTTACCTAAAAGCTTCTTTACTAATAATATGTTTAATTTTTTATCAACAAATACCGAAAAATTCAATATCAGGTTTGATAGGTTAGATAAGTAGAGATTGCCAGGGGCTTGAACCCCCGGACCGAACCTCTTTAAAATTTCAGAGCCATGGTCAGAGCTTTTTGTTCTAAGATATAATGAGGATCTAAGAATATAGGATGAAACACTTATATTGAGAGTACAAAATAAACTTGGTTTAAGCCTACAAAAATTGAAATCAAAATCCAGAGGAAATGAATTAACCAAAGACCACGATGCTTATACTGTTCGTCAATAATCTACACTCACTCCATTACCAAAGTGTTAGAACCAGGAGAGAATTTTAAAAACAGATAGATCTTAAAATAATACGACTTTTTCGTAGCACACTTTTAAGAGTGGCCGTATGTGGCCCAGTGGTTAGTGTGCTAGACTGCTGGGCGGGAGGTCGTGGGTTCGATCCCGCCTCTGAACATCTAATAATAAAAGTTTTTTTCTTTCTTTAGAAAATAGCTTTTACACATACGGTCACCTTCACCAGCTATTGGCGCCAGCTGTGAAGTAACTAGCCATGAAAAAGCAAATTCTCAAACTTTGCCGTTCGGATCCGGCGTTAAACTGTGGGTCCCTTTCTCTTGTGCGAAAAAATTTAAAGCACACACGCGAAGAGATCGTGAGAAGCTTGGCTTGGCCCCGTTGTAGGAGCTGTATAGCCAACATTTACATTTACATTTACTTTTAAGAGCTTGCATTGTAAGTCGTCCTTCATCCAAAAAATTTTGTACTTGAACTAAGTACGATCTTTTCTTAAATTTTTCGGCAAAATGTAATTAGGAAATGTACTTGATTCAAGAACGTTTGTTCTCATTTTAATAATATTAACAGTCGTTTATCTATCCTAGAATGTTTCGTACTTAATTTCAGTACATCCAAGAACAATACATTCCTACTTGAAATTGTAAGTAAAAAACGGTATAAATACTATCCCGATCGATCAATAACTCTGCCGGTCGTTTTTTTCACATTTTTCTACATCACAATAAACATTTTTGAATGCATACGAATTAGGGGTGCTGTATACTTTCAGATGTAATTTTTTAAGGGTTTACAAAAAATTAAACTACATAAAAACTATAAGTGATATTAACAAGGGGGATTTTCATTCGATATGTAATCAGTTAAAATAAATTTAGAAATATTTGTTTTTGTTGCGGTTGTTGTTGTATTCCTGTTTAAAGTGAAGCAAAAATTTAAAACTCAGGCCCATGGTTGCCAAAAATTTAAAAAAACGAATTATCTGAAGGTAAAATTGAAAAGGAGGGTTTGTTAAGAATTGATGTAATTCTGGTGTGAACTAGGATATTTTGGATCGGTCAACAAACAGCGAAGTTATGGTTGCCAAGTCAAAATTTTGTAAATCGACTTTTTTCTCACTCCATTGGATTTAGCTCCGTTATTTTTCGACTGATCAAAAAGTCCTAGTTCACACCAGAATGGAGGGTACTACGAGTAATTAAAAAACAAATTTTAAAATCGGTCAATAGATACTCTTTAAATTTTTGCAACCATTTTGGAAAAAGTGGTTTTGAGATAATCGCATTTAAAGTTTCGACACCTGTATTCGATGAAATTCAAATTATTTTTGATCGATTTCATCTATGGATTTGATGCGTTTGGGTGTTAGCATTCACCAAAAACAAATTATTAAAATCGGTTAAAAAGCATGGTAACATGGTCAAAAAAAAAATGTCAAAAAATTTCCTTTTATAACTTTTTGAAGTTTTTCGACTAAAAAAAAAAAAACTTGGAATTACTCAAAATACGAGTGCGGATGAAAAATTTTTTCATATTAGAGAGTTGGGAATAAAAATAGTTTTTGTTTATTTCTCTAAAACATATTTTCGGATGTGCTTGAAAGTTTTACAGGACATTTATAAGACCCTAATAGAACGTTAAAGCAAATTACCGAAGGTATACAGTACCCTTAAGTGCCAACTTGTCAGTCTAGTTGTTGCTAACAGCCGAAACTGTACCGGCATAACGCTTAGGCTCTATTTGGTCTTTACGATTTCAAGAATATCGGTTCTCGGATTCCGGTGTATAAAAAATTTAAAATATCGGTTTTGGTTCCAGTTCTGGTTCCGAGTTTTAGTCGGTTCTTTCCGATATAAGGTTCCGGTTCTTGTTCCGTTTGGATTCCATGCTTCCTTCGGAATCCGTCTTTAGAAGAAGTCACTACGTCTGGCTTGTCAGCTATGGAGTTTAAGACTGACGGATATCTAAAACTACACCGTACAAAAAAATCGAGTTTATTTTGACATTAATTAACATTATATTTTTAAAATGCCAATTATTCATATCATTTGTATAGAGGAGAATGGGCAGTTCTGAGCCGCTGGGGGTTGTGAGCCACGCGAATATTGGACACAAAAACAAGTAAGATCGTTGCAGTCGAGTTGCCCGACTTCATAATACCCTGTACAATTGACAAACACACACATACACAAACAAACACACACGTACACATACACATAAACGCATTTAAAAACACGCACTCACACACACACACACGCACACGCGGGCGCAAGCTGCAAGCAATGAGTAATACGCAAAGCGTGTGGGGAGGGGGGGTGCAAAAATTGTTTCGTCAATAACTTCTGTGTTTTTGCTCAGATCTCTTTGTACGTTTCAGAATAGATTGATTAAGGGCCTAAGATAATATATATTAAGCGACGATGTTGTAACTTTAAAATTGTGGCTCTGACAGTTTTTTGCGGTTTAAGGGGGGAGGGGGGGAATTTAGCAAATCTGAAACAAACTTGATCTGCGTACGGCCTATACCTATGTACATGCAAAAATTTGTATCTCTATCTCTTATAGTCTCTGAGATCTACGCGTTCATACAGACAGACGGACAGACGGACGGACGGACAGACGGACAGACGGACGGACGGACAGACGGACATGGCTAAATCGACTCGGCTGTTGATGCTGATCAAGAATATATATACTTTATAGGGTCGGAAATGCTTCCTTCTACCTGTTACATACATTTGCACAACTTCATGATCCCCTTTTACCCATCTAATGGGTACAGGGTATAAAAATGACAACTTTTTGTTTATGTCAAGTGTCTTCCTTCTAATTACCTAACTTTTGGCATGCAAACTATCAGTCAACACGTTCTTTACGTTTGTGCTCCAGAACTTTTAAAAAGTTTTCTCGACCACACCATACAGCTCTTCGCCTGTGTGGCGGAACAGAAGACCATAATTCTGGGTACCGTTTAGATACCTCAATACACGCTTTGCTGCCTTCCAATGCTCGATGCTGTAACCAGAGTTAAATTGACTTAAAAAGTTCACAGCATAGGCGATGTCTGGTCGTGTCGTAACTGCAATAAACATTAAAGCACCGATTAAATTTTGGTATGGATACCTGCCCATGTCGTCCTTGTCCACATCTTCTGGACGCCTTAGAGTGCACTTTGCCTCTATAGGTGTTGGTGCTGGCTTGCAGTCGACCATGCCAAATCTTTTCAGTATGACGTCGACATATCTTCCTTGAGACATGAACACCTGTCGCTTTGACAAGTCTTGCTCGAATTCAATACCCAGACAGCTTTTTACAGGACTGATGTCCTTCATCTTAAACGCTTTGCTAAGGTGTTCCTTGGTTCGCCTTAGCCACTTCGGATGATTCGATGCCAACAATAAGTCATCTACGTAGATTGTGACCAAAAGAATTTTCTCCCCTTGCCGCTTTACGAAGAAACATGGATCTTGTTTTGTTGGCTCCAGTCCGACCTCTTGCAGTTTCTCTGTAAGTTTGAAATACAACCGCAAGCCTGATTGTCGTAATCCGTAAAGAGCCTTCTTTATCAAACAGGTAGGATTCTTCATCCTATTTTGTTCCTTGCGCCATTGCTTCGCTGCTGCAATATGTTTCGGTTCACCTGGCTTCTGGCTCGACCCAATCGATGCGCCAGATTCCAGTCGTTGCAAGAATTCTGAGAAACCTTCCGGAACGTCCATATACACCTGTTCCTCTAACTCGCCATTTAAGTAGGCTGTGACGACATCCATTTGATGTATCTGCATATCTGACTCTGCTGCTAGGGCTGTGAGCAACCTTACTGATGTAGATCGTACTACAGGTGAGTATGTTTCGTGAAAATCTTCTCACGGTCGTTCCGCACATCCTTTAGCTACCAGACGGGCTTTCTTTTTACCAGTAGCTGAGCCGTCGTCCTTTGTTCGAAAGACCATCTTGTTGCCGATTACTTTTCGATCGCTCGGCCTCTCAACAACTTCCCACGTGTTGTTTATGATATGTGCCAAATACTCATCTTCCACTGCCCTGGCCCATTCGTCGGCGTCGCTGGAGCTCATCGCTTCGTTTAACGTTGTTGGATCGTCTGAAATGGCCGCAAATGCCATCTCACATTCCTCGAATAAATCCTCAGCCGATGACTCATCGCTCACGTCATCGTTGCACTTGTCGCTAACCTTTTCGGTTGTTGGCTGATATACCATTCGTGGTCTGCCTGGTTGCCAAGTCCTTCTTAATGTTGGTCGACCTCTTCCTCGTTTTTGCTGTGGTGCTTCCATATCTTCAGCTTCCTCTTCACATGATGAACTGTCGTGTTGCAGCGGCTGCTGCCCATTTTTGTTCGAACTGATTTCGATCCCATCTTCGTGTTCATCATCGTAAAAATCTGAATATTCGCTTCTAAAACCTGGAATATTTACAAATTTTACATCGCTGCTTATTATAACATCACGCCTCTTCGGCGAATACAAACGATATGCTTTTGATGTCGAATCATTACCAACTAGTACGCATTCCTCAGACCTGGATTCGAACTTGTCCTTATTTTTGGATTTTGTGAGTGCGTACGCTTTTGTACCAAAAATACGCATGTATGTTACCGTTGGTATTTTCGATGTCCACTGTGTGTATGGGATATCACCTGACAATGCTTTTGTGGCACACCTGTTTCGGATGAAACAGGCCGTATTTACTGCCTCAGCCCACATTGATGGTGGGGCACCAGATTGCCTCATCATGCATCGGGCCATCTTGATGAGTGTGCGGTTGTGCCTCTCCGCGATCCCATTCTGCTGCGGAGTGTACGGTGTTGTCAGCCGTCGCCTTATCCCATGCTTCCCTAGAAACGCATCCATATCTTTGTTGCAAAACTCCGTTCCGTTGTCCGTTTGCAATGCTTTCACATCTTTGCCAGTGAATTTTTCCACTGCAGTTTTATACTTTTTGAAAGCCTCGTACACATCGGATTTTTGCCTGAGAAAATAGATTTCACAGTAGCGACTGAAATCGTCAATAAAGGTGACGAAATATTTGCGGCCACCAGTTGATTGCGTGCGCATGGGCCCGCAAACATCGCTGTGCACTATTTCCAGTAGATCGCTTGTTCTTTTCTCAGTTGCGCTTTTATAGCTGTTCGCCGTTTGTTTTTCACTGATGCACACCTCGCATTTGGACAGCTTCGCGCCTTCGTTAATTTTTAATCCGTGTACCTTTCCAGACTTGGACATGCTTATTAGATCGCTTTGGTTTACATGTCCCATTCTGTAATGCCAAATATCAATTTCCTTTTGCTTTTCAGTGCTGATCTGGTTTGCTTGTTGCTCCTCTGCATCCAAATAATACAGATTTCCATAGCGCTTTGCTCGGAGCCACACTTTGTTATTGTTTTTCACAACAACAGCTTCGTTTTTGCGAAATCGCACTTCGTAGCCTTTGTCAGTGATTTTGGATACTGACAATAGGTTCTGTCGCAAATCAGACACAAATAAAACTTCTTTTAGCGTAATTTCGTTTGCTTGCTCTTTTTCGTTAGCTTTCACTGTGATGTCTATTTCGCCTATTCCTTCCACTTTTGCGGTGTGGTTATTCGCCAGATGTAGTGTCTTATCGATAGTTGCCAATTTATCGAATGCATTTTCATTCGCACACATGTGCGATGTGCAACCACTATCGATACACCATAAGCCGCCTTGCTTCTCGGCGTTATTTGCGTATTCACTTATGTTTAGAGATTTTTTCTTACTCTTGCTTTGGTCTGTTCCACCTTTCTCACTTTTGGAACTGTTCTTTGCATTTGCTTTGCAATTTCTAGCCAGATGACCAACTTTATTACACGAATAACATTTTCTGTTTTCCATTTGCGACGTGGCCTTCTTGTAGTTGGACTTTTGACGATTAGCGTACATTACGCTTTGCTCTTCGCGATTGCTTTTCGCTCTTCGCGCTTCTGACTCTTCTAGAATTTTCACTCGAAGTACACTTGGACTTGGCAAATCATCTCTTGACTCCATAGCACAACGAAACGTTTCATATGAATCCGGCAGACTGTATAACAAAAGAATTGCTAATAAATCATTGCCAATTTCTTTCAACTTGTTCACGGCATCAAAAAAATCATGGATATGCTGGCGTACGTCTCCATCCTCATTCATACGTGACAACGCTATTTTCTTCAATAGACCGGCTTTTCGCACTGGCCCTTTGGATTGAAACTGTTCCTGTAACTTCAACCAACATGCCTTGGACGAGTTGCATCCGTCAAGCAAAGACAACTCCGATGCGCATACCGATAATATGATATCTGCGCGTGCCTTCTCATCTTGCAGCAACCACACAGCTCGATCTGATGCAGCCTCCGGACACTCCTTTGTGCCCGCCACATATGGCCATAAATCGTTCTTCACGAGTACAGCACGCATTTTCAATTTCCATGTGTCGTAATTCTCCGCGTTTAGCGGCTCAATTTTGATGAATGCTCCCGCCATTTTTCACGGCTTTTATTCGATCACTTTACTTCAATTTGTCTTTATTTTTCCGTACTGTCACCTGGGCCCATAACCTGTTGGAGGTTTCAGGAATATTGCAGTGGGGAAAATAAGTTACATGACAACTACGACGTTCCGGAAAATAATACAATGCGTTTATTCAATGATTGCGTCTTGCTACGTTACAGACTAATACTCTAATGGCCGACGACTCTTACATTCTTGAGTGTGACCAGGTTGTTACTTTGTTATAAATGCCTTCATATGCGTAATTTTAAACACGATATCGATCTGGGCGACAATATCTTACCATTCAAATTCAAGAACCAGCCGTTATATAACAGTTTTATTCACTGGAAATTTATTTACTAAAAAATTTCTCGTTTTTGCGAAAACATTGCTCCACTAAAAAGGCTATATCTTCTAAAGTATTTCGAATTTCCAAAAAATCTTTTTGGGGCGATATTCTCAAATATCCAAGCTATAAAAAAATGCAAAAACAAAAATCGAAAAAAAAATTTTGCACATAGAGAATACCCGCTTAAAGCACGAATTTAATACATTTCAATGGGTGGCTCACAACCCCTCACAAACTTTTGAAATGTCAAAAAATCACTTTTTTCCCAATATGAAATAAAAGACCCCAAAAATTTGAATTATTTCAGTCACGCAGTGACACTGCTATGGAGGATCATTGGTCTTATTGTTCAACCACCTTGCGGAGCTCAAAGGCAAAAGAAATTAATTACAACAATTGGAAAAGCAAAAGCAACACGTTCAAAAAAATATAGCAGAATTCTAGGCTGAATCGTGGTCTCGTCCCATAGCAAATTGGAGTCCCCAACTCGTTATTTGGCGAAATCAAGGTTTATAAGGAAGTCTGCGTGGTCGTTTAAATGTGAATATGCAAACCAAAAGTCCGCTGATGATAAGATGTGGTTATCTTTGAATCAGCGATCGTTGTACGGACATACCAATTGCTATTCCAAATTGTTGTAATTAATCTCTGTTGATTTGTGTTGATTACATTGAATTGCAACTCTCCACCGACCTCAAGCCAGCCAAATGCAAAACTTTAATTTAATTAAGTTTAAAAAAAAAATTTTGATTTTTGGCGAACCCCCCATCTTCCCCTACATAAGTAATATGAAATAGTTTCAGAAAGAAATTAAAAATGTAATAATAAATCAAAAATACTGTTTTACAACTTTTGAATATATGAATTTAAAATTGTACATAACGAACTAAAATTGATTGCAAAAATATCAATTTCAAATGTAAAATAAAAAAAAATGTATCAGCATAACGGTACGTGACCTTAATTATTCTCAGAGTTTATTTGCTGATGTCTAGTCCCTTTGCTATGGTGATTGTGCTTGTGCTTGAATTTATATAAGTTTATACTCATTCGCCTGAAAGGGTTATGTTCGTGCTCTATTGTTTTCACATACTCATATGGCATAGCAAAGGTATTTTTTCTTTTGTGAAGCAGCCAGTTGGAACCAACTACTTTGGCTTTGGCTAAAAAAGACACTGTTTGTCATGCACACATATATGTACATTCTGATACCTGCATAGTGTATGTAAAACTTATCATCAAATGTAACGCTCGTACATGATACATATTACACACGAGGGCTGCCTGACAAGTTGGCCATATGCAACGAAATAAATTTATTATGGGTATTCTTTTCAGATAGTCAGACGAACAAGAATAAGAAATTTTCGGAGAATGATACCTTGTACATACATGGTACCCCCTCCTTGCTCCACGAGAGCCTTATGTAATACAACTATTTGTCCCAGCTATTTTCCTGCTTGGCAGTCGTGGACAGGAAAAAGTAACCGACTGTTTGTTAAATAGTTAGCCGAGAGCAGCCAGAAGCAACGGGATGTAGCGAAGCGGAAAGGCTTTCCAACCCCCACTTGCACATTTACTGTGGCAGCTGCAAGAGCGTTCGTATCTGTCTACATACATGTGTGTACGTACAAGTGGCTGTGGCACGGGCTATAAGTTTATGACTAACAGCTCACGATCGGCACAGACGAGGCAGTGCCGGCATTGGGTCTGTAGTGGTGCGTGGCTGGGTGGGTTGTTTTCTTTTCGGCTCTCTAGCATGCGTTGTTCTCTGTTGACGGTTTGGCGATCCTCCCGACGACCGACAACATTCAGTCGTGATATACCAGACACTTGTGCTTGACCATGCACAGCGCGCGGTAAAACCTACATTATACGGAATTGTTCAAATTTTGCCACTGTGTTCGAAAAAACTGAAGTGTTGGAAATAAGTTAATATGCAAACTGCGGTTGTTTGTTTCGTTGCGATAGCACTGTTCCATAGAGGTACGGAGGAGTTCTATTGAAAAATTTAAAAATTTGCAAAAAATGATTTTACATTCGCGAACTATTTATAAATAAAGAAATGAAATCATTTCGGCAAGAGAATATGTAGTATACGTACCAGTGCCTACATATATGCGAACTTGTACATATAAACATTCAAAAAAGTATACACAAACATATCTATAAATATGTACTGTGGATAAACAGACTAATGTTAAAGACGTATGTAAAAATCATACATGTGCACAACCAAGTAATAAAACGGACCTTCAAATGATTTTCTGTGTGGGTGAACAGTAATTTATTATTTTAATAGAATTCAATTACGAGCTAATGTCCGCACAAACAACGAATAAAATATAATTTATATTGCATTTGACTGGAACTACTTAAGTCTGCCGTCATGTTTCAAGGATGTACTATATTTTAAAACGTTCGCGTTTTTTTACTTTAATAATTTATTTCTATTTTTAAAAGAATTGGACATCTGTTTAACCAAATAGGTGATCATTTCCGTACAAGATTTCTTTCGCTTACGCATTCTGGGTAATGGTTTGAAAACATTTTTTACATATTTTGGATTATACCAAAATCCATTTAGTATTAAAATCTGAAAGCTTCTCCAATATCGAATTTAAAACTGGCGAATATAATGACTTGTTCCTTTTGAGCTATGTACAACAATTTTCCAATTTCTTTTAAAAAGGTTTTGACTACTAAAACCAAAAAGTAACTTGATCTCATTCACTATTGTCGAAGCTACAAAGTCCTTGCAGCATGCTTTCACGCCAAAACCAAGATTTCGGAAACCTTATAAAATAGTAATAGCTAACAGCTGTTTGAAGGTTCTTATTTGGTGGGAACGCATGCTGCTGGTTTTCACAGCTTCGACAAGGAAAGTTTCAACAAAGGGACCTGAAATCTATTACATTACAGTGTGAGCGAGCTTTCCGCAGCTTTAATGATGCCACTCGCCACCCAGCCCATGTATTTCCTATAAAAAACAACTAAGAAAGTCGCTCAAGCCCGACTATAATATTTACTCTGTACCTGTGAAAGTGTATTTATGCTCAGTATGTATTTTGATGCTCCAGATACAGCAGACAGCTGCGGCAAACCTCTATCACTTACCATCTCTGTGCGTTCATACGAACAGACAGACAGAAAGACATGGCTATATCGACTCGGCATAGATGGTTCTGAATTCCAACGAGTGTTTTTTTTTAATTTTTGACATATTTTTATAGTTTTGTCTACGAAAAACTATAATACTGCGATCGTTCTGCTTTGCACTGTCAGTTTTTGAATATACCATGCGCTCCTTAACTGGTTCTGCTATTACCTAAAATACTTTGTCTGTTGTCAAGTCGATTTGAATTACAATATTAATTGAGCTCAGTTCTCAGCTACATCTACGGACCAAGGATGCAGTATATTTGGGATGCGGCTGTTATCGAAGATACAAAAAGGCGAGGATAACGAATATACCAAACTAACAATGGACTTAAAACAAATTTTATTTCATCGGGGCATTTGACTTCTTTGGGGAAGTTTTCAAATCGGTTTATTCCATTTGTACCACAAATCTTTTGTGACTTACCTTAACGCTTTATATTAATGTATGATTTAATATGAAATTCTTCTGGCAATAACAAATTAATGCAGTTATTGCAATCGTGTTAAATTTTGCTGGTCACCAAAGGCAAATACAACGGACCATCTCTTAGTGAACGGAATTGAGCAAACCAAAAGTTTTTGGCACTTAAGTACAAACTGAAAGCTGTAATGCTTCTTCAAACAGGGCTGCAAACCTCATTAAAAACGGAAGGAATTTACTCTGGCGTTTGAACCCGCGAAATTTTTTGGGTTCGGGTTCACGGAGCGGGTTCAGAAGAGTGAACCGGGGTTCTGCTCCTAGCTAATTCAGCAAACATGTACGTAATCGACTACATCAACGTGAATTCGAGTTTTTAAATAAGTTTTTATACATGCAGTATATTTCTAGTGTCGAAAGTCGATTAGAAACTAATGCAAAATCATTTTAAAGTTTTATTGACTCGAAAATATGGCAAACTTACCTCTTATACTATTGCTCATCAAGCTTTACGGTGACAGTACGAAGCCTTAGATTTAGGTGTTGTGTTCGACTCTAAATTTCAGTTTTCTGAGCATTTAAATTATATCCTCTCCAAAGCTAATTCAATGTTTGGCTTTTAAAAGCGAAATTCTAATCAATTCTATGATCCTTATACACGGTTGAGTCTGTACTCTGCCTTAGTGCGTTCCAGAGTTGAATATGCTTCGCTTATCTAGAATCCTTCCGCTGGCGTTCATGTGAATAGGCTGGAGCGTTTCATGCACATTTCTACCCTTGAGGATAAGGAGGACAATTGCGTCCTTAATTATTTTAAATGACATTAAGTCGGTAATATTAATTGTCTTTTTCTACTTTCCCAAATTCCTTTCAATGTTCCGCCTAGATCTTTGAGTGCCATGGTTCCATTTAGAGTGGGGACTCACAGGACCAATTATGCCCTTAATGATGCAATATTAAGAGCCCTACAATCGTCTTCCAGTTGGCATGCGGTTCGATTTTTACAACAACAATGTTACTTGTAGTTTAGTTATTACTGTTAATTTTAAGTTTATTGTAGTAACCAGTTAAGGGGGTATTCTCCATGTTCACCGTTTTTTTTTAAATTTTTTTTTTTTCATTTTTTTATAGCTTAGATATTTAAGAATATCGCCCCAAAAGAATTTTTGGAAACTTGAAATACTTCAGAAGATAAAGCCTTTTTTGTCGACCAATGTCTTTGATAAAGAGAGCAATTTTCTAATTACTTGAAACTTTAAACGCATTTATCTCGAAACCACTTTTTTTTAACAAAACCTTTTTTATTTGGACACCCACTTTGACGGCCGAGAACTTTTTAAACAGCCCTCGTATCGAAGCAGTAAAAAATTTTTTGGTTACTCTTATCTGTTTGTTTACACAGAAAAAAAAACGTCGAGATATTTTCAATCTTTTAAATCTTAAAGTAAGCCCGGCACGAGCTTGAAAACTCAATCTCGATTTCCAGGATATTATACACAATTCAATCTTTTAAGGATTGGTCCATTCCTTTCGAACTTGTATCATTCCAAATGTGCCACAATCCCTTTCAAGATCACATGACCATAAATTAGAGAGCGAGAGCGAAGAAATATAAGTAGCCTTTCAGACACGCTGCAACAACCAATGGGTATGGTGGTGTGCGATAAGATGCTGTTCCATTCCTTTTCAGTGCGAATCGTCGTGTGTTCGAATCCCAGTGGATATATGTACTCCTTCTTAGGATTTTACGTTTTTTCAAAAATATCTTTTGTATGGCAGCTATACTTTATAGATGTCCGATTTTCATAAAACTTGGTGAAATTGTGTGAAGGCATAGAAAACTTATAAATACGAGGTTTGGGGACGATTGCGTTGAAGACAAAAAAGTTTTTCTCACTAGAACTACTTTGTCGACCGATCGTTTCTATAGCAGCCGATTCCGACAAATGTTCTGCGCATTTGTACCAAAAGACTTCGTGCAAAGTTTGGTTAAGATAGCTTTTAAACTGACGGAGGAGATAGCATAGAAACAGACGGACCGACGGACCGACAGACAGACGGACCGACGGACAGACGGACCGACGGACATGGCTAAATCAACTCAGCTCGTCATGCTGATCAAGAATATATATACTTTATGTGGTCGGGGATGCTTCCTTCTATGCGTTACAAACATCTGAACAATTTAAATATACCCTCTCCAACGGTATAATAAATCGAAACAAACTTAGGGCCGATTTCTCATCTTCTACACAGAGCTGTCTGTCACATAAACTAACAAATAGCAGTGTAAAATCTATGACTATTTGACACATGGCAGCTATCTGGGAGAACAGAAATCGGTCGATTTCCCTTCTATCAAATAGCTGCTATGTGTCAGAAGCTCTATGTAGAAGATGAGAAATCGACTTTTATACATTTTGTTCATATTTATATAGATGTTTAGAGGCTTGATAATATCATATTCGAGCTTCGATCATCGGACGTTTTAGCAGGCTTCAGGTCAATTAATCATGGAGTACAAGAGATAAAATGTACACTGCCTCTGAATTTTGAGTGCTAATAAGCGATAGTCAGCATTCAGTTCTTATTTTTAGTGTTGGAAATCACAGTGCTTAGAGTGAGACGAGAGAAATGCACGCTTTCTGAGTGCGAACAGCTAAATAATTTCCAACCCATCAGTCTATTTATTTAGTTGGAAGTGCAAAACTTAGTTGGAAGCACTTATCACAATGACAATTACGAATACAACAGTCAATGAAAAAATAAAGAAGACTTAACATTTAACATACGTGGGGGAAATTCTATCCCCTCGGTTTACGCACTTGTTATAAGTCATTCATTAGTGCGTCTTCTAGCAATTTTTCATTATTACTGATATGCATATGTGTTGCACGAACAGCTAAAAAAAACAAATGTGTCATTGTCAAGTTCTTTACAATGATAGTTTTTCCAATACTTTAAAGCATAAAAAATGCTTTTCATCTTAATCGGATGATAAACATGGTAATTAACACAGTGCTACAGTGCGAAATAACCTGGGTATTGGCATGGCTGTAGAGCAGTTTTCCTCGGGGACCCCCAAAATCTGAAGTTTTGGCCCAAAAACCGTTTATTGATCATTTTGCTCACTTAACTTGAAATATCTCGCGAATGGACCTTCTAATTTTATATAACTTTGCCAATACTGATAGCGACGAGAAGATTCTAATATATTATATTCATGGGTTTTATGATATTTTTCCGCGATGCCAATTTCCAGGTTTTTACAATTTTTGGAAGTTTGTAGCAATACTTTGTAATATTAGAAGTAAAGCAAATTGGCTTTGAGCTATAGCGGTCAATTTTAGCATATCCCTTTTTTATTTGGTCTGTTTGCTTACCATCTTCAGTTTCATCTTCTGAAGCTACCTTTATTTATTTACAAAAATACATATGGAAAGCTTTCTTTCTTCTCTGTTGCAAAAGTTGACCTTTTTTGTAATCCTGTGTAATAATAATCTAATTAATTTGCAATATTTAGAACTAGAAATAAATAATTAATACTGGAGGCTAGAGTAAAGGTCCCTGCTTAAGGATATGTATTAATATTGGTTAGAAGTCAAACACAGAATCCGCAGAATCCGATCACTGTTGAGTTTTATTTTGAGCGAACAAACTAATGATTATCACTGAAGAAAAACGTAAAAAGTTTCCACCAAAGTTGACCTTTTGGGCCAAAAAATAAAAAGTGGTTAAAAACAATATATTTTTATCGAATTTGTATAGGGAAACAGCCAAATTAAGCTTATGTAAGCTAATCTTACATTTATTAATAACCCAATAACCCCGGTTTCACGGCCGGGCTATCAAAATTTTTCTCATTCATTCTCAAAAACTGTCCCATGCTACATGTTCCGTGCGAAAATGCTTCAGCTTACATTTTGAAAAAACTGTAAATTATTTTTGGGTGAAATTAAAACCATTTCAAAGAGATATTAGTGCACTACATTCTAAAATTTATCGCATTAATATATAATCCGTTTTATTTTTATTTTTCTGAAAGTTTTCAGTCATGCGTATGATTGTACCGTTCGACGTCATGGAAATGCCCATATGCAGAGATTGCACAAAAATAAAGATTTTGGTGTAAACAATTTTTTTCTTGACTGCAATACCCATTACAAGAGCAGGAAACAATTTTCTGTATTTAAGTTAATAATACTTAAACGGTGGATTAACCATCCATTATAATTAATTAACTAGGCTTAAACTAAGTATCTCAATGAAATTCCCTAATTCAATTTTGAATTGTTCTCTATGCAGGTGGGTTATGCGTGCCAATTAAGGATGAACCAGAAACGAAAGTGATTGTTCTTCAAAATGAGGATATGGCGCCAACGGTTCTGGATTGTGATTATACAATAAGCGATACAGACTCTTTTCTCACCGTCAAGTGGTTTAGGAATGAGAAAACCATTTATCAGTGGATTCGTGGATCGCACCCTGCTCCAATTGTAAGTAGACTTGGTCGGAAATAGCATTTACCAGCATTATTTTAACGATTCATCTCGCTTAGCCTGAATTTAAAAATGATGTTGATAGCTCCTACGAAAGCTCGACGGACCCAAATAAACAGTACAGCTCACTGGCTCTGATTAATCCAACCATAGCTACGACGGGAGACTATAAGTGTGTGGTGCAAACCAAATCCGAGACTTTTACCATTCACCAGAAGGTACAGGTCATTGATGTGAGAAACTACACACTGAATCTGCATCATAACAAAATTCACAATGAAACCCAGCTGGAGTGCACGGTGACGAACGTGTTTCCAAAGCCCACATTGACCATCTCGTAAGAATTTGGCAGCCTGCGCCCTCCCGTTTCTAATAGATCCTTTCCACAGCTCCAACGATGAAGATGATGGTGTGGGCAAAAGCGAGAACTACGATCCCGTAGAAAACGAGGACGGTTATTACAATGCGACTAGCGTCATGGCTGTCTATGATAACGATGACGATGCAGATTCCTACCAATGTGTTGTGTCCTTTGAAGGTTACTCCCAAAATTTAACTAAGACAGCAACATCCGGATCTAGTGCAAACGGAATTCATGCGATAGATTCTAGATTGTTATGGTTGAGTTGTTTTCTTTGCTATTTGCTTTCAATTACGAAAGTTATCATTTAAATAAAAAATGTTGTTAATATTTGTTGTTACTAAAATACTTTGGTGTTGTTTATGAGAGAGGCTTCGGGAATCATTAAGAAATAAATAAATAAGATACAACACAATCCAATTGCGAAATTAGAAAAATGATTTTTCGATCAACGAATTCTCCGTATCATTTTAAAAGTTTTCAAATTTGAATTTAATCGAGCAACAAACAAATATGAAATCGAATGTATTTTTGGTCGGTAAACCAAGACCTAATTTTGAAGAAACAATCCTATTTCCAACGAAGAAGCATTTAATCGACGCTCTTACTTAAGACATAACTTGGTTATTGTGTAGTATCTAGTATGGTCTAGGGACCTTACCTCAGAAAAGTCTAAAAAAAAATTCCCTTCGATAGATGGTGAATTATGATGAATTTGCATGCAAAAAAAACACGGGGTTTTTTTTAAACGAATTTTGAAATTTTAATTTCAATAATTAAAAATGTTAGGGAATATAAGTATCTGGGGGTACTGCAAACGCCGAGTTGGACTTTCGAAAAGCACGTAATACAACGACATCACGACTCCAAGGTAGCGATAAATACCGCACGGAATGCCTTTTTTGCATAAAAGGATGTAAAGTGCAGCTCAAAATAAAAGCTCTTCGAGGCAACATCGAGAGCAGTAGAATGATTTGATGCCTAATTGAAAGGCTTCCTTGAGGTAGTCTGCTAACACAACCCAACTGTAACCATTCTGTATTTCCTCTAACTTTTCCATGCCTATTAGTTGGGATTCCCAGCATGCTTACCTGATTTCTTCAAGCGCCGGGTTTACTGCGATAAAATGGAAAGTGTCTTCCCTTTCATTTACTGCCGTACTGTATGGTCTACATTTAGAATGCAACACCACTGTTCTCGCTTTGAACATCACGGATATTGCCTGAAAGCCGAGAGTGTCAGAGAAATAGTTTTGAGCTCCTACGTTATATGGTCGGAAATGATTCCTTCTGCCTGTTACATACATTTGCACGACTTTAGTTTACCCCTTTTACTCTACGAGTATCCTAAGTCTTATATTTGATTTCATTACATTTAATCAAGTAATTTTGTAACTGGCTGATGACATCTCATGCCAATCGCTAAATATGGCCGAAACATAAAAACCTACTATTACTACTAGTAAATATTATTTACATATTGTCTAGGTTATATTAAAAAGAATTTTTTCAATGGTTATAACTGCTTTGTCAAATGTTTTAACTTCAACAGACACTAAAACCCAATAACATCTTATAGTGTGGCCTTACATGTATCCATCAAATGTCCCCCTTCAAGTATAGATCCCGACATGCCCACCAAAACTTAGTTTGCGGTTCAGAATACCAATTTAAGTTAATTTTATAAGCAATTTCATTGATTTCTCAGGTCTAAGTCGATGAACAGTATTGTTCAGTATCTACTCAAATCATAATTTAATACCATATTAACTGTTTCTTGTGCTCTGGACCAGCGATCGTCTCTGGCTCCTCCCAGGGGTCGAACACATTTTGCTATTTACACGTACACGACCCGAACGCTTGCCGAATCTGAGACGAAAAGAGCAGAAGTCATTCGCTTGCCAGAGTTCGAAGCGATTACGGCGAAGCAAATTCTCGGCGCTTTATTTATTGAAGCACACCAATACACTCTCACATTTAAGACAAAATGTTTAAAAGGTTTTTAATTAAATTTGATGCACAGAAATCGCAGTGCAAACAATGCAATAATGTCTTAGGTACCTGTTTAAACTCAACAAATATAAAAGCGCACTTAAAAGCAAAGCATGGAGATGCTTGGCTGAAATGCAGCTCATCAACGGCAAATCTTTGTATAAATGATTTGGAATTCTGGGAATTTGGGTCCCATGTTTGTCAAATTGGCTGCTATTTATGCATTTTTTCATAATGTGGATATTTATATCGTGATGCACATTATACATATGTTTGTAAGTCTATAAAAAGGTCATAAACAATCTCCGGAAGCTTACATAAAAGCAATTTCATTTATTTAGGCCTTTGGCGGCGAGACCGACCGTCCCAACTTATTAATCTTATTTGGACGTGCTCCCTTGTTACGATAAACTAGTACAACCAATTCTAGTTCATGGACACTTGGGTGGACGCCGGTAAGAAATTTAACTGATACCATCTTAAATGATCGCTTTTAGGGTGCACATAATAAATTAAAAAATCAAACAATTTTAGATCTTGTTTTAACCTATGCGAAAAGCCTTTAAAGTTTTCACAAATACTACGTATACCACACGTTCACCGAATCAAATCTTCGGCAACGAACTCTCCGTATCATTTGAAAAATTGTCAAATTTGAATTTAATCGAGCAACAAATAAATATGGAGCATAAATCGAATGTATTTTTGGTAGGTGGACTAAGCCCAAATTTTGACAAAGCGAGTGTATTTCCAACAACGTTTTATCTACGCTCTTATATGGGACTAAAGTTTTAAGCCTGTTCATTTCGGAAAGTAAAATTGGATATACTTTAGACCCCCTTTAGGGGTCAAGCCAAGCTTCTCTCAATCTCTTGGCGTTTGTGCTTTCCGCACAGCAGGCCAGCACACTAAGCGCTGGGCCACACCCGCCCGGTTGTTATTTAACATTTCAATAAACATTTTGTTAAGCCAATGTCATATCAAGTTTCTTCTTCAAAACTGCTATAAACATTTGGAGTGGGATTCTGGTTTTCCTCTTGAAAATTTTAATCTTGATTTTCGGATTTAACCAAAGCAGACCTATCATAGAAACACACTCTCCCAAAGAAAATCTAACATAGAAGCATACTTTGAAACGCCTCTCTTTTTTATACACTTGAAAAGCGTATTATAATTTTGCCCAGAAGTTTGCAACGCATAGAAGGAATCATCTTCGGCCACATAAAGTATATATATTCTTGATCAGCATGACGAGCTGCTGTCCGTCTGTCTGTTTCTACGCGAACTAGTCCCTCAGTTTTGAAGCTATCGAGCTAAAACAGAGTCTTCTTTTGTCTGCACGCTGCTAATATGTCGGAACCGACCGGATCGTATGACTACTTCTTGTAGCTGCCATACAAATGATCGGTCGAAAAATGAGTTTTAATGAGAAAAACTGTTTTTTTCTCAATATTACCGCTCTCAATCACGGTCATGGGTAATATTAAATGTTTTTAAGCTGATCTGCGAAGTTTGGTCGAAGTCGCTAACCGTTGAGACAAGCGTTTTCAAGTGTATCACAACTTCGGCAAGACGAAGTTAGCTTTGCGATTCTCGTTTTGAGTATTGTTAACTTCATCCTTACAAAGAGAACATTCATTGTGATATATTATTATAGCGAAATTATAGAAAACTTATAAATACGAGGTTTGAGAGGGATAGCATTAAAACGAGAGCGTAAGTTAAAGTCGGCTCTAACCGACTTCGATATACCCGTTACTCATGAAAAAACATGTTTAACAGTGTTCCTGCTTTCCCTAGGGGGTGAACATCCGAAAAGTATGCAACATTTTTTAACTCAGCTATTTATCACGTTTTTGCTCATAACTTGAGAACCGCTCATCCGATCTTTATAATTTCTTCGGCAAATCGATTTGTGGGTGTCGTTTCCACTTAGAGTTTGCAAATTTTGGAGTTTTGCAAATTTAAATAAATTAAATCCAAGTTGCTGCCCCTCGATGCCAAAATGAAAGTTTTTGCGGTTATCTTTTCAAAGATTTATTCAACTCCTCTCTCTTGGAGTGTGCGCTGCCGACTGAACTCGCTCGCTGCCCAAAGCTATGAGTTCGGTCCATGGGAACAGAATGGAACGAGATCACAAGCAATGAAGAAGGAGAGAGAGAATTGGACCTGCTAATTTGTTTACATTGTTTACATACGTTTCATTACGTGATTTCAGTTACAATTTAAATTGACTGTTAAACTAGTATTAATTATAAGTGATGAATGATTGTTCTCCTCCAACATCCTCCCCGCGTTAAAAGAATCTCCTTTTAAGCAAATAATATTAAGAAAGAGGAAGAGGTGCGAGTTTGTGGATCGGCCGCCTGAAAGTACCCTTTGTTGTTTGAAGATCAGCCACGCGAACCTTCCCGTCGCTGCCTGGGATAGCAGACGTTATGCGACCCAATAGCCACTGGTTTGGAGGTGTGTTATCTTCATGAATAATGACGAGTTGCCCAATCTTCAGATTGGGGTGTTCCTTTGTCCACTTAGCTCGTTGTTGCAGAGAGTGAATGTAGTCGCGTTGCCATAGCGACCAAAATTGTTGCTTCAGGTAGGTCACCCTTTGCCATCTGTCGAGATAGCGGATTTGCTTGTCGCTGTCCTTGACGAACAGAGTTTCCTCTGGGATTGAAGTGAGGGGTGATCCATTTAGAAGATGTGCCGGAGTTATGGCACGTACATCATTGGGGTTCTCCGACATTGAAGTAAGTGGCCGAGAATTAAGGATCGCTTCGACTTCAACGAATACCGTTTGCAATTCCTCGAATGTAAGGTTGGAATTGCTGATGTTCTTCAGGACCAGTGTCTTTGCGGATTTAACAGCAGCCTCCCAAAGCCCTCCGAAATGGGGTGATCTAGGGGGAATAAAGCAGAATTGAAACCCTTTACAATTGCTGTATAAATTGATTTGATCAATGACGTTAGAGTTCATAAACTTTTCTTTGAACTCCGCTGACTTTGTCGCTGCGCCAACGAAGTTTGTTGCGTTGTCGCAATACAGTCGATTCGGAACGCCACGCCGTGAGATGAATCGTCGGAGACACAGTAGAAAGGCGTTTGTAGATAGTTCCGAGACCAGTTCTATGTGAATTGCCTTTGAAGAAAAACATACGAATATGGAAGCATATGTTTTATAGGGTTGCTTTCCTCTCAATTTGTACGAAGTGTAGAAGGGTCCACAGAAGTCAACACCACTCACTAGGAATGGCCGTTCTCCACCTTGCAAGCGATCGGCTGGAAGTTGACCCATTATTTGTTCTAAAAGACGTGGCTTGTAGTGAAAACAGTGGATGCACTGACGCACTACAGCTCTGATAAGTGCTCTGGCGTTGACTACCCAAAGCCTTTCTCGAAGCATTCCTAGCAGCAACTTTGGTCCAACATGTAGATTGCTCCTGTGTAGAAATTCAACATACAATCTTGTAAAACGGTGATCCTTAGGCATCAACGCTTGATATTTCGAATCAAATGGTATGTCTGCATGTTTAAGCCTACCACCCACTCTCAACACACACACTTTGCTCCTTCCCAGTTGCATCTCGTGAAGAAAAGGTGTTAATCCTTGCAGGCTGGGTTGTAAATCATTATTTTTCTGTAGTGCAAGGATTTCCGAAGCATACGATGATTGTTGAATGTGTGCAACGATTTTCCAAAATGTTGCATTGAGTTCTGGACTGGGTATATGTAGAACGTCTGCAGGTGTCAGCTTTCGATCTGCCATGGTTCCATTTGTGATGCGATATATGTATGACATGATCCTTAAGATTCGCAAATATGAAGAGCAAGTGTTGATAATGTTATTCAGTATCGACTCCGATGATTCCCTTTGACTGCAAATCATAACGAATTTGGATCGTTGTTCGATTGGAGGAGGAAGACTTTCTGGCATTTTTGGCCAGTTTTCATGGGGTTTCACCAGGAATTCAGGTCCTGTTAACCACATGTTTGTAAGCAGGTCAGATGATTTACATCCACGCGACAAGATATCTGCTGGGTTGTGTGCAGAGGGCACATGCCTCCAAATAATATCGGTATTATTCTGTTGTAATTCTGACACTCTGTTTACCACAAAGCAGTTCAACTGAGATGCATGCATTTGCATCCACTGCAAAACAATTTTGGAATCGGTCCAAAAATAAACTGCTTTGGTAAATGGAAAAAGTTTTTGTGCAACTTTTCGCCAAGTTCTACTGAGAAGAACTGCTGCGCATAGCTCAAGTTTGGGTATAGTCTGCACCTTAATTGGAGCAACTTTAGATTTGGCAATAAGCAAGTTGGTTTTGCATTCGTTTTCTATCTGTGTGCGAACGTAGATGCAGCATCCATAGGCTCTCTCAGAAGCATCTGCGAAGCCATGTATTTCGCAGGGGTTATCCTTGAATGTATGCACGAATCTGGGAAACTTCAGCTGTGCAATTCCTTGCAAGTCATTCGTTAGATCTATCCAAGTGGCCTTTAGGTTGCCTTCGAGTGGCGTATCCCATTCAAGTTTCTTTAGTGTCAGATCTGGTTGGAAGATTTTGCACCTAATAATGACTGGACTGATGAGACCTAATAGATCAAAGATTCTTGCAACGGCTGATAAAACTGATCGTCTTGTAATCGGTTCAACTGGTTTGAATTGGTTTCGAAAGACAAATATATCGAAGTTTGGTTGCCATGCGAGACCTAAAGCCTTTGTTGTTTCGTGGTCGTCAAGTTCAATAAATACCTCGTTCTGTGAGGTTGGCGTAACATGTGGAGAGTTGCTACTGAATTTCGTTAGCTGAAGACCACATTTCGACAGGAGATTAACGAGTTCATCCTTCTTGAGCTGAAGTTCTTCTACCTTGTCCGCTCCAGTGAGGACATCGTCTACGTAAAGATCGCTGCGTAGTGTAGCAGCTCCGATAGGAAACTCCTTTCCATGTAGATCGGCAATGTGTTGAAGGGCTCTAATTGCTAAAAACGGCGCAGCGGACATTCCATACGTTACCGTATTCAAGCAATATATTTCAATATCGCTGTTTGGGCGAGGTCTCCACAGAATTAATTGAAAACATCTATCCTGTTCGTCAACGATGAACTGACGATACATCTTAGCTATGTCTCCTGTTAATGCGAATCTATTAAGGCGGAATGACAATAGCGTGGTAATCAAATCTTGCTGGATTGTAGGTCCAACCATTAAAAGCTCATTTAGTGACTTTCCTGAGGTTGTTTTCGCGGATGCGTCGAAAACAACTCTCAGTTGTGTTGTTAGACTTTGTGGACGCAATACACAATGGTGGGGAATGAAGTAGTGGGGCTGTTCTAAATCAATATGTGGAGCTAAAGACATGTGGTTCAAAGCTATATATTCATCCATGAACGCGCAGTATGCCCTTTTGAGCTCATCATCGCGATCGAGTTTTCGTTCAAGAAGTTTGTAGCGTTTCATTGCATTATTGAATGATGACCCCAATAAAGACTTCAACCCTTTAAATGGCAAACTAACTTGCACACGGCCATCATGTCGTAATGCGACTGTGTTACAGAAGTGCGCTTCACAGCGTGTTTCCTCATCAGTTAGAGTATTGGGCTTTGAATCGTACTCCTCTATGCTCCAGAATTTTTCCAAAAGTGATTCAAGTGGTTCTACTTCTTGTGTGAAATTGCAAATTTGTACAGAATTCATACTGGTTTGACCCATGTGTCCTCCAATAATCCAGCCATATGCCGTATTAAGAAGACATGGCAAGTTTTCACCCAAGCTGTATTTGCCGTCTCTTATTGCATCAAAGAAGCCTTCGGTATTGATTAGAACATCGATTTTGTTTGGTGATGCAAATTCTGGATCTGCTAAATCAATTCCGGGTGGCAAGCTCCAATTTGAAATGCTGATTCTCTCCTGAGGCTGGTTTGTGCAGATCTTCTTTATTACAGAGAATGTTGACGCCCATTCAAAATCAGAATAGCGAGACTTGAGCGTTGTGACTACCGTATAGTTGATCCTTTGTTTTCCATTAGATATTCCAGAAACTTCTTGATGTACGCGTTGTTTGTCTAGATGAAGACGCTTTACTGCTTCCTCAGTTATGAAGCTGACTTCCGAACAAGAATCTAACAGGGCACGAACAGAATGGAAATGACCAAGTTTGTCCTTTATTTGTATAACTGCAGTTGGCAATAAACCTCTTCTAGATGTGTGTGCAAGCAAAGTAACGTTTCCTTGTGGTTTTTGTGCTGATATTGGAATCACAGCTTGATTACTGGTCTTAAGTGAAGGTGAAGTTGATGGAATCGTAAATTGGTGTAAGATTGTATGATGTGTGGATTGACAAACCTTGCATCTGGACTTCGACTGACATTCCTTCACTCTATGATTTGTACGCAGACAATTGTAGCAAATCCCGGTTTTCTTAACATGATCGATACGCTTTTGTACTGAAAGATCGGCAAACGATTTGCAGTTATACAAGTAGTGTTCAGTAGATTTGCAATACAAGCATGCGCAGCTTGTATTAACAAATGTCTTAGAAGTTGACGATTGCCTTGACCTATCCCTGTTAGGTTGACTCGAGCTTCCCCTCTGTGTCTCAAGAAACTGACACCGTCTATTGAGGATATTACAAAACTCCTCCCATGAAGGTAGTTTTTCAAAATCTTGCTTCTCATCATATTTAGATTTGGTCTCATAGTCTACTTTGGTAAGAAGAATGTGGATCATGATGCTATTCATTATATTTTCTGCCGATCCAAGAGTTAGAAGTGATTCCCGGATCGCGGATGCATTATCAACGAGTTTCTGTAGTGCTGTTGCCTCTGGTTTTGTGATTCCTGGCAGTAAAAATAAGCTTGAGATACAGTCGCGAAATATAAGCACATCATTATCGAACCTAGATGCCAATCGTGCCCATGCCTTTTCATAATTCTTTTCAGTTAATTGAAAGGATTGCACGACTTCAAGTGCAGATCCAGACAAGCAGTCAATTAAATAGTTGAACTTGTCCATGGTTGGAATGGACGAGTCATTATGCACCAAGTTTTCGAATGATAATTTAAAATTCTTGAAATTCGAATATTTGCCATCAAAACTAGGCAGTTTTAGCTTTGGCAACCTATTATGGTGTATGGTACCTGCCGAAATCGTGCTATTTAAAAGGCTGGCGTCTGCTGAATCTGTGGAACGCCGTTTCGCTTCGATCAGAGACATGATCTTTACCTTTGCAACGATGAACCTTTCCTCTAACTCTGCGCGTGAAGTATCAATGGAATGCAAGTTTTCTATTTTCGTTTGGATATGAATCAGCTGATTGTAATATGACTGTAATATTCGCATTCTGCACTCAAGGGCACTGACCTCCTCTGTTTTACCGTTAGCAATCACCTTCTCATGTAAATTTTTCATGTGTCGCTCAAACACAGTTCTCTGAGATCTTAGAGAAATCAGCTGGTTCTCCGTTTTGGCCTTTGCAGCAGCACTAGCATTAGTTCCAGCACCAGTAGCAGCATCTTCATAGTCGCTCATTGTTTTTGTCGAAATTAAATTTTACCTGTTTGTTGATTAGCTAAGTCAACGCCACAAATAAATGAATTTAACAACCCTTATAAATTGAACCCAAAGAACAATTGTAATTTAATATGTGTATCAAATTAAATTGGATGTGTTGACAATGATGATGAGATGGTGCAGGTGGATAGGTGTAAACGAGTGTGTGTAAGAGCGTGTATGAGAATGTGTGGGCGTATGTGTGTGTGATCGAGTAAGGTAATGATGTATGTACATAGGTAATTTTAAATTGAGGTTATGTTTCCATATGATTATACTTGCGGTTAATGTATATGTGTGTGTGTGTGTGTGTGTGTTGAGAGTGTGAGAGAAGTCAGCGATGATGTTGCGCACATGTGCTGATGTAAGTTATGTAATGCCCCTGATGATCGTTTCATATGCTCCCTTAGGTTGATGTCCCTGAGGGCCGTGGTGTATGTTGTATGTGTGTAGATTGAAGTGTGTGAATGTAAGCAAATCCAGCAATGTGAGTATGACCTTTGCTTGTCAAACTCTCTCTTCCTCACTCCTGATGCTCCCACTCGAACAGCGTGCCAGCAATCTATCAGCAACTAATACAATTAGATGAATTAATGAACTCCAAATTTTTGCAATTGGACGAAGACTTATCCTTTCAAAGCCTGTCCTGTCACGGTCGCCAATAATGTGGGTGTCGTTTCCACTTAGAGTTTGCAAATTTTGGAGTTTTGCAAATTTAAATAAATTAAATCCAAGTTGCTGCCCCTCGATGCCAAAATGAAAGTTTTTGCGGTTATCTTTTCAAAGATTTATTCAACTCCTCTCTCTTGGAGTGTGCGCTGCCGACTGAACTCGCTCGCTGCCCAAAGCTATGAGTTCGGTCCATGGGAACAGAATGGAACGAGATCACAAGCAATGAAGAAGGAGAGAGAGAATTGGACCTGCTAATTTGTTTACATTGTTTACATACGTTTCATTACGTGATTTCAGTTACAATTTAAATTGACTGTTAAACTAGTATTAATTATAAGTGATGAATGATTGTTCTCCTCCAACACGATTAATATTGCTAAAAAAATTTTAGGAAAAATAAATTGCTAAAAATTTTGTTAAAATTGCCTAAAAAAATTGCTAAAACGTTAAAATTTTCGTTTTCAACAAATATACATTTAACCAAAAATAAATTGCTAAAAATTTTGTTAAAATTGCCTAAAAAAATTGCTAAAACGTTAAAATTTTCGTTTTCAACAAATATACATATTTATGTTTTGTAAAAATAAAATTAAAAGGGAAAATAAATTTTGTTTTATTGTTTTACAATTATATCAATTGTATGTATTTTAAAAATTTTATATTATTTTCTACAAAAAGCTTACTCAGAGTTTTTGTGAAACTAATGTCAGTGGACGTGTGCAACAGAAGACTAAAAGCGACGTTTCCGATATTGTTGCGTACGTCGTCCATGAAATGCATTGCAGGTAAATTTTTACATTTATTTTTTTTTTGATGTAGGTTCACTTCGTTCTGCCTATTTGAATATTTGCAGCAGCTTTGCAATCTGAAATCTGTTCCACACACAACTTAGAAAAATAATCACTTGTATCTATCGCGGTGTATTTGACAATGCGTAGGCATAGAGCCGCTTCTTGTTTCTCTGTTTTTGTTGACTTTCGAACGAAAGGTTATCATCAAAGGATACAAAAAAGCTGTGCAACCATTGGCGGATTTTCAATACGCACAAGATGCCCTCGTTGGACTAGTGCAGTGGTCGGCAAAACACACATGCTCATTTTGCCTTTGCATGTGTGCGTTCAGACACGCGAGAGCGCTCTCAGTTAGCAGTTACAGAGGATAGACGACATTGCTTGTATACACCGCAAATTGAACGGTGCCGGACACTGCACTAGTGCAATCCCTACGAATCCATTGCCTTAACTCCTCATCTTGCTGCCAGGCATCACGAAAATCTAGCTTACAAACTTTTGGCTTCTTAACCTAATCACAAAACACAGCAAAAGAGTGAGTAAACCGTTTCAAGTTGTTCATATAATCGAACCACTACAAGTTCCGATATCCTTGGGAACGTAATTTGTGCGGTCGATTGCAAATAGGCATAAAAACGGCTCAAATGCTAAAGAAAAATAAAATGTTGCTAGTTTTATAATAAAGTTGCTAAAATTGCTAAAGAAAAATTCAAAATGGCCAGATTAGTGGCTAATAGTATAAAAAAAAAATAGAGGCAAGCTAACTTCGGCTCGACCGAAGTTTATATACCCTTGGAGCTTGATTTATGCCTGACAGTTTGTACAGCAGCTATACTATATAGTGGTCCGATTTCGACAAATCTTGTTGAAATTATGTAAAATCATTGAAAACTTATAAATACGAGCATTGGGAGCGATAGCACTAAAAGCAAAAAAGTTTTTCTCACTAAAACTAGTTTTTCAACCGATCGTTCCTATGGCAGCTATATGCTATAGTCATCCGATCCGGTCGGTTCCGACAAATGTGCAGCGTATTTGTACCAAAAGACTTCGTGCAAAATTTGGTTAAGATAGCTTTAAAACTGACGGAGGAGATAGCATAGAAACAGACGGACAGACGGACGGACAGACGGACATGGCTATATCAACTCAGTTCGTCACGCTGATCAAGAATATATATACTTTATGTGGTCGGAGATACTTCCTTCCCTGCGTTACAAACATCCGGACAATTTTAATATACCCTCTCCAAGGGTATAAAAATAGAGGCCAGCTAACTTCGGCTCGACCGAAGTTTATATACCCTTGGAGCTTGATATATGCCTGACAGTTTGTATGGCAGCTATACTATATAGTGGTCCGATTTCGACAAATCTTGTTGATATTATGTAAAATTATTGAAAGCTTATAAATACGAGCGTTGGGAGCGATGACATTGAAAACAAAAAAGTTTTTCTCACTAAGACTTTTTTTCAGACCTAACTTTTGTATGGCAGCTATACTATAGAGTTGTCCGATTTCGACATGGCTTGGTGAAATTATGTCAAATCATTAAAAACTTATAAATACGAGCGCTGGGAGCGATAGCACTAAAAGCAAAAAAGTTTTTCTCACTCACGATCAACCGATCGTTCCTATGGCAGCTATATGCTATAGTCATTCGATCCGGTCGGTTCCGACAAATGTGCAGCGTATTTGTACCAAAAGACTTCGTGCAAAATTTGGTTAAGATAGCTTTAAAACTGACGGAGGAGATAGCATAGAAACAGACGGACAGACGGACGGACAGACGGACAGACGGACGGACAGACGGACATGGCTATATCAACTCAGCTCGTCATGCTGATCAAGAATATATATACTTTATGTGGTCGGAGATGCTTCCTTCCCTGCGTTACAAACATCCGGACAATTTTAATATACCCTCTCCAAGGGTATAAAAAGTTGCAAATTGCTATCCAAAAGACTTCGTGCAAAGTTTGATAAGAAAACTGACGGAGGAGATAGCATAGAAACTGACGGACAGACGGACGGACAGTGTGGATTAGTGGTGAAAGTGCGTACTAAGACAGGGTTTTGGAAAATTCCACCCGGAAAAGTCGGAAAAATTTGTATGGGGATAGTTTTATTTTTCATCAATCATGACTTGAAACTTGTTTTGTAAGCAAAGGACGCGAAATAATTTGACACTTGTTTTCCCTATTTCGGAAAATCCACCCACGTTGAAAATGACCGAAAAACTCTGCAAAAAAAAATTATTTTTCATCCGATTGGCTTGAACCTCGGTTGGTATAGAAATAAGTAAAATAAATTGATATGCAATTTGACCCAAATTCCTGAAAAAATTCTGCTGAAATAAAAAACTATTTTTCATCCGATTGGCTTCAAACTCGGTTTGTGGATACAATACGAAATGATTTGAAATGTGATTTTCCAATGCCGGAAACTCCAACTCTATGCAAAAAACTTTTTTCAACTGATTGACTTGAAAGTCGGTTTTGTAACGATAAAATGATGTAATGTAAAAAACCCCGGAAAATTACTTCACTTGAAACTCGGTTTGTAGTAATATAACTCGAATTCATTTTTATTTTCATTCTCCGATGTTTTAAATACCGCCGGGATGCGCACTGGGATGTGGGCTGGGTGGAAATTGAAAGGGATGTCGGCGGGAAGTGTGTGGGAAGTGCATGCGATGTGGGTGGGATGTGGACGGGAAGTGGGTGGGATGTGGGTGGGGTGTGGGCTGATATTGGTTCTTTACAGTTGAAGGCGAGCCAAGCGCGAAGGGTTATATGCTAATTCTTTTATAAACCGGAAGGTTTTAAATTTTTACAACACAATGCTTTGAAACTGACTGCGTGGCAAATCTTTCATAAGGGGCATATTTTTATTTGATTTTAACTTCAAAAATTAATATCTTTTAAACTATAAATATATCCTTTTTTTGAAAACACCATAGTTTATGTTATGTTTATGGCAATAAATTGTATCTCCTTAGAAGCTATATCATGATAAATGGAAAAAATTATAAACTCAATTAAGCAACAATTACTAAATATTATTAAATAATTTAGAAATGTATCAAATTATGATTTGAGTAGATACACTAAGATACTATTTGGCAATATTAACACGAGACCAGAATGAGAGAATCAAAAATGAAAATTTTAAAACCGTTCGGTTTATCAAAGAATGGCCCATATGTTAAGCTATATGATAAGATCGTGCCAATAAATGTTCGCCAAACAGGATGGCAAATGGTTTAGTTTGGCAAAATTGCTTTAAATGAAGTTGCATTGATATGTATACTTGGATGTCCCAAAAAAAAAAAAAAAAAAGGGAAGCTAACTTCGGCTCTACCGAAGTTTATATAAACATATACCCTTGGAGCATTATATACGATATATTTATTGGATTTAATCAAACTCTCCAAAATTGTTTGAAAACAGATAATATTAATAACTGGAAAATATAAAAAGACGCTGCCATAGAAAACCAAAAAGTATTTCTCATTATGACTACTTTTTTGACCGATCGTTGCTATGGCATCTATTTGCTATAGTCATCCGATCCGGCCGGTTCCGACAAAAGTGCAGCGTATTTGTACCAAAAGACTTCGTGAAAAGTTTGGTTAAGATAGCTTTTAAACTGACGGAGGAGATAGCATAGAAACAGACGGACGGACGGACAGACGTACATGGCTATATCAACTCAGCTCGTCATGCTGATCAAGAATATTTATACTTTATGTGGTCAGAGAAGCTTCCTTCTCTGCGTAGCAAACATCCGAACAATTTTAATACCCCCTTTCCAAGGGTATAAAAAAAAGATATGAGTGCCGTTAACTCTCACCACGCTTTAGTGTGAAATATGATCCAAAGTTTAAGAGCTTATTTTCAAAATCACAAGCCTGGTCGGAAAAGCTTCCTTCAACGCGAATAATTTAAAATGTTTTTTTAATATTTTCTATGTTTAACCATCTTTAAAACTGCATTACTAGTTTTTATAAGTTTCATAGAAATTTTAATGAGAAATGTAATATAAGTTACCTAAATGAGCAAAAGCATAACCAAAAATAATAGTTTATGTCACAAAAGAAAAATGTTGATTTAAAAACTAACACAATCGTGGTTATTGACCAAGCTATAAGTAAAATTCAAAAACAGTACGGAAAACCAGATATTTGTAGAAAATTCGACTTGAGCGGACTCTAATCGTCCTTAGAAAAATCTGTAAAAAATCTCCAAAATGCTTTACTCCATAAGCTTACAGAAAATGCGGTGCACCCGTGAAAATAAAAAAAATTGTTTGGGAGACACCTTAATGTATACTATCCAAGAGGCTTTATAAAATTAACAATTAATGCTTTGTGTGGCCTTAAAAGAAGAGTAAAATTTAGTTTTTTGCTAACATCTTTGAAACGGAAACGATGCTATGGCTTTGAATATGCAGGAATTACTTAAAAATGCTCGGGATACTTTTCACTGTAAAGCTTCTACGTATGGGTTGCCAATAATCGGGAAGAAAACAAGACATAGGATTAGACTTTTGGACAAATCCACAAGCTTCAAGAGAAAATATAAAAAAAATCTTACAAAACATGAAAATTCAACAATGACTGCATTGACGACTGATTGGAAAATGGGTGGTCAAGGGCAAAGTTTAGTTTCCAAGCGATTAGTTCCTAACTCAGTTTTAAAGCTACTCATATGAAATACATCTACGTATCCCCAAAGATGACAAATGGACGGAAAATTGTCATCAATACAGTTCCAAACTTATTTTTAAAATTCTACGGAACAAATTATTACCAACGCGATTTTTAAATATTGGAAAGTCCAGAAATACAACCACTTGCGTGGATATTGATGGGGTGGGGCTAAATTTTTATAAATAATACACAAATACAATCCAGTATGGTATAAGCTAGTAGACTCATCTTTCTGCATAGAGGTATTTTAAGTAGAGTACGATGCTAAGAATACACAACGATGGTTAGTTTTCCGGGAATATATATATTTTATTTCAATGATATGTTGCACTTGAGTCAAGTAGCGAATTGGAACAGCCGTTGAGATAGGCTTTATGCAACTTGCTGGCAAACTCTTTATCGTTTTGCATCAGATAAGTGAAAGCCTGCACAAACTGGGCCGAGTTCAACGGCTGTATTGGCTGTTGTGGCGTCAGTTCTGACTTGGCGTTAGGTGCATCAAACATGGTGGGCGGCATGAGTGCCGGCTTTGCCTCCGGTTTGTCTCTGTCCCCCGCCAACAACCTCCTGAGGCACTGCCCAGCTTCGTCACTCGAAATTAAGGCTGACGTTGGTGCGGCACTTGCATCGGGAAACGACTTTCCACCCAGGTTTAGCTCGCTGAGCAGCGAAAAAGGCGGACCAGGCTGAGAAGCCACCCGCTGAAAGGGTGACAAACATTCAGAGGGACGCTGCTGTTTTTCGAGTTGGTCAACTGATAGCGGCTGCACCCGATGCGCCTCCGATGTAGCCTGCTTGGCGGATTCGAAGAACTTCAAGACATTTCCGGGTGTAACATTTTCGCTTTGCATTGTCTTGGGCTGATTGTTGTTGTTTAGCTGGGCATTGTATTCCTTTTGCGCTTTGCTCAGCATATTAAATATACTGGCATTGCCCGGGTTCGGATCGACGATCTGCAATGGTGCTGAATGTGGCCCTAGTACAAGGCCATGTCCAAGGCCGTTGCTCTCATGCTCCTTGTTTTGCAGTAAGCCATTAACAAGAGTACTTATGCGGTCGCATTCCTCGCTGTTGTAAAACCAAAAACCTCGAATTCGGGAACGCTCGTTACGGTAAAGGAGAAATGGTGGCTGCGACTGTAATTCCAGGCTGCCGGTAATTGGCTCCACGAACGATGTAGTGTTCAAGCGATTGTTTATGAAAATGCTGTGATATGGCTCAGCATTTCGATGGTAAATAAAGAATGCACCCTCGACGTCAGTTTTTTCCCATTCATTTTGTTCCGAGTTGAACGTGTAAAATGCGACATGCGACGAGGAGTCAACAATCTCTTTAGCGTAAGGGTCGATCTTCTTAATGGCTGATAAGTTCATACGAGTTATGCTTTCATCCGCCATATTATCAGCTTTGTAGTTATTTTACTTTAATTAATTACTTTTATTTTGCAGAAAAGTTGTGTTACCGTTCGTGCAGTATGATTATTTGTTTGTCACTAACGCATTAGTAGTACCCCCCTCGATGGTTATCACCAATCGAATTTCGATATTCCATTATCGATAGTAGTCATTTTTTATGGCGGGACTTACCAAAAATAATAATTTCTTCTATTCTTAAGTGACCATATATGAGTGAAAAACTGAAAGAATCAGCGCAAAAGGCTTACTTTTCTTTGTTTTTCTGTTTTGTTATTGTTATTTGCCAAGCGCGTGTCGCTTAGCTGGCGGGCATGAACGGGTTTTAATTTGCATTCTTTTAAATGCTTGGTAAAAAAAACTGTCTGTTATTCAAAAATTGTGAAAAAATTGTGAAAAATAGTCGGTAACCTTGAAATTCAAAGCAGTAATTATTAGGATACTATAATTGAAATTTTTTTGCAAGTTTTTGTGTAAATTTTGTTCAGAATTGCAAAATTTTGCAAGGATGTCCCATATTCAATTGAATATTCCCATATTCAATTCCCTCAATAGCAAGAACATCGAATGTACTACCTCTTACCAAATACATACATGTACAATCTGTTACGAACACTGTTTTCGGGCTGACACCGGCTAGCTTTGGCATTCAGGGCGGGATCTTAACCCTAGCCCGCAGCGCGTACAATCACTACAAATACAACTCCTCACTAACAAAAAACGGCTAAACGACAACAAATTCAAACAAACAAATACCTAACAGACAAACAGCGCCATCTGACGGCGAGCTTGGTGACCCGGTTTTGTTGTTCTTACCGGCAACGCTCCCACCCCTCCATGCAGCGATCTGGCTTCATCAGCTGCCCTAACCTAGGAGCCAGACGGTCGGCTCACTCCAGGCCTTGGCAACTCACCCCTCTCTCCCCTTCAATAGTACTCACACAATCATATTTACCTTCGTTACAAACATTTAATTATAAATATATATATATCCTAAGCTCACACATTTAAACATAGCTTCTTTGCAGCCTTTCCACGAAAGTTAGGTGTATAGGAGTAGGTAAAGGTATAAATATGTAGATATGAGTGTGATGTGTGAATTAATATATATGTTAATTTAAATATGTGAGTTTAAAACTAAATTTTAAATAGATGTAATTGCAAATATGTAAGCGTGCTTGACTGAATGTAATTTCTAATATTTATAAATACTCTAAATGTTAATATAGTGGTATACGTGTGCCATGCCAGTAAACTTTGTTGCGAATTCTATTTTTTGCATGAATTGTTGCATACATGTTCACATGAGAGGGCGACGGTCAGGTATGTATGTATATAAGTGTTTTTTTTGCTCGTTTGCTTGTTGAGCTTTCGGGATAGGTAGGCGGCATGCCGTCCTCAGGTAAGTACGGCCTCCTTGGAGCACTCTTTGGACAATCCCAACGTTTGGAACGAACTCACCAAGACGTATTTTCGGCCAGCCTGGGTGTGCATTCTTAGAAGAGTTGGTCAGCGGCCACGCCGTTCCTAAATTGAAGCTTGGGACACTACGACTAGGACAAGGCTGGTGTCGTTGCATTAGGAAAGTGGGGCTCTTAGCCAAGCTGGGATGGCTCGCGATTTGTGCACCCTAACCTAAATACAATCGTGGCCAGTCCTATATAAGGCACTGGACCACGCTGGAAAAATATATATTTTATAGATATATCAAATAAAAAAAAACACGAACAAATTCACTTTTCTACACTCACAATTTTAGGCCTTATACACAATAATAAATAATTTAATTTTTTGCGACTCGCCGCTGCGCTGCTTCCTCAGCCGGCATACAAGACGATATGATATGTGCCCTTGGAAATGGACAGAGGTCGTAACGGCCAGCGTTCCTGATTCCCACTTGTCCCTGACCTACTCCAATGCAGGGGGGTCATTGGCCGTTTTCAAGGCCTTGCCTCTCTCCGACTTCGAAATTTAAATACCCCCTCCCGCAACGATCATCACCCCCGCATTAAAACTCCAACCCTAGAGGGCGCTTTGGTGTCAAAAGCTGCACTCACACCTACACATACACACGAACTGCAGCTCGATAGCCTTTCCTATCGACATCGAAGCACCCAAAACATAAATACTAATAATAAAAAAAACTACAAATGCAACAAATCTACATTTACATAACTATTATTTATTATACTTGTTCTGGGTTGAGCTTAAGCTGATCTGCGAAGTTTGGTCGAAGTCACTAACCGTTGAGACAAGCGTTTTCAAGTGTATCAAACTTCCTTTAGGTAGGTTATATCATTATCAGAAAAGTACTCGCGCAGTAATTCTAAATTAATTAGGGCCTTTTTATTTGAGGGATATTTAGTATTGAAATCAGTTTGATCAAAATTCTCTTCAATTGGATTTTCCTTTTCTTCCAACAATATCCTTCACTGAACTTAAACTATGTCAAATAATGTGTAAATGAGGATTTTTTCGGTTTTCGGGTTCTTCACATACTAATTAATTAATATAATTATTGTCGCATGCCTACGATTATCGTTTCACATTCAGAGAAATGTGGGCAGTGGAAATGGTGGGAAATTTTTAAATGTTTTTATGGTTCCCTGTTTGCTCATATTTTGGCAGTAACGAAACCCGGTCACACTGTCATCCAAATTGGCGCGAGAAACATAAAGAAAGATGCAAAAGTCTATAACGTAATGTCAACTAATTTGTTTACAAACCAACGCTATTATTAATGTATGTATATTGGCTTGTTTTTTTCCACCCACAGATCGTTTTTTAGACCAAAATCCGAGGTCCCAGAACCAGGGTCACCAAGCAGAGGCAAACCATCCCCCAAGTATGATTTTGCATTGCAACTAATTTCTCACTTGTTAATTTTGTTATTAATTATTAAAGAGTAAAATCTAAGGAGAAGGTGAGCATAAAACGCGAAGATGAGGCCGACAAAATGGAATGGGATCAAAATACCTCCCCGCCGGCAGTGGAGGACTCGCAAGCAATTAAAATGGAGCAAACCGACACTAAATCTAAGTCGCCGCAAGAGCAGGAGAAGGGAACACGCAAGGTGACCACAGTTCAATTGAACTCTCCCTCTAACGAGAGCCAAGAAGAGATGGATAACTATGATCCTTCGCTGGAATCCTATCATCCTATTAAGCATGCCTATTGGAAGGCCAAGGGCGTGTAAGTGTGCCATTTGCGTTGGAGTGGGCAGTTCCAGAGAGTATATATTTTGTTTGCAGGACACCATATCTGGCCTTAGCCCGTACATTCCAGGTCATAGAGGAGACCAAGGGGCGATTAAAAATGATCGACACTCTAAGTAACTTTTTCTGTTCGGTCATGCTGGTGAGCCCGGAAGACCTGGTGCCCAGTGTCTACCTCAGCATTAATCAGCTGGCACCCGCTTACGAGGGCCTCGAGCTGGGCGTGGCCGAGACGACGCTCATGAAGGCCATTTGCAAGGCTACTGGGCGCAATTTAGCGCATATAAAGTCGCAAACCCATTTAACCGGCGATCTGGGCATAGTGGCGGAGCAGTCGCGCGTTAGTCAGCGCATGATGTTTCGGCCGGCGCCCTTGAACGTGCGTGGGGTGTTTCAAAAGCTCAAGGAGATAGCCAAGATATCGGGACAGACCAAGATCACACTGGTCTACGATGTGTTTGTGGCGTGTCGCTTGTCCGAGGCTCGCTTCTTCATTCGCTCGCTAATCGGCAAGCTGCGCATTGGCATCGCCGAACAGAGTCTGCTTACAGCGCTAGCTATTGCGCTGGTTAAAAAGAATCGCATCGACGACTGCAAGATCAACAAAATATGCGACGTGTACAAGGATGAGATTGCGGAGACGACGCTGCTGTTAAAAACTACATTTTGGTAAGCTAATAATTGATTTTATATGGGCGATGAGTCCGTTTTTTCGGACTTATTGCCCAAACATAATTTGGGGGTTGTGTCCGGCAGACAAAATATTATTGAGTGGATCGCAGCTTAAATAACAACAGTCAACAAAATTTAGTAATAAGTCTGCTCATTGGAAAGTATTTTGGTACGCTGAGTTCAAAAATTTACATTTAAAATTTTTCTACTTTGTCTTTCTCCAGATATAGGAGGATAATTGGATGTTTTTGATATGTTTTAAAAGAGGTGCCACATAAGTAATTTTCCATAAACCCGATTTAACTTTTCTATCTTTTAAATGAAAGATGTACGCTGCCATTATATTTACTTCGTACATTATAATGAATCATTATTAATGATACTGGACATATAGTTACATCTCCATACGCAAATGCAATGATATGTATGGGTTCTTCTGTAATTACTAGGTGGAGTGAAAAATAACCATGAGTTATTAAAGTATACGCACCTGTAATTAACAAAGCTAATGCGATGACTTTTGTTCAAAATTCAGTCAGTAGAACACTCAGTCGGTTTTTCAAAATTATAATTTAAGCGGTCTAGGATTAGATACATTTCTTATACAATTAAATGTTTCACACCTGCTTGTTAATACTTTTATTGTACCTGAAATTCACAAAAACAAATTTAGGATGCCGAATTTTTATAAAAACAAATTTTTATATGTTTCGATAATTTTATAGTTCAATAGTTTTTATAGTTTCGACCCAATCGGACATCTTTTTAGATATAGGTCCATTAAAAAATTAATATTTTTCATAGTATTTATCAGGGACCGTAACAGTTACAATTTTTATTTTAAAAGTCCATACATTAACTGTTTTTTAGAGATTTTTATTTAAAAAGTCAGAAATTAACAGTTATTATACACTTGAAAAGTGTATTATAATTTTGCCCAGAAGTTTGCAACGCATAGAAGGAATCATCTCCGACCACATAAAGTATATATATTCTTGATCAGCGTGACGAGCTGAGTCGATTAAGCTTTGTCCGTCCGTCTGTCTGTTTCTACGCGAACTAGTCCCTCAGTTTTGAAGCTAGCGAGCTGAAATTTTGCACAGAGTCTTCTTTTGTCTGCACGCTGCCAATATGTCGGAACCGACCGGATCGGATGGCTACTTCTTGTAGCTGCCATACAAATGATCGGTCGATAAATGGATTTTAATGAGAAAAACTGGTTTTTTCTCAATATTACCGCTCTCAATCACGGTCATGGGTAATATTAAATGTTTTTAAGCTGATCTGCAAAGTTTGGTCGAAGTCGCTAACCATTGAGAAAAGCGATTTCAAGTTTATAAAAACTTCGGCACGGACGAAGTTAGCCTTGCCTTTCTCGTTTTTTATTTTATTACTCAGCAAATAACTGTTCTTTATTATTATGCTCTGTACCGAAGGTACATAGAGTATATTAAGTTTGTGCAAAAGTATGTAACAGGGAGAAGGAATCATTTCCGACCATATAAAGTATATATATTCATTATCAGCATCAACAGCCGAGTCGATATAGCCATGTCCGTCTGTCCGTTTGTCCGTCCGTATGAACAAACAGATCTCAGAGATGGTTAGTGATAGAGGTTTGACATGTATGGGACAAATGCTTCTTATACTTGCAGGCAGATCAAGTTTATTTTAAATTTTGGCCACGCCCCCTCCCGCCCCCGCAATTTGGAAAAAACCTTATATCTCATACAGTTTTGAAGATAGACGATTCGTAACTTCTAGAGATAGTTAGTAATTAGAAAAATGTATCGATTTGCTGAAGAAATTATAAAGATCGGTTGAGCGGTTCTCAAGTTATGAGCAAATAAGTGAACCACCCTCCCCACACCCCCTCCCACCCTTTCACAACTAACACCGCACAATCTTAAAGAGAGAGAGAGAGAGAGAGGGAGAGAAAGAGAGAGAGAGAGGGACTTAGAGATGAGCGTAGCACCAGCATTGGATTCAGCTTCTACTCCAGGTACAGAGTATGTTATAGTCGGGCTTGACCGACTTTCTCACTTGTTTTAATTTAATTCTCCCACAATAACAGTCATTCAGAGACTTTTATTTTTTCAGTCACACAATAAAAGTCTTTTGCTTATACCGCACTGAAGGAACAATTGGCGACCAAAAGACAAAGATATTCTTGATCAGAGATCACAAGAGTAATCAAACAAGCCAAACACTTTTGAAAAGGCATTGCGAACGGTTTTTTTGGAATTCTCTTAACCAATCATCTTCTTTGTTACAGGGGATATATTAGACTGTAAAATAAAGCAATCAAATGGTGAAGACTTTTAAAAAAAAAAGCTTTTGCAAGACTCGGAAAGTTTAATAATAAGGTATGCGAAATAAGTCACCTTACAATAATATATTCCTTGATATGAACTAAAGCAGAAAATATTTTCCAATTTTTTTTATTTTTTCTTTGAATCGAATGAAATAACAATTTAAGTTCAGTCTTCGAATATTTAATGTTATCACAATACAACTTTAAAAAATTAAATTTTTATTTTTCAGAACGAAATAAGTGAATTTTATCGGGTTTAGTCTCCGGATTTTGATGTGAAACATCTTTAATTTCGGTACGGACGATTTTAGTAGGAGTAAAATTTGATTTCAGTGTCACGTGACGCTGACGTCATTTATATTTTGTGTTGTTTTGATTTGTGGAGTTTCTCGGCAAACACACACACAAGAGGATGGGCAGAGAGGGGAAGCGAAAAGGTAGGAAAGATGCTGAAGAAGAGCAACTGGGTGGGTTCTGGGAAAGATCTGGGTGTGATCTTGTTGGGATTTGGTGGTATGTGGGAGGGATTTAGGTGGAATCTTATCTGGGCGGGATCTGGGTGGAATTTAGCAGCGATATGGGTAGGATCTGTGTGGGATTTAGATGAGGATCTGGGTGGGAGCTGGCCGAGATCTGGCAGAGTTCTGGGTGGGATCTGAGTGGGATCTGGATAAGGATCTGGGTGGGATCTGGATGGAATCTGAAAGGGATCTTGGTGGGATCTGGATGGAATCTGGAAGGGATCTGGAAGGGATCTGGATGGAATCTGAAAGGGATCTGGGCGGTATCTGGAAGGGATCTGGATGGGATCTGGGCGTGATCTGAATGGAATCTGGAAGGGATCAGGGTGGGATCTGGATGGGATCTTGGCGTGATCTGGATTGAATCTGGAAGGAATCTGGGCGGGATCTGGGCGGGATCTGTGTGGGATCTGGGTGGGATCAGGAAGGGATCTGAGTAGCATTAGGGGTGGGATCTGCGAGGGATATGAGTGGGATCTTGGATCTCACCTTGGTCGTATCTTGGGGACGAAACATCATCATTTATATTTGGTTTACCACAATAAACTTCCTGAAAAAATGAAAGAACACAGCAGCAAGGGATCTTGTTTCTGGTATTTCTACTCCCCGTTAATCTTCTTCTTTCAAAAGAGTGCCCTTGCTCATTTATATACCATTGAGAGAGCTTGTGATTTGAAAATAAGCTTTTAAACTTAGGATCATGTTTCACATCAAAGACTCGTGAGTGCTAGCGACACTCACACTTTTGTTTTTTTTATATTTTATTTACTGTTAATAACAGTTCAACAAATATTGGGCCATCGAGGGCCTTTTGCCTACCGAAAGTATCGGTCTATTCGACAAGAAATTATAATCAAAGTTCCCACCGAACCGTCTGTTAACAAGATGCCCCTTTACAATGATATTGAATATGAAAATGTCTTTCTCCAGTGTCTTATTCTATATTTCAATGCAATAAAAAAAATTCTAGTTTTGCTTGCAATAAATTAAAATTTGCATTGAAAGTGCGATATTATTCAGCATTGTCTTTATTTTTATTTACAGAAATAGAAGTTAGAAAAAGCATCCTGATTGAATTTCTCTTACAGGGCACATTGTCTTCGGAGATTAGCGTCCAGCAGTAGTCGCTCTCATTAGGTTTTTACCATGTCATCTTTTTGATGTGAAACATCTTTAATTTCGGTACGGACGATTTTAGTAGGAGTAAAATTTGATTTCAGTGTCACGTGACGCTGACGTCATTTATATTTTGTGTTGTTTTGATTTGTGGAGTTTCTCGGCAAACACACACACAAGAGGATGGGCAGAGAGGGGAAGCGAAAAGGTAGGAAAGATGCTGAAGAAGAGCAACTGGGTGGGTTCTGGGAAAGATCTGGGTGTGATCTTGTTGGGATTTGGTGGTATGTGGGAGGGATTTAGGTGGAATCTTATCTGGGCGGGATCTGGGTGGAATTTAGCAGCGATATGGGTAGGATCTGTGTGGGATTTAGATGAGGATCTGGGTGGGAGCTGGCCGAGATCTGGCAGAGTTCTGGGTGGGATCTGAGTGGGATCTGGATAAGGATCTGGGTGGGATCTGGATGGAATCTGAAAGGGATCTTGGTGGGATCTGGATGGAATCTGGAAGGGATCTGGAAGGGATCTGGATGGAATCTGAAAGGGATCTGGGCGGTATCTGGAAGGGATCTGGATGTGATCTGGGCGTGATCTGAATGGAATCTGGAAGGGATCAGGGTGGGATCTGGATGGGATCTTGGCGTGATCTGGATTGAATCTGGAAGGAATCTGGGCGGGATCTGGGCGGGATCTGTGTGGGATCTGGGTGGGATCAGGAAGGGATCTGAGTAGCATTAGGGGTGGGATCTGCGAGGGATATGAGTGGGATCTTGGATCTCACCTTGGTCGTATCTTGGGGACGAAACATCATCATTTATATTTGGTTTACCACAATAAACTTCCTGAAAAAATGAAAGAACACAGCAGCAAGGGATCTTGTTTCTGGTATTTCTACTCCCCGTTAATCTTCTTCTTTCAAAAGAGTGCCCTTGCTCATTTATATACCATTGAGAGAGCTTGTGATTTGAAAATAAGCTTTTAAACTTAGGATCATGTTTCACATCAAAGACTCGTGAGTGCTAGCGACACTCACACTTTTGTTTTTTTCCCAAGTTGGACATGTCCTGATAAAATTCTTTTTTTACCTGCTCTTCACATGTGTCAGCTATGGGGTCGGAAGAGAAATCCAAATAAAGTCCAAGAATCATATTTTCAATACCATATTTCATTTCATTTCTTGAAAGTTTAGGAACTTCACCGAAACAGTTTGTTTGGTTTGCGATGTCCTGTGCCCTCAAAGGAATTCACTAAAAACTATCTACTGAAATCTACATCTTCGATTCAATACCAATTAATGTCTTAAGGAAGTGCCCATCTACTTTCATCAATCTGCGTACTTGCGGCCGTGCTTTTTTGCCCCTCCATAGGAATGAAGTGATTTGAAAAAGGGACAATTTTTGCCGTTCTTATTGTTTTTTTTTACGGAGAGGTGGAGTTTTTGGCGTCCGTGGTACCTACAATTTGTCCAAATTAACAATTTGACTGCCAAAGACCGACTCGTTTCAACCGATGGCTTGGTAGTCTCTGCCTGACACAAGACTCGAGTAAGTTTAAGCACTCTTAAAAACTGATTTCCAAAAAAGCCTACTGACACAAAATCAAATTAGTTTGTTTGCTAAAATTATAAAAAATACATTTTCCTTTTTAATTTATTTACGGTTTCTTGCCCATCAATCGAGAATTTTTTGTTTATGGCCCTCGATAGAGAAAAGATCAACCTATTTATTTAAATTTTTACAAGCATTATTTCGATATAGGTGGCTTTTTAATTTATTTTTAAAAGTTGCCTTTTTACGCATTTTAGCAACTTTGACCATTAATATCTTAAAAATTTGACGTGCTAGAATAAGTTTGAAAATTGACTCTTACTCAGCTTGAAAGCCTCCGTCGAATGGTATTAACCTCATTCCCAGGCCCGCGATGGCCCAATATTTGTCCAACTGTGTAACCTTTAATATACATCCTGGCATTGAATTTATTAAGTTTTAAAGAATGGATGTATCCAATTTGGCCCATTCTGCAATAATTAGTTTTTTAAGTTCTTTTGAGTTGTTAAATTTGCATTCCATGCATGTAGACTTTGTTGGAAATGATGCCCCAAAATGTTCTATTGGATTGAGATCTGAACTTTTTGCAGGCCACATTAAAACCGGTATTTGCTTTTGTACAACCATTTTTTTTGTGCGTTTTGAAACGTGGATAGCAGCATTGTCTTGTTGGAATGTCCAAGAGTCTCCGAAAAATGCTTCCCCAAATTTAACAAGAACTTCGTCTAATAGCTCGACATATTTTTCCGAGTTCATTTTAGGTGTCACAAAGCATATTGGACTCTTTCCAGCAAAACCAAATGCAGCCCACACCATGAGCGAACCTCCTTGAAAATTGCGCGACACTCTTACTTGCTTTGAAGTCCTTATATCCCGATTATAATATTGATACCCATCTGGGCCATCTAAATTAAATTTTTTTTCTTCACTAAAGATGATGTCTTGCCACTCTAAGTCCCAAAACTTATGCATCTCTGCAAAGTGCATACGGGCAACTTTGTGTCGAGGAAGTAGCTGACATTTGACAACTCTTTTTATTCTCTGTACCAAAGGTACATAGAGTATATTAAGTTTGTGCAAAAGTATGTAACGGAGAAGGAATCATTTCCAACCATATAACGTATATATGGGGCATTCCATACAAAAAAAACTTTTTTCTGGGATGATGTCTCCGAATTGGATAATAATTGGCCCAAAGGGAGCTTATTATGAGAGAAGCTTATCCACAGAACGCCCGCCCTTTGGGCCAATTATCATCCAATTCGGAGACATCATCCCAGAAAAAAGTTTTTTTTGTATGGAATGCCCCATATATTCTTGATCAGCATTAACAGCCGAGTCGATATAGCCATGTCCGTCTGTCCGTCCGTCCGTATGAACAAACAGATCTCAGAGATTCGGATTATACATTTATAGGCCAGTTAAAAAAATGTTGCATACTTTTCGGATATTCACCCTCAGGAATGCAGGAACATGAAATTTTCGAGCAAAAAATTGTTTTTTTTTTAATATTTTCGATCATTGTGTTCTTGTGCGATTATTGAAAATTTAAGAACCTTCCGATTTATATCTTGCTTGATTCCATCTGATATGGCTTAGGATGTAAATATTAAAGCACACACAAAATTATTGAGGGGGTATTCTTAATGTCGAGGCTGTTCTATGGACCTTTTTTGAAAAAAAAACCTTATATGAAAACGCAGAGTTTTTCCAATTTTTTTTTTTTAAGACTGATTAGAATAGTTGATGAAGGTGCCGGGTCTTGGTTGAAGTTAATCATGGTTTCATTTCTGCTTCGTTTTTTTAACAGTCAGTGTCCCAACTATGACATTATCATTCCCGCCATATTGAAATATGATATTAAGGAACTGCATGAACGCTGCCCCATGCATCCGGGCATGCCGCTTCGGCCTATGCTGGCGCAACCCACGAAGGGAGTGAGCGAAGTTCTAGAACGATTCGGCGGCATGCACATCACCTGCGAGTGGAAATACGACGGTGAGCGTGCTCAGATTCATTGCAATGAGCAGGGCGAGATTAGCATATTCTCACGCAATTCGGAGAACAACACAGCCAAGTATCCGGATCTGATTGCCAGAAGTAAAGGCTTTCTCAAAGTTCCCGTGCGCTCGTATATTATTGACAGCGAAATCGTTGCCTGGGATGTGGAGCGTAAGCAGATCCTGCCCTTCCAGATTCTGAGCACGCGCAAGCGAAAGAATGTGGACATTGATGAGATAAAGGTGCAGGTCTGCGTGTATATATTCGATCTGCTGTATATCAATGGCACTGCTCTGGTCACGCAGCCGTTATCCGAGCGTCGCAAATTGCTTCTAGAGCACTTCCAGGAAGTGGAGGGCGAATGGAAGTTCGCCACATCCTTAAACACAAATGATATGGACGAGGTGCAACAGTTTCTGGAGGAATCAGTCAAAGGCAATTGTGAGGGTCTCATGGTCAAGACATTGGATGAGGAGGCGACCTATGAGATAGCCAAGAGATCCAGGAACTGGTTGAAATTGAAGAAGGATTATTTGTCGAACGTGGGCGACTCGCTTGACCTTGTCGTAATCGGCGGCTACAGGGGGAAGGGTCGACGCACAGGAACCTATGGCGGATTTCTGCTGGCCTGCTATGACACCGAGAACGAGGAGTACCAGAGCATCTGTAAAATTGGCACAGGTAAGGGGCTGACACACTGGCTTAAGCCCAAAACTGATTTTGCAATTTTTCCCTCTAGGTTTCACAGATGACGATTTGCGCGTCCACTCAGAGTTCCTGGGCAAACATGAGATCCCTAGCGCAAAGTCATACTTCAGATATGACTCCAGCCTGGAACCGGATGCCTGGTTCGAGCCGGTACAAGTTTGGGAGGTGAAATGCGCCGACCTGTCGCTGAGCCCCGTGCATCGGGCGGCCATTGGCATTGTGGACAACGAACGCGGCATTTCGTTGCGTTTTCCTCGCTTCATTCGAATCCGCGATGACAAGAGCTGCGAGAATGCAACAGATGCTCAGCAAGTGGCCCAAATGTATCAGTCCCAAGATCTGGTTAAAAACAATCAGAAAACATGCACTCAAGAGGACATGGAGAGCGAGTTTTATTGATGCGTCAAAAATATAACAAAATTAGAATAAAAGTTAACTTCATTTTGGATGATTTGTTGTGGAGGAGTTTGCGCTGTGGTTGCTGCTCTCGGAGGATTTCGAAACTCGCCAGATAAGATCGGGATTTTCCTTGAACTCGCTGGGGCTAGGGCTGGACTTGGGAATGTTTGCCCTGCCGGAACGCTTGTTGCGCCTGCCGGAACGCTTGTTCCGTTTGTTTGGCTTTTCTTCTGGCAAAGAGGCTTCTCCCTCGGAAGCGAGACCTTCAGTCGATTTAGTAGCATTTTGTGAGCCATCACCCGATCGCATTCGAGCCTTGGGCTGGTAGATGGCAATCGACGGGCGATCCTGTAATTTAGAATGGATTGGATTGATTGTTATTTTGTAGCTCGATTACGTATGATTTTGTTCTATCGACCAACCTTATTTCTTATACGACGCTCCTCTGATGATCGCAAGTACGCCGCCTTGGCAGACTCTGTATTATGTCCTGACAATCTTTCCTCCACAGCGTTGTCCGCATAGTCGTTGCCCTTGAGGCTGCCGGCAGTTTGTATAAACTTTTTGACATTGTCGCTAACATTGCCTTCCGCGGACTTGGCCTCCAGCTCTGCGCTTGATTTCACATCCTCCGAATTGACCGTCTTCTTCAAAATGACAATATCCTTTTCGGACTTGACCTCCTCTTTCGAATTTTTCGTTTGCTTGGCCGCTTTACTAGTGCTTGCGGTTGACGGCTTGTCTTTATCCTTGTCTGTCTTCTTTTTCTCACGCTGCTCGCGTTCACGCATCAGCTTTCGTTGCTCGTGCTCCTCGCGCCGGCGCTGATCGCGCTCGGTGCGACGTTTGGAGCGCGATGCTTTTACTGGTTCTTGTTGCTGCGCGTCCTTCTTAGAATTGGAATTGGCCGGTTTTTTGTTGGTGTCGGTGCTGGTGTCTTTGGACTTGGTATTCTCCGATGCAGTAATCGCATCTAGCAGTCGTAGCTGCTTCTGCTCCTCGCGCTGTTTGCGCTTCTCCTCGTTCCGTTTGCGAGCCTCTTCCCGACGCTTTTCCTTCTTGTTAGCCAGGTATTGGAGTAGGGGAGTGGACTTTACCTTCTCCTCCGTTTTGCGATCAAAGGTAAAATCAATTTTTACATCGCCCATGCGACTGGCCTCCTCCCGCTCTTCCTCCAACTTCTGCATGAACTCCTGATAGTGGGACTCGCTTTCAATTGTATTAACTTTGTTGTCGTTGTTACGAGCCTTGTTCTTGACGAAGCACTGGAATGGAGCATACTCCACAATGGCCACGTACTCGGCGCCCTTGGAATCCACAAACACATAGCCATCAAATCGATCGCGAAATTGCACAACTTCAGCGATATTTGACATGTCAATGTAGGCGCGGCAAGTGGCCTCCTGGCCAAGAGACCAATCGGCCGGACAATAATAATAGGAGTTGGAGTCGCTTTCTGGCAATGGATCTACTTGTTCCAAGAACTCTTTTTCAGTCATTGTTGGCGGCAGGTGTCGCACCACAATCTAAAAAGTATTTTGTTAATTTGCACACACGCAGACATACAATAAATACCTTGATCTCATGGTGACCCTTGTCCTTTCTATCGCTGCGTCTGTTTGCCCGCGGTTTATCCGCATTATTCTGTCTCTTGTTTTTCTCCTCTGTATTTATTTCGTGCATTTTAAGTAGTTTTTACTGAACTTCTAAACACAACAAGTTAAATTGTCAACAACAACAATGTCAGACACAGTGGGGTAGTTGACAACAATGAAGTCGTAAAGTTTGCGTCGATCTGGAACTTTGGAATTGGCACATCGATACAATTTTATCGAAATCCTTATTAAAGCCGGGTATTCGGCACCTCGGAAACTAAAAACTCCTGTCTAACTTTGTATAAAAACTGGTAGGAAAGTCGGCGGCGGGAAGGGCAGTGTCAAAATTTGAAAATTACCTGATCTGCCTTCAAGTATACCAAGTTTTTGACCCATACATGTCTAACTTTTATAGTAGTAGAAGTTCTTTTTTTTTAGAACATTAATTATATATAGGCATGGCATTTTTGTCGTTAGCCTTAAATTTAAATTATACCAAAAACTAATGCTACTGTTAAGTCGCATCTTTATTAATTATAAGAAATGCATTTTTATTCATTTACCTATAAGCACACAAAACAAACAAAACACATTAAGTCAGGTCAAAACACACCGCGACTCCGCTTTCAGCTGAGTTAGCTATACTACACACACGTCAGTCGATGAGCCAATTCGTCAGTAACTCAAACTTCTGCTGACAATGCAATTGGCACGCAGAGGGCATGCAACTAAGGAAGTTGCTGACCATTGCAATCACCTAATTTCTACACACGCCAGATCAACACTTTCACTAATCAATATGACCCATTGTTAGCATATAAATAGCCGTAAGTTTGCTTAATAAAATCAGTCTCAGTACTACCAAAGAACTGATTCTCATTCCTTCCATCGCACCCTGCAGAGAATCTGTCGCTGTGTCTTCAGACTCTCATTTGTGCGCATCAAAGGATACCCTCTCCGCAGTCCAACTGGTTCAAGTGCTAGTTGCGACGACCAATTGCAAACAGTGTATGTACTGTATGCATCCCAGCTTAATACACATAACTAAAAGTCAAGCCAGGCAGTTCATGTACTGTCTGCAGCACTTACACTACACACAAACATTTGGTGACCCCGACCTAAAACAAAAAACAACTCACCAAAAAACATTTTGGTGACCCCGACCAAGAACAAAAAATAAATCACCAAAAAACATTTTGGTGAAAGTTGAAATCCCGAAGAAGTTGTCTCCTGTGTAATACTGCAACAAAACTTGGAGCGAGACTATTTTCAATTTGTCAATTGGGCGACATTGAAAATCTCCAAAGAACTCCAATCAGAATCTTACTGGTCAACTTGGCGACACAGAATTTTGATTTGCTTGACGATCAAGCCATTGGTCAACTTGAAGACCAACTACCAAATATATTGCGAAATAAGCAGATAAAAAACTGATTTACAGCAAAAACGTACCGCAGCAACACGAACGGTGTGGGCCTGCAAAAAAGTTGGCGATTCATCAGTCTTTTCCACGATCGTATGTACCAAATATATTTTAAATAAAAAAAAAAAAAACAATTTTATTAAAAATCTGTAAACGTCAGTACTTGTTCATAGTGCAAACGTGTACGTATACAGTGCGGAAAAATATTTGGCAACCGTCATCCATCGAATCCATCTATCCAATCAACCATTAAGTTTTTCTCGACTTCCTTGACCAACACTCGGTTGCGAATCGAAGCGTAATCCAGCTAATTTAAAAGCGAATAAAACACTTCCAACGGGTCGGAAGTAAAGCGAGAAATATAAAAATGGGCAAGGATATGGATCAGCAAAAGGAAGCCCAAGAGGCACTGGATGGAAGACTTACCTCATTATGTCGACGACAAAAGGCGATCATGGCGTCACTAAAACGCTCGCTTAAACAATTGTCAGAGGGACAAAAAACAGGTGAATTGATAAATTCACTATGGACCCAAACACAAGAGGTCCACTTTCAAATTCACGAAGAATATGAAAGCCCAGCAGAAGTAGAAAAAGAAGTTCAGAAGTCGCTACGAGCAAAAGCCACTCGATCAAGCGACATGCATTTACCACGGGTGAGCAAGGATCTATACATAACCACAATCGAATCCCTTGCCTCATTAAAAGGATTGGAAATCGACATATCCACTTGGGATCCGATATTAATTGCAATTATAAGGAACAAGTTGGATAACAACAATAAAACTCTTTATGAGCAGTCACTTGGAAGCTCAAGGGAGATACAAGGGATAGAAACTATGCTCCAGTTCCTTGATCAACGGATCAGGGTCTAAGGAGCGGCTAAAAAGACTCAATCCACAAGAAAGGAGTCAAAAGGCACAACATGTGCATCGGCTACCACAGATAAAGCTTCCTGGTGCCGATACTGTAAAAAGTCGGCACATCCACTATTCCGGTGCGATGACTTCCGAACCAAATCAGTATCCGAACGTCTAAATTGGGTACAAAAACAAAAATTGTGCGTCAATTGCTTTAGGGCTGATCACATATCCCAAGCATGCCAGGGCCGAACTTGTTTTAAGTGCAACAAAAAGCACAATACGCTCTTGCATTTGGAACCTACACCAAGTGCAGTCATACAAGCACCAGCTGTAGGGGCGGCAAACAACAACAACTACAATCTGTTGGCTACCGCAAAAGTGTCAGTACAAGCACAAAACGGACAAATGGCTAACTTTAGAGCACTGCTAGACTCAGGATCACAGATCAACTTGATCTCTGAACGTTTGGCATCAATGCTGTCCTTGAAACTTCATGACACAAAATTACGCATTGAAGGTATTGGGGGACAGCCAAGGACGAGCCGATCTCGAGTTAATGTTTTAATAAAGCCCCTCCACAGTGGCTTTACGCAAAGAATTGAAGCTTTTGTGCTCCCGCACATCATCGCAGATCAACCAGCACAAGCGCTAAATTCGAGGAATTGGGAAATACCAAACGAACTGCCACTGGCTGATCCTCAGTTTGACAAACCGGGAAAAATAGACATGCTGATAGGTGCAGAGCACTATGACCCACTTCTTTTACCAAATCAACGGAAGATTTCGGCCGGAGGACCAGTGCTACAGGATACAGGCTCGGATGGATTGTTGCAGGAAAAATAAATGCAACAAACAAATCATCAGCCATTTGTGCAGCAGCCACAAATGAAGAAACCAATGCCCTCATGGAACGATTCTGAACCTTGGAAAACATAGAGTCGGAAGAACAGCCGCGCACACCAATTGAAGCACACTGCGAAGCCCATTTCGTGCAAAACCTACAGTTGGCAGCGGATGGCAAGTTTATCGTTAAACTGCCATTTTCTGAACATCCTTCAGCCCTGGGAGCCTCTATGGAAATTACAACCAAAAGATTTTTGGCACTGGAACGCAGAACAACGCCTGACACATGGAAAGGTTACGTCAAATTCATGACAGAGTAGGAAGAGCTGGAACACATGAAGGAAGTGAAACCATCTCTGATACCAAAAAATCATTACTTCATCCCGCACCATTGCGTGCTAAAACCGGATAGCACAACGACTCAACTGCGAGTGGTGTTCGACGCATCATGCAAAACGTCAACCGGTAAATCGCTAAACGACATTTTACACAATGGGCCCACTCTCCAAAGTGAATTATTGTCTATTTTACTACGATTCAGGACCCACAAATACGTCTTCACAGCGGACATAGAAAAAATGTACCGTCAACTGTGGGTAAATCCAGAAAACCAGTTCCATCAGTTGATTGTCTGGATGGACAGTCCATCGGATGAACTAAAATACTATCGTTTGAAGACGGTAACATATGGGACAACGTCAGCCCCATTTTTGGCAACAAAGTGTTTGGACCATTTAGCCATCCAAAGTAAGGACAGGTTACCAGTGGGATCCGCAGTGCTGAAAAATGACTTCTACCAAAGACAATACATATATAGATACCGCATCTCATACAATTTTTTTTTTTTGGGATCCAATGTCAGCTCCCAATAAAAATCGTTATTTGCGTCACATGTGTCATCTAAATTATCTATTAATTTTTGCACTTAGCAGAATAGCTAATTTAGAAAACGTATAGCTAAGCTTCAGTATACGCATCCTCGTAAAGGCAGCGAAATGCAAAAATTTGCATCCAATGGCAGCTCCCAAAAAGACTCGTTTTTAGTTTCACATGCGTCATCTATAATATAAATAAATCTTTGCTTCTACGTGGACGACTGCCTGACAGGTGCCAATTCCATCCCGGAAGCGATCCAAGCTATGCAAGAGTTAATCAAAATACTTAAGCCAGCTGGATTCAATCTAAGAAAGTGGTGTTCGAACAACGATCACCTACTGCAAGGAATCCCCACATGGTCAGTGATGTGAAGCTTGGCGAAACATTGGACCACCATAGCATAAAAACGCTTGGAGTCATCTGGATGCCAAAGAAAGACCAACTCTGCGGAAGAGCACAAAAGAGTCAAGCGACACACATTACAAAACGAACACTGTGCTCAGAACTCTCACAAATCTTTGACCCACTAGGTTTATTTGCTCCGGTAGTGGTCAAGGCAAAAATATTTATGCAACAGCTCTGGGAATTAATGCTAGATTGGGATGACGGGTTGCCAACACACCTTCAGAACGAATGGAAGGAGTATCGTGAGGATATGCAATCACTAAATACAATGCAGATTCCGAGGCACGTTTACGATGGCAAAACTCCAGATACCATAGAGCTTCACACATTTGTGGATGCCTCAGAAAAGGCATATGGCGCTGCAGTTTATGTACGCTCCACCTATAAAAATAAGCAGATTTCTGTTCGCATAATGTGCTCAAAATCTAGGGTAGCTCCAACAGCAAAGCCAACCCTTCCTCGACTAGAACTGTGTGCTGCACTATTGGGAGCCGAACTCACCGCCAGAGTAAGAAAGGACCTGCACATGAATCCTGAGACAGTCCCAGGATATGGAAACACGTCAGCTTGCCCATTACCCCAACAACAAGAGGATAAGAGCTGTATACTTGCAAGCACAGCAATTCCTTTCGCAAGCTACAACGCATTGTAGCCTATATGCTGCGCTTCTGCTACAAAAGGAACAGAGCTGCAACAACGACATTGCAGATGGATGAACTGCAGCGCGCACGCACTGTGATCCTGCGAAACATCCAACACGTTGAATTCGCACCTGATATTCGACAGCTACAACACAGTGGACAAAAAGAGCCCGATAACATCGCTCTCTCCCATTTTAGGAGACGATGAAATAGTTCGGGTGGGTGGCAGATTGGAACAATCTGCACTTCCATACAACTCAAAGCATCAAATTTTGCTCCCATACAATGATCCAATTGTAAAGATGCTATTGCGAGAAATCCATGAAGACAACATGCATTGCGGCGCACAGGCACTACGAGGCGCAGCCAGACAGGAGTATTGGATCATTAACGACAAAACTATGGCAAGAAGCATCATTCACAGCTGTGTTCGTTGCAACAAGGCCAAACCCAAGTTAATGCACCAAATTATGGGCAACCTGCCAGCAGAACGAGTTACTGAAGCACGCCCATTCCTCAATTCTGGCGTAGACTACTACGGACCCTTTTGGATTCATCACAAGGTCCGCGGGAAAAGACCTGACAAAGCATACATCGCTGTATTTTGTTGCTTTACCACTAAAGCGGTGCATCTGGAGTTGGTAAGTGATTTATCAACCGACGCATTTCTAGCAGCCCTTCGCCGTTTTCTGAGCCGCCGCGGAAACTGCGAGACGATCCACTGCGACAATGCTACCAATTTCATTGGGGCCAATAACCAACTAAAGGAATTGGAAGACACAATATTCACCGACAAGGCTCAAGATCGGATAGCAAACCACTGCAGCAAGCGTCAAATTGCATTCAAGTTTATCCCTCCCAGAGCACCATCATTTGGTGGGCTATGGGAAGCGGCTGTAAAGTCCGCAAAGCGATTACTGGTCACGACGACCACAACAGCATCTTTAACATTTGAGGAGCTAAATACGGTCATCACCGAGGTAGAAGCTATTCTTAACTCACGACCTATTACCCCAATATCGAATGATCCAACAGACACAACAGCCCTTACCCCAGGACATTTCCTGATTGGTGAACCTTTAACCGCGCCACCCGATCCTAATAGCAAGCATGACGAAAAGTCATTAGTGAAGCGCTGGGAACTGGTTTCCAGACTTAAACAAGGATTTTGGAGGCAATGGTCACAAGAATACCTACAAGAACTCCAAGTTCGGCATAAATGGAAAACAGCCTCACCAAACGTCAAAGAATTGCTATTGGTCTTAATAAAGGAAGACAACCGTATTGTCAAAACATACCCTGGGCAAGACAATTACGTGCGAGTAGTAGACGTCAAAACAGCATCAGGCATCTACAAGCGCCCCATAAGTCGACTGGCTCCATTGTTTCCAGAAGACGTAGCAGTCAAGCGCCCTGTCAGTATGATCAAGGATACGACTGAGCCCGATGAACCACCAACTCAGAGAAAAAGGTTGTTATCGCCGTCCATAATATCAACAATGTTAGTGCTCCTGCTCATGTTGCCTCTAGCACTATCCCAACCAATAACGGTGACTCAGTTTACCAACAAACCAGGGATATTCTACGAAAAACTGGGCACCACAAGAATGGCAGTATCTGAATGGACCATGGTCATCTACTATGACTTGGACCCATACTGGAGTGACATGAAAACATTGTCGTCAGGTATAACTGAACTTGGCTACATGTGCCCTGACCTACAAAACAGTCAGGCATGCGAATCAACGCTTCAACACTTTCAGCATTTACGCAGTGAACTGCAGTCCGAAAGTTCAGTAATGAAGAATTTTCGATCCCGGAGATCACCGCTTGACATAGTGGGAAACCTAGCCAACAGCCTTTTCGGTGTATTGGATTCTAACTTTGCTCAAAAGATGTCGAGAACAATCGAGGAAGTAAAAACAAACGAACAATTCCTGCTGCAACTCCTCCAAAACCAAACTTCGATTGTGGATTCCACAATAAATGTGGTCAGAAAGAGCAAAACTAACACTGATAAGCGCATTAAGTTACTGGAAAAGCAAATTGCAAAGCAATCTAGTACAATCATTTCTGGTACTAATATCACAACTGACCCTGCTAGCAGCGGACATACAACGAATGCAGTCAGAAATCTTTGATGTACTAACGGGCATCCGTCATCGCACAATTAGCCCAATGTTAGTGTCTCCACAGCAGTTGATAGAGCAGCTTGACCAAATACGTGACCATTTGCCACCTGATCAAATGCTACCCGTTACCACTGTTAATGTAATTCAACTATACAGAATTATGAGAGCCGAAGAAGCCATCACTGACACACATGCCATCTTCAGAGTGACAATTCCACTAGCATCAACTGTTCAACTAGAAATCTTCAACATCGTGCCAATACCCATGTGGCACTCCAACAGCTGGAACCTTTATGAACTAAAAACTCCAATAATAGCAGTCAACAATCACAAAGATCAGTTCATGGGGCTCACTCCAGATGATCTTCGACGCTGCCTCACCTTACCACATGACGAATACATTTGTTTTGACCAACAAGCTATTTTTAATGTCGACAATCGTTGTGATTTCCAGTTATTCAACAACAAAAAAAAGGGAGTAGGGAACGTGTAAAAAGTTTCAGGTATCCAAAACACTGGGTTGAGGAGTCGCTAGGAAACTGCAGTCACTGTAAGAACTTGTTATTAAGTGTGTCCGTAGTATGAGTATGAGTATGGGTACTGAGTATGGTTGAAGTATGAGTATGGTATAGTTGAGTAGAGTATGAGTAGAGTAGAGGGTGGTATGAAGTAGAGTTGAAGTCAGTGTAAGTATGAGTGATGTATGAAGTAAGTATGAAGTAGTTTAAGTACTGATCTGAAGTCTGTAAATTTTAAGTCATGAAGTCATGTATATGGTATGCTGAGTATGTGAAGTATAAGTCTGTAGTCGTAAGTATGAAGTCTGGTAGAAGTCTGTCACTGAGACTGAAGTTACGTTTTTCAGTCCTAGCCGGGTCCAAAGTCCCTCAACAAACCGTCATATCAAGCAAGCAGTAAGTCAAGTCAGTAAATTCAATCAAGTCTTAAGTCCTAGTCCCAAATTAAGTCCAAGTAAGTTAATCTAATCCCACAGTTATGTAAGTCCCACAGTATCTAAGTCCCATCATAGTCCAAGTAAGTCTAATTAAATCAAGTCCTAACAGTGTGTGTGTAGATCATAGTCCTGTCCCAAGTCAGCAAGTTACACAGCAGTCCAGGCCCCAAGTCCATAGTAAGTACGCCCATTAGTAGCCAAATAAGTTTCAGTGTCAGTCCAGTCCAAGTGTATCCCAAGTTACAATAATAAGTTATTAGTCCCAAGTCCAAGTCAAGTCAAGTCAAGTCAAGCAAGTCCCACTTAGCCATAGTCCCAAGTCCGATCCCAAGATCACTAGTCCCACAGTCCCAAGATCTAAATAACAATAAGTCTAAATCCAAGATCCAAGATCGTCCACAGATCCCACAGTCTTAAATCCCACAGTCCCCACAGTCGTTAGTCCACTAGTCCAGTCCCACCAGTCACAGTCCCAAGTCTATAAATACATATCAGATCCCAGTAGAACCCACCAGATCCCATAGATCCAAGATCTAAGTCCCCATAGATCCCCAAGTCCACAGGTCAGTAGATCCCCATAGTCTACCAATCCCACAGTCTAAATAATCAGATCCTACAGATTCCAAGTCCCATCGATCAAGTCAAAACGAGCTCGGTCTACAGTACCGCCAGTCTCACATACCACAGAACCCACAGTCAAATCCGCAGTCCTAAATCTAGATCCCAAGGTCAATTCCCCACTACTATATCTCAAAAACATACATATTCCTGATTTTCAAATACAAAATACAAAACACAAAATCAAAGACTACCCCAAAAGAATCTTCCAAAGACATACCCCAAAAATCTTCCAAAGACATACCCCAAAAGAATCTTCAAGACAAAATTTTCAAGATTTACCCCCAGTCGACGTCGTAAAGAGCTCGCTCAACAAGTGCCCTATGCCAGATCACGCACACAAAAACACATATAATATGGTCCAACACTCACCAGCCGAATACGTGGATCTTTGCAACACAATCAGCATTAGAACTTTAGGCTGTCTGTAGCGGAATTCCATCAACAATCCGTCTTGAAGGAACTGGGCTCTTAACACTAGCTATTGAATGCACTGCTAGGAACTCTGAAATCAGCAAAAGCACCTTTGGCACAACGATCACAGAAATGAAAACCACATACTCTCGATTTGGTAACCTAAGTCAGCCTGTAAGATACGGCTCAGATCCAATATTGAAACAGCCAACAGAGCAAGGCTACTCGAAGCTTGACGACTTGCAACAAGATTTAGCGACAATCAAACTTCAGAAGCTACCACAACATGTCGACATCCTGCAGCACCATCAAATAGCTGCTTATATTGCCAAGCCAGGCAGTTCATGTACTGTCTGCAGCACTTACACTACACACAAACAGCTACCAAAACGCCCTTCCTTCAGAGTTACACCACCTACCTTCACTCCTCAGGAAGGAGGCTCGGGCTCCACGTATTAATAAAACAAACAAAAATTAAACAGATTTCTCTTTTAAAAAGCTTGCAGGATTCTTGGCTTGAATTTGTGAGCATCCAACTGTTATTTTTCTAACACACTCCAAGATTGTTCGTTTAAGCTCTACAAGCCCTTCCAATGTGAGATATGGCTTGCCCCATGAGCGAATCCTCAGTTCGTTCAAACTTCTATATCTTACCATCTCTGAGATCTAGTCATTCATATGCGGACATGGCTACATCGACTCGGCTGTTGATGTAAATCGAGAATATATCGCTCACTTACTTTAAAACATGCATAACACAAAATAATCCAATCCATCCAAATTCTCAATGGATTCTACTAGAATAAAATACCTATTAATAATATTGGAAATATGATGTTTTAACTGAAAACCGAAGTATGTTTGCGCCATATCAACTGCAGTACATCTAATATACGACGTTTTTGCATTAGCTGCATCTCAGCTGGTTTTAAAGCCAGAACTGAGATGATTCCCCTCAGAGGAATAGTCCATCTAAAATCTGCGGGTTTTGTAAACTTGGAGAACGGGAATATGTCATCCACTTTTGCGCAGAAGTGTGCAACGCATAGAAGGAATCCTATCCGACCACAAAAGTATATGGGCATTTCCATTTTGCCGAACGGTACAGTCGAAAACAATAAAAATAAATAAAAGTCTAAATAGTGTAACTTAAAACTTTTAATAAGCCTTATTTTTGGTGCTAAGGCTAATTTTAGGCCATTTTAAGTTTTCAAGACAATAACATTAGAACATGACAAAAAGTGAAACTTGTTGTTGGGAAGTGCAGAAATATTTTCCTGATCAGCATGACGGATTCAGTTCGTTTTGAGCTTTGTCCGTCTGTCTCTACATTTTTACGCGAGCTAGTATTCTCATAGAAATGATCGGTCGGAAAATGGGTTTTAGTGAGAAAACCTTTTATTTTCTCGATGTTAGCTCACTGAAACTTAATCATGGGTAATATTATATGTTTTTAAGCTTATCTGCGAATCTTGGTCAAAATCTCTAACCGTTAAAGCTGAGTTTTTCAAGTTAATTGAAACTTCAGACCTCAGAAAATTCTAAAAAAAATTACCTTCAATAGATCACGAATTTTCTTGCAAAAAAATCGCGGGGGTCAATAATAATCATGGTTTCTTTTTAATCGAATTTGGAAATTTTAATTTTTTACTTAATAATTTACATACAGGGTTTTTCTAGAAAATAATAGAACTGATTTTCTTCCGCCGCGACTGTGCCTCGGAGCGTGCGCGCACCGACTGGGTTTGGTAGAGTGCGTTCCTAGCTAACGAACGAGCGGCTGGTCAGTTGTCCTCGAGCACCTGGAGAGTTTCTGTGAGTGGTGCAAGCCGTGAACGCAGCGCGATTAAATTCTGTGTGAAACTCGGTAAGTCTACGACAGAGGCGTTTGATATGATCTGACTAAGGTCGGGATCCCAATGCTTCCGCAGCCGTTCTACAGCCCGGACCTTTTTTGTTTCCTTGCGTGGAAAGGCCGATGAAAGGCAAGCATTTTGAGACGACAGAGGGGTTCCAAGCAGCATGCACCGCCTTCAATGCTTGGAAATCGCGCAGGCAGCGCTGCATTAACGCAGAAGGAGCCTATTTTGAAAGTTTTTAAAGTATTGCAACGATTGGCTCAATAATTTTTTTTTAAGTCGACTCTGTCCTATTACTTTCCGGACAAAACCTCTATGCTTTGGAAAATATGTCACATTTAATTAAAATATAATGAATTTTTATTTTGTATATTTTCATTAAAATGGAGTGCACGAAATGTTATTTTACTGTGTCCAAATTATTATCCTCATCGGAAGGAAAAGTCATCGTCTATTTAAAGCGTCACAAGTGAAATCTGGGAAAATTGTGGAGCTGACTGCAAAAGCGCAGAAAAGGGCAACCAACTATTCGTTTGGTGCCGAAAAATTTGTCCTTCTTCAACAAAGCGGAATGGAAAGAACTTGAGAAAACAGTGCGACTTTTAAGAGGGGCCTTAACACGAAACTCTAAAGACTTTGTGGATCCTTCAACCACAAAACATAGATAGACTTTGGCGGGACGTCATGGCCGAATTGCCACAGGTTTGACAGAAAAAGATCATTATCTCAGATCATAGGCGCGCGATTTAAAAAAAAGTTTTGCCTGAGGTTTAGTTAAAACAGATTTTTCCGTTTATTTTAACATAAACACCTTATAGGAGGATGATGAAGGAGTCGAGGAGAAAGAACAAAACTAAGTTTTTCAATTTCTTACGTGGACTATGCCTTCTGGGGATACCACATAAAAAAATACGCGCCTAGAATTTTACTTTCAAAGGGTGGTGTGGAAAATAGTTGAACAATGACATATTTCTCAAAGCACTTAAACAGATACATATCGCTCACTTACTTCAATACTGGCATAACTCAAAAAAAAAGAGTGTGTGTCATGAGACGCACGGTACGAGCGAAGCTCTTTACGATGAATCCGATTTAAGTAATGGAAAAAGACACATTTGGATTCTGTATTAATAAATGTTAAATTATCAAATATTAGGTCACTCTCAAAACACTGTAAGGTCACTGTTTAGTCACTGTTAAGTCGCTTTAGGAAACTGCAAAGTCACTGTTAAGTAACTGTTAGTTCACTATTAAGTCACTGTTAAGTCTCGGTTAAGTCACTGTTAAGTCACTGTTAAGTCACTGTGAAGTCACTGTTAAGTCACTGTTAAGTCACTGTTAAGTCACTGTTAAGTCACTGTTAAGTCACTGTTAAGTCACTGTTAAGTCACTGTTAAGTCACTGTTAAGTCACTGTTAAGTCACTGTTAAGTCACTGTTAAGTCACTGTTAAGTCACTGTTAAGTCACTGTTAAGTCACTGTTAAGTCACTGTTAAGTCACTGTTAAGTCACTGTTAAGTCACTGTTAAGTTACAGTTTATTCACTGTTAAGTCACAGTTATGTCACTGTTAAGTCACTGTTATGCCACTGTTAAGTCTCTGTTAAATTTTTGTTAAGTCACTGCTAAGTCACTGTTATGTCACTGTTAAGTCACTGTCAAGCCACTGTTAAGTCACTGTCAGCCACTGTTAAGCACATTAAGTCCGAATTTGTTAAGTCACTGTTAAGTCCCTGTTAAGTCACTGTTAGTCTTTGTCACTGTCAAACACTGTTAAGTTACTGTTATGTTAATGTCCCCACACGATCCCCCTAGATCCGCTCCGGATCCCAACTAGAGCCCACCAGATCCCCCCACCACCTGCCCTCAAACCCCTACAAGCTGATCTCCCCCATATCCCCACCAGATCTCCACCAATCCCCACCTGATCCCCACTAGACCCCACCAGATCCCCACCAATCCCTACCCAATTCCTACCCAATCCCCACCAGATCCCACCAAACCATACAGATCCCCTCCAGATCCCCACCAAATCTCCACCAGATCCCCACCAGATCCCCACCAGATCCCTACCCAATCCCTACCCAATCCCCACCAGATCCCTACCAAATCCACACCAGATCCCCACCAGATCCCCACCAGATCCAAACCAGATCTCCACCAGATCCCCACCTGATACCCACTAGATTCCCACCAGATCCCCACCAGATCCCTACCCAATCCCTACCCAATCCCCACCAGATCCCTACCAAATCCACACCAGATCCCCACCAGATCTCAGTTAGATCCCCGTTAGATCCCCACTAGATCCTCACCAGATCCCCACCAGATCTCCACCAGATCCCCACCAGATCCCTACCAAATCCACACCAGATCTTCACCAGTTCCCCAGTAGAACCCCACCAGATCCCCACTAGATCCCCACCAGATCTCCACCAGATCCCCATTAGATCACCACCAGATCCCCACCAAATCCCCACCAGATCTCCACCAGGTCCCCAGTAGATCCCCACCAGATTCCTACCCAATCCCCACCAGATCCCCACCAGATCCCCGTTAGATCCCCACCAGATCCCTACCCAATCCCTACCCAATCTCCACCAGATCCCTACCAAATCCACTCCAGATCCCCACCAGATCCCCACCAGATCTCCACCAGATCCCCACCAGATCCCCACCAGATCCCCACCAGATCTCCACCAGATCCCCACCTGATCCTCACTAGATCCCCACTAGATCCCCACCAGATCCCCACCAGATCCCCAACAGATCCCCACTAGATCCCCACCAGATCCCCACCAGATCCCTACCCAATTCCAACCCAATCCACACCAGATCCCTACCAAATCCCCACCAGATCCCCACCAGATCTCCAACAGATCCCCACCAGATCCCCACCAGATCTTCACCAAATCCCCACCAGATCCCCACCAGATCCCCGTTAGATCCCCACTAGATCCTCACCAGATCCCCACCAGATCTCCACCAGATCCCCACCAGATCCCTACTAAATCCACACCATATCTTCACCAGATCCCCAGTAGAACCCCACCAGATCCCCACTAGATCCCCACCAGATCTCCACCAGATCCCCATTAGATCCCCACCAGATCCCCACCAGATCTCCACCAGGTTCCCAGTAGATCCCCATCAGATTCCTACCCAATCCCCACCAGATCCCTACAAAATCCACACCAGATCTTCACCAGATCCCTACCAGATTCACACCAGATCCCCACTCGATCTCCACCAGTACCAAAACAGAGCTCGCCAGGTCCCTACCAGATAACCGCCAGATCATCACCACATCACCACCAGAACCCCACCAGATCAGCACCAAATCCCCGCCAGATCCTCACCAAATCTTCACCAGATCCCCACCAGGTCTCTACCAAATACCCATCACCTTCCCCCACTTCCACCTCACACTATCCCACTCCACACACAACCCACCTGCTACTACGCGGTAATGGTAAAAGCAGCTGATTTTGCAAATACAAAATACAAAACACAAAATCAAAGACATACCCCAAAAGAATCTGTCGCAAAGACATACCCCAAAAGAATCTGTCGCAAAGACATACCCCAAAAGAATCTGTCGCAAAGACAAAATTTTTCAAGATTTACCCCCCAGTCTGACGTCCGTAAAAGAGCTTCGCTCTAATAATCCATTTTGAGAAAAACACGTTTGAAGTTCTCAATGGATTTTTGCCTAAAAAAAAATGGTTCTTTTAGTTTCAACTTAATGAAGTAAAGTATTATAAATTAAGAATGCTTATTAATAAACATTGAAAATATGATGTTTTAACTGAAAGACGAAGTATGTTTGGTCAATATCGACAGCAGGACAACTGAGATATGGCGGTTCTTGCATCAACATGAAAATGAACCTGGAAAAGGATATTGCGACATATTCTCATCTCGCATGGAAAGTAGAAGAGATAGCAATACGAAAATTGTTGCATAAAATAGTACAGAAGAGCGCGCACATTTCTGCATCATTGAGTCAAAAATCGTATTTTTTGAGTTATGCCACTATTGAAGTAAGTGAGCGATATGTATGTTTATTAAGTAAAAAATTAAAATTTTAAAATTCTTTCAAAAAGAAACCAAGGATGACCCCCTTGTTTTTTTTTTTTTCATGAACATTTTTCATAATTCGCGGTCCATCGAAGGGAATTTTTCTTAGAATTTTCTGAGGTAAGGTCCTTATACTAGACAATTACTACTTCTTTAAACTATTTTTTGTGAGATGGTCACTGCAAAATGAATGTTATTACCTTGTAAAAACAAATGTAACTTTACCACACACACTGAGCACAAAGGATACGCTAAAGATCCTTATACTTTCTTTGCTCAGCGGCAGCCTCGTAGCCATTACAATTTTTAAGACTTGCTGCATAAACAATTTAGATATCAAGTAAGCATAATCCACAAGCAAAACTAATTCAAATAGATGACAGAAACGATTGGTCCAAAAACTATTTTTAGCGAAAAACAACAACTATCTATTGGACGTAGTCACAGATCTCCGCTTGGTAATAAACCTTTTTTAAGAAAACGCAAACAAATTTATATTAGTATGAAAACTTTGGCAGAGACGAAGTTTGCTTTCCGCTAATATTTTATTTGTACGAAGCGGGAGTTAAGTCGTGGGTTTCAAAGATTTTTGGATAAATTTATGCTCCTTAATGCTTAATATTTAATTTTAATTGGAAGTAGCGGAAAAATTTAACAATGTTGACCTTTGTGTGAAATATTTCGACACTCAAACTATTTCATTATTTTACCTACATTGAAGTTAAGTATACATAAATGCTTTGCTATTTGCGCGTCACATATCAATGATTTGTGCGCCTCAGCGAATGGCCAATACCCGGCTAGTCACAATAGTTTTACTATAACATTTCATTTCTAACTAAGATGTCTTTTTCGAAAGCACAACAATTAAGTCGATTAACCAATAGAATGACTGATGCAGATCTCCTTCGCACAAATACGGCGCCTTTGTCCAGGACTCGACGCGAAAGCCACAGTTTTCAAGCAACTCCATAAACATTGTGGCTTCTTCCTCAAATGACGCTTGACGTCCGTTACGCCGGTCTTCGAGCAGGGGCCGCAAGGGCAAGTGCGAGGTATTTGTCTCCACATAATGCATGTATGGAAGCACCAAGGCGACAACAACTCGACCGTTTGGTGCCAGCGTCCGATGTATATCTTCTAATAGTTGAAACGAATCGAAGCACCGGTCAAGCACGTTTAGGCATAGAATCATGTCCACGTTCTGAAGGCCACCAATTTCGGTAATTACATTGAAGTTGAGCTTTTTCAGCCGTTCGCGCATTGTCCAGCTAGCTTCAGTTGCGAATACTCTGAGAACGGCGTTTCCACTTAGCTCGGACACCGTATTGGCAACGCGTAATGAGATTTCGCCATCGCCGGCACCAATATCCAGGAGCGTGACCTTAAGGGCAAATTATTAAAATTAAATTGGATTCGATGGAATTTCAATACGACCCATCGCACTGGATCACTTCTAAAGTCAACATCTTTTGATGTTAAATGTTCTCCAGTGTAAATGGGATTCTGATATGTTGCCATACCGTTTCAGTGGGTGACATTGTTGGAAAGCCACCAGCCTCAAGTAGCCTGTAAAATTGCTCCTCTGATAGAATGTACATAGAGCCACGCTTCAAAAAGCCATTTATATCGGTCTGGGTCATAAAAAATTGTAAAATTGTTCGTGCCAGTGCATGCCACAAATGCATCCATATGTTCGCCGACAATCTTTTCGCATGCTCCAGCCATTTTACAGTAGTTGTATCCGGTTGCTCGAGTGCAACAAATTTTGATTGGAACTTTGGCGGTAGTTCATGTTCCAGTGAGTACCACTGCAAATTAAAAAATATATAACATTTTATTATCAATTTATTTCAAACTGTCATATCTTTCACTGTACATGTCGTGTGTCTATATTCTCCAAAGAATTATCATTATGAAATTTGGCATGGATGACGCGGGCCAGCGTTCCCCTTGGACGATAAATAGCCATTTTCTCATATATCAACTCGCTCGCATAATCTTTTCCTCACATATTCCCGGGTCAGTGCTGATTTTAAAATACTTTCATTTTATATGTGGGAACTAAATAGAGATGAGCCTATTGACTGCAGTAAAAAGAGATGTGCGTAATAGTGACTCTACATTTCATATTGGCGGAACGATGAGAAAATGATGGAAAATGAAACTGTTCACATTGCCACATCTACCCATTCGAGCTGGAAAACCAATCGATGATGGTTTTCCATATTTGAAATTAAAAATAAGCGTCATATAGTCCATTCTAGATGCCCAGACATCGACAGTTAAAAGAAATACTACAAAATAATTCTAATTTCCAATTAAAATTGGCTATCCAGCCCCAAATGGGCCAAGCTATCCACTTTTCTCAATCTCTTAGCGTGTGTTCTTTAAATTTTTCGCACAAGAGTAAGGGATCTACAATTTGACGCCGAATCTGAGCTGCAAAGTTTAAGAATTTGATTTTTCATGGCTAAGTACTTCACAGCTGGCGCCAATAGCTGGTGAAGGTGAGCAGATGTGTAAAAGCTATTTTCCCAAGAGGGAAAAATACTTTTTTTATTAGATCTTCCGATGCGGGATCGAACCCACGAACTCCCGCCCAGTTCAGCACACTAATCGCTTGGCCACACACGGCCGCAGTCAAATTAGCCAAAAAAGTGGTCAGCCTCGGAATTTGAGATAATCAGCTGAAAACTAAACGTTGGGTCAAAAGTTATTCGTTAAGCAAGGTCAAAGGTAAGAGAAATAAGTTTTTGGCGGTTATAAGCGATTATCCCGGTTTCTATAGCTCCAATTATGTAAACCTATTTATCTTAAAAATTATAGAGCATAAAATTTGCGACAAATTTCGTCCCAACAAATTTTTCATACGCCCAACTGTTAAAGAAGATGTACAAATTAAATGATTATTTTTAATTAGTTTCTTCCTTATCGGTGTCATCTTCCTGGCTTGTGAAAATTTCTGTTTCGTTGTCCTGGATTAATGTTTCATGCCTTGCAGAATTTTCGGGTAAAATACATCATTGGAGAAGAAAAAGATTTGCTCGTTATGATAATTGGACGCACTCAACTACTTGATGACAAAATGTTCTTTTAACAAGTGAGAACGTCGGTCAAGCCCGATTATGACATACTCTGAATCTGGCGTTGGATCTGAATGCAGTGCTGCTGTTGCGCTCATCCCTAAATTTCTCTCGCTCTCTCTCTTTGTTGAATGAAATGCGTTTTGGTTGTGTTAGAATGGGAGGAGTCGGTTTTGGTTTTTTTTTGGCTTATAGCTTGAGAGCCGCTCATCCAATCTTTTTCATTTCTTTAGCAATGTTAATAATGCTAATTACTTACTATCTAAAAACGGTACAAAACATCTATCAAAAAACTGTAGGAGATATGACGATTATTTTCAAATTGCGGGGGCGTGGCAAAAATTAAAAATAAACTTGATCTGCCTGCAAGTATAAAAAGCATTTGTCGGAAAAGGCAATATCAAACCACAAATCTATTCGTCAAAAAGTTTTGACAAATATTCCGTTTTAAAAAAAATTTGTTGTTTTTACATGCATTCAGTGGCAGTGACACAACATCTGCGCTATATTAAAAATTATAAAAATTTCATCAAATCTCTCTGAAAAAATTTGCCAATTTTGACCAGCTAGCTCAAGTTTTTTTTTTTACCAGAAAACTGTCCTGTGCAGCCAAAAGAACATATCGCTCACTTATTTCAATACTGGCATAACTCAAAATAATCCATTTTGAGAAAAACACGTTTGAAGTTCTCAATGGATTTAACCTAAAAAAAATGGTTCTTTAAGTTTCAACTTAATTAAGTAAAATATTATAAATTTAGAATGCTTATTAATAAACATTGAAAATATGATGTTTTAACTGAATAACGAAGTATGTTTGGTCAATATCGACAGCAGGACAACTGAGATATGGCGGTTCTTGCATCAGCATAAAAATGAACCTGGAAAATGATATTGCGACATATTCTCATCTCACATGGAAAGTAGAAGAGATAGCAATACGAAAATTTTTGCATAAAATAGTACAGAAGATCGCGCACATTTCTGCATCATTAAGTCAAAAATCGTATTTTTTGAGTTATGCCAGTATTGAAGTAAGTGAGCGATATTATCAACAGCTTCTGAGGAATTACTCAATACGCTGTTTTGTAATTGTATAAAGTTTCTACTAGAAACGGATGTGGTGTACGCTGTGAGGGCAAAAAATCGGGAATAAAATACACTTCAGCTTGTGGCTTACAATGCGACTCTGAGGAAGAAAAATAATTTGTTTATAACAACAAAAAAGTACCAAAAAAATTTTCGTGCACAGTTTGATTAAGATAGCTTTAAAACTGACGAAGGAGATAGCATAGAAACAGACGGACAGATGAACATGGTTACATCAACTCAGCTCGTCAAGCTGATCAAGAGTATATTTCCTTTATGTGGTAAAGATGATTTCTTCTATGCGTTACAAACATCCGAATAATTTTAATAAACCCTCTCCCTCCAAGGATATAACACAAAAACAAATATTTTTATTTCCATATTATCCAAGGAATTGGAAATAAATAAATTAAATAATATCATGTTATAATATGAAGTTTTGGCCAAATACACAAACATCGATAGTGCTATCGATGTTTTTACAATACTAGTAGTGAGGTAAAGCTGCTGACCCCTTGAACTTGGTGAGCCCAGCGTGGTCCTGGCTTATTGCGTCTGAAGTCAATTCACACTTGCTCGTTGGTTTTTACCTGTAACAGTGAGCGATGCATCCGCAAAGCTGTAGGAACCTCTCTAATGACGACACACGCAAACGTTTTAAGGATCACGATTTAAGGATTTGCACCCTCAACAGAGATGGTGCTGATCCCCAGTTAGTGAAAGTCCTCGAGAGATATTTTAATCGGACGTTACCCCACTTCAGGAAATGAAAGCGATGGATTGGAAGGGCCACAAGATAAGATCGTCATCAACAACCAATGTATCCTGGGAGATCTATTACAGCAGTCAATGCACGAGCTTGGTTGCGGTTTCGTAGCCAGTGAAAGACTCCGTCGCTCTGTCATCAGCTTCAAACTCCTTCACCCTCAGCACCACCAGGGCATTGACGGAAACGAAATGGCGAAAACTTTTTCAAACGCCGGGGTCGCACTACGCCAAGAAGCAACACTAAACATACCTACCTCCCTACAGACGCTATACAACTTGCGCGATAAAGGTAGGCATCACGACAGCGGACACCTGCAGGAAATGTAAGGAACGCGGAGTAGCAGAAACTCTAGAACACCTCATCTGCAGCAGCCCAGCAATCCTCACGTCAAGATTAAAACATCCGCACTCCCAAAGTTTCACCTATCTGGAAGAGGCGGTCACGAATTCTATGAGCGCCTGGAACAACTATTCGAGCGCTGGCCCGATTACGATATCAAGATCGTATTAGGCGATTTTAATGCGAAAATCGGGAGAGAAGGAGTTTTTGGTTCTACAGTCGGCCGATTTAGCCTTGAAAGAGGCTAATAGATTTCGCTGCGGGCAGGAACATGGTCTAAGTAGTACCAGATTTGAGCATTGCGACATCCATTAGGCGACCTGGAGTCCCCCTACGAGTCCCCTCGAAAGAAGTATTGATATGCAGAGGAGTGCAACCGCGCTACTTCAGAGAAGGACGCTGCCTACAGGAGATCTGTGCAGTCGGGAGCAGGAAAGGCGCATGCGTGGGGAAGTCGAGATGCTATTCGACATTAGTTAGTCTCGAAAATTTTATTATAAGGTTAAGCAATTACCCGAAGGTTTTAAGCCCGGAGTCTCACAATGCAAGGACGAACACGAGAATCTGGTCACAGATCAGCAAGTGGCTCTTGACAAATGGAGAAGCTACTTCTCCAACCTGCTGGGAGGCGATGTCGAACCTGATGCCGCCTCTAGAGAAGTAGCGGAAGACTAAGGGGAAGACTGTTTAGCCATAAAAAGGCTTAAGAACAACAAATCAGCAGGCGCTGTTGAGCTCCCAGCTGAATTGTTCAAAGCTGGGGGCGAGGAATTGATAAGGTGCATGTACCAACTTCTTTGCCGAATATTGTCAGAAGAGAATATGCCCGACGATTGGCATCTAAGTGTTTTTTGCCCATTTTTTTTAAAGGAGACCCGTCAGTTTGAGCCCACTACCGTGGGATCAGTCTCCTTCCCATTGCATATAGGGCTCTGTCGCGTACTACTTGTGAACGTCTAGAGCCGCTTATATACACACTGATTCGACCTCACCAGTGGGCTTCAGACCTGGTAAATCCACCTCAGACCAATTATTCACATTTTGACAAATCCTGGAGATAAACTATGAGAAAAATGAAGCCCTGTCTACCAGCAAAGTACGATCGACAGTGCATGATGCCGTTGAAAGTATATACTACGCCAGTGTCCAAATGCCAACAGATCGGGCACCATCGTTAACAAGGATGTAATCACATATGGCGATGATATTGACATTATCGACAAAAAACCGAACGGGCGGTAAGACTGGGATGACACATTCAATTTCAAGGTGTTTCAGATTTTGAGAGACAGTCTAGAAGACGAAGGACCTAGTATCCACGGAAGAGAACTCTACGCGTCTTGAACAATCTGTTACAATGGGGAGTACAACTTTAAAGTTGTAAAGGATTTTGTCTACATCGGAACGATGATAACCAGCGACAACATCAGCCTTGAAATCCTAGGAAGATATACTCTTGCAAACTGATTCTACTACGGTCTCACTAGGGAGTTTAACAGCAAAGCCCTCTCTCGAAGAACAATAATAGCACTACACAAGTCGCTTATCGTTCCAGTACTGCAATGCAATACAGCGCAGAATCATGGACAATATCATCAGCGGCGATTGGCGTTTTCGATCGAAAGATTCGTCGGAGGACTTATGGACCTTTGGGATAATAGTTTAGTTAAGCGCATAAAACAACAGTGACTGCGCTGGATACATGTTACCCGCATCGATGAACAAGCTCCAGCAAAAGTGATCTACAAGCGGAATGCGAGAGACATTGGCGGTGGCAAGAGGGGACGGCCTCCCACTAAGATGGGACGACAAGGTGCAGGAAGACATTTCCAAGCTGGGTGTGAACAACTAGTGCCAGCTCGCATAGAGCAGAGACGACTGGCGGGCATTAGTGGCAACGGCCAAGACCGTTAAGCGGTTATGACATATCAATCAACTCCGTTGTTTTTGGGAGGGGAAGGGTTAGGTATTTTGCTTCTCCTGGATAAAAGTACTAGTTCCGTTTTGTCTGGGTTTATACCCAATCTGTAAGGTGTCGTACACTGAGCTAGTGTTGCCAGTCCGGTCTGTATGAGGAAACACAATGTTTGTAGGTATATTCCACATTTAAAAATAGAGGGAAGCTTACTTCGGTTCGACCAAAGTTTATATACCCTTGGAGCATGATATATGCCTGCCAGTTTGTTATATGGCAGCTATACGATATGTCATTCGATTTTGATCAAACTTGCCAAAATTGTGTTGCAGCAGTTAATATTTATTACTACTACTACTACTTTTTGGGTCTTGCGTTCCTATTGCAGCTATATGCTTAAGCTATCTGATTGGATAAAAATTGACAGAATTGTGTGGTAGTATGTAACATTGATCAGTAACAAGTTTGGGAGCGATAGCACTTAAAATAAAATAAAAAATTTTCTTACCAAGACATGTGTGTGCTTTCTTACTAAGACTTCTTTCAGACCTATCTTTTGTATGGCAGTACAACGCCTGTCAGTTGTAATTGGTTGATGAACTTGATTTGAGGCAAATCCGCTCCTACATCTGCCAAGGCAGGATGATGGCGCTTGATTAAACGTTATTAAAGGCACCAACAAATGCAGCTTGAGAGTAGTCTTCCAAGCGTAGACCTTTGTTTGCTGAAAACACACAACAGTTTACTAAATGTGAGGGTTTAATAGTCTGACTTAGGTAGAGTGTCTGGGGGAAGGAACGAGGATATATAGACTTCTTTAGTTTCCCTTCATCTAATGGGAATATACTTGAACTTCAGACAGCTTACATAGGTTGTGTAAGTCCAGTTCATTGTTTGCCCAATTGTGTGCTTTAATTGAGCAGGATAGACGTAACCAGGCCCTGGTGATTTAAATGGTACGAATGAGTTAACTGCTGAAATCGCTTCCGGTTCGGACTGCTTTTGGTTATGGCTCTGGCGAGTCTGGTGAGCTGCCCAAGACGATGAGGCTTATTCAACATTGCTACAGAAATGAGTTTGCTGCTTTTTTTATTTTGCCTGTTTTTCTCAAAAACTTAAGCAGAAGAAATTAAACTTATTGCAGTTTTTTATGAGCTGGTTGCTACCACACCGGCTGTTACATATTTTCATTTGTAACTTAGTTACAGAGGACAAAAAATTTGTTTAACGCATTTCAAACTATGTGAAAGGCAGATATTTATTGAGCGTTATTATGGCATTGGTGATAGTAAATAGCATTGATCTTGTTACTTTGGGCTTGTAACCATTCTTCAACAAAATTCCTTGGAAAATATTTCATCTTTCAGATTGGCCTTGTCAGAGAGTGGATTGGTACTGGACTGCCGACACACATTCCGCCCGCTGTGCTTTGCTTGGCCTGACTCACACCCTCCCACTCAAAGAGAAGAAGCTTGTGCTTCTTGTACTTCAACAGCTTTGCCTTTCTCGATTAATTTAACACGAACAGCCTGCGCAATGTTTCAGATTTGGCTAAGTTTTCTTTAATTATTCCAATAAAATATATTTCATTTAAATATTTTTCTAAAACGGTCGAAACAGTTTATAAAATCCAAAACGTGGGTCAACTTGTGTAGTTGGTTGCCTTCAGAGTAGTCAGCCGATCGGTACTCTTAATTAGCTAATATGCTGAAGGGAGGCAAAAGACTTTAGTACTAAGACTTTAATGTGGAACCTGGAGACAAGTTCCGGAGTTGTGTATGAGCACAGGAAAGCTAAAGTATTCTTTTTCTTAGGTGAAGAAGAATAAGACCGGAAGGGTAGAACAGCTTAAGGTTGGAACATTTCCACTCTTTGTATATTTGTTCGCTTTTTTGTTAGATTTAGTGACGTAAACAATAACTTTTCAGTATTAGAGTTTAATTTTGTAATTGGTTAAGGGCAGCTGGTTGTTTTTGGTTACTTTTTGTATTCCCCAGAACAGCTGATCAGCCAGCAGCTTAGCATATGAAATCAATTCCTTTCATATCAAGGTCGCTCTATCAACTGGATTGCTTTTGGTTTCAAAATCAAAATTAGGAGTTCCAATAATAAGAAAAGCTAAATTCATCCACCATTGCTCTCTGGGCCAGCGGGTCGAAAATTAACCAAAAGTCCTAATTTTTTGTTTGAGAAACTGGATAAAACGACAGTCGAAAATGATTTTGAATACATATGCATAGCTGTTTTATGGCATAATTTGGAACCATTTCATTAAATGGTTTTTATGGCAGCCGTTCAAAGTCGATTTATCTTAAAATTTATGCAAAAAATAAATAAATAATACTCAGATTTAGTCATTCAACAGTTACCGGAATTTGATTTTTATTTTTCGACGTTGGACTAGATTGCAATAAAAATATAAATTGGTGTTGCACTTGTAAGCGTTTACATAAAAAATCCAAAAATCTTAAATTTGTCAAATTTGCGTTGAGGGTACCCGAAAGTACCTCTCCTAATTAACTTGCAACAGGGCTTATTAAATTCTTTCTATATTGCACTATATCTGTAGGTATGCGCTTTTGCGCGGTTTTTTTGGTTTTCAGAAAATCGGGTTTTAAATGTTGTACCTTTTTATATTGTACAACTTAAAAGCAGGCAATTTTTTAAATGAATATCCAGATTTCCCAGGAAAAACTTTGTGAAAATTTTTATAAAAATTAAAAAAAATGTTATCTAAACAAATTTTAAGGTTTTAGAGCGCTATCTCTGAGGGCTACAATAAATCAATCTTTGTTTTTAAATGTGTAGCATACTTGGTTGGAACTTAAGAAAACATATTTATTTATTTTTATACCCTTGGAGAGGGTATATTAAAATTGTCCAGATGCTTGTAACGCATAGAAGGAAGCATCTCCGACCACATAAAGTATATATATTCTTGATCAGCATGACGAGCTGAGTTGATATAGCCATGTCTGTCTGTCCGTCCGTCTGTTTCTATGCTATCTCCTCCGTCAGTTTTAAAGCTATCGTAACCAAACTTTGCACGAAGTCTTTTGGTATAAATACGCTGCACATTTGTCGGAACCGGCCGGATCGGATGACTATAGCATATAGCTGCCATAGGAACGATCGGTTGAAAAACTAGTTTTAGTGAGAAAAACTTTTTTGTTATTAGTGCTATCGCTCCCAACGCTCGTATTTATAAGTTTTTAATGATTTCACATAATTTCACCAAAACCTGTCGAAATCGGACAACTATATAGTATAGCTGCCCTACAAAAGTTAGGTCTGAAAAAAAGTCTTCGTGAGAAAATTTTCAATGTTATCGCTTAACGCTCGTATTTATAAGTTTTCAATGATTTCACATAATTTCACCAAAACTTGTCGAAATCGGACTACTATATAGTATAGCTGCCATACAAAAGTTAGGTCTGAAAAAAGTCTTAGTGAGAATTTTTTTGTTTTCAATGTTATCGCTCCCAACGCTCGTATTTATAAGTTTTCAATGATTTTATATAATTTCAACAAGATTTGTCTAAATCAGACCACTATATAGTAAAGCTGCCATACAAACTGTCAGGCACATATCAAGCTCCAAGGGCTCCGAACTTCGGTCGAACCGAAGTTAGCTTGCCAATATTTGTAATATTAAAATTTATTTTTGTTTATTATTTGTGTAATAAATCTAGAGAAAAGCTGACATAGATATAAAAATCGGTTGAAGTGGTTTAATTGAGTGAAAGTCCTCGACGTGGCGGGCACTAAAATTCAAAATCTGTTTGGTTTTTTAACATATCTCATAAACTATTTGACATATCAAGACAAATGATTTTTTTTATTTATATCTAGTACTTATATACACTGCTTTGCAACATTTAGTTCGAATCCGATTTCAAGTTTTGATTTTAGAATTAAAAAACAAAAAAGTTAATATATATTTTAACTTAAACTTGGATTATAAATTTTTTTTAAATAAAGGCCTATACTCAGATAAGATAAATTTTTAGTTTGCTACGATATTTCACATGAATAGAACACCTTTTCATAATCATTCAGATTTCAAAGCTATTTAAAACTGTTTCTATTCATGTGAAATATCGTAGCAAACTAAAAATTTATCTTATCTGAGTATAGGCCCTTACGTACGTTAAATCATCAAAATATCAGCTTTCTAGCAAGGCTGCTGTAGAAATGACAGAGTTTTGGCCAAAAAATGAGATTTCTGGCCCACAGAGCATTGTAGCAGAGACATTCTTATGGAAGTTGATTCATTGCGAAATCAGCTTTGACAAATTTGTCGGGTGTGCAGTTTTATTATTGGGGAGCTATTGCACGAGTAAATTTGAGTTTTTACATTTTCAATTAATGTAGAAAATGGATTGCGGCGCGTACGATAAACACAAACCAATAAAAACACAAAATTAAAAAGGAAAATGAATGTCAATACTGTTGTTAACATTGAGGAAAAACCAGGAAGTACGAATGATGAACTTCCGTATTTTCCTGAGAAGTTTCCGGGCAAAGTTTGTTGCCTCTGCAATCTTGGCGAAAGAACCTTTCTAGGCCAGGGCACAATTTTTAAACTAAAAGTTCCCACTGACTATAAGGACAAGCACCCTGTAGATCGGCTAAGAGAGGATGGGTCTGATCATGGCAACTATCGTAAATTTTATTATGGGTCCAAGCAACAAGACGCGAGCTCAGGAGGAGAGAATAACTACGAATTGGACAAAATTGGCCAGGCAGATATCGTGCATCCGTCCGCGTTCCACGACGAGGGTTTTGTTTATGTGCATAGAATGTGCCTAATGTGGTCACTGCGTCGAAGTCAGATATCGGATGTGGATGTTTTGCACTTTCTCACACTCTTAGGAGAGTTCCTCGAGCAAAAATGCGGATTTTGTGGCCAGTTTGGAGCATCGATAAATTGCAAGATGAACTGTCGACAGGTGCATCACTGGCCATGTGCCGCGGCTGCTGGTTGTCTGTTAATTTTGGAGAGCTTCACAGTTTTCTGCACAGAGCACCTCAGTCAGGTGCCATTGATATGTAAGTAGAATCTGGCGATGATATTAACAGGATAGTTACAACCTAATCGTTATTCTGTTCTCAGGCAGCGACAATAATGTGGAGTGTCTGACGTGCTCCTCTTTGGGTGATCTGTCCAAGCTGATTATGTGTAGTGGCTGTGGCGATCACTTTCATTCAACTTGCATTGGCCTGGCCAATTTGCCAGGTAATTGCAGATCACAAACAAATTTGCACTTATACATGCATAATTAACTTCTTTCTTAGATACACGCACTGGATGGAGCTGCGCCCGCTGTCAGATCTGTCAAATCTGCAGGCAACAAGACTCGAACGACATCAAATTTGTAAAATGCGAGCAATGCCAAAAGATCTACCATGCGTCATGTCTTCGTCCTGTCATATCATCGATTCCGAAATATGGCTGGAAATGCAACGTACGTAATGGGCAATAATATCACTCATTTAAAATAAATTACCCGTCCATTTTTTTTTTAATTTAATCTTTAAATGGAGATGATGGCGCACTTGGCGGCATTTCCCAATATGTAAAGAATAAAAATATTAAAAATTTTTCAGCGGTGTCGCGTCTGCACAGACTGTGGATCCAGAACACCTGGAGGCGGCAGCTCTTCTCGTTGGCATAGTCACTATACAATCTGTGACTCTTGCTATCAACAACGGAACAAAGGATTCTCATGCCCAATATGCCAGAAAGCATATAGAGCAGCTTCGCATAAAGAAATGGTTAAATGCAGCTGGTGTCACAAGTAAGTAATTAGTAATAATGTTTGTTTGTTTATTTGAATAATAATATGAGCATATAAAATTGTGAACTAAATTGAGCATAACATTGTGGATAAAAACTAAAGATCTATTGTTATGATATCCGACTGGTTGCAAGAACCGTTCGTCGGCACATTTTGCCTGCTGCTCTACCAATATTGTGTTCCCCCCTCTTCAAAAAAGGCGACCCCAACATTCCGTCAAATTATCAGGAAATTGTTTTTGGAAACTGTATCGCGAAGATTCTTATGGGCATCTTAACACAGGCTTACAAGATGGGTATGCAATTACAACATGATGAAGGAGTAATAAGCAGGTTTTAGAAAGGAATACTTTACGGCTTATAACATATACAATCTGTCAGCGATAACCAACCTGAAGAACCGAAAAAGGTATATGGATTTTTCGTGGATTTTAAAGCAGCAGCCTTTGATAAAGTGCCAAGAAATCTCCTTTGGTATAAACTGCACAAAACGAAAAACGGCGGTTTGGACGGGAGATCTGCGGTTGAAATACTTCCACACAATTCTGCCAAGTTTGATTCAACTCGAATGACTATAGCATATATCGGACACAGGAACAAAAGGGCGATTTCGCTTACAAATTTTAAGCTGTTAATACGTTTGTGCTTTAAGGAAAATTATTAATCTCTGTTTTTATACCATTATCCTCTAGGTTTGTACACAGCACATGTGACGAAGAAGCTGATCTGACAGCATACCACAGAAAAAAAGAGCAAAATCCTGACTATGATTATGTTTGTCCAAACTGCAAATCGAATTCTTCTGGTCCTTTCCAATCTCAGCCGATGGTTGATCCGATCGAATTGTCTATGTCCGAATCTCAGAACTCCGAGCAGCAGCTGAATTTGAAGGACATCGAAATGGATCCATTAGAGGGCAAGCCCAATGTCGATATGACCAGTGAAGATGCTCAAAAACTGCCGGTTTCTAAGAAGAAAGTTTGTCTTAACAATGTTCGTGGAAAGGGCGGAAAATTTGTACTGCAGCGCATGGGCGTGATGTCGCAAATAAACAAAAAACGCAGCACGCGCGGCAAAGGACGTCAGCTGGTTTTGCCGAACAACTCGGGCGACCGTTACGTGAATCGCAATTTGGATGCCGACAATTTTGCCAGCGACAAGAAAATGTTACTGTGCTCCGCCCGGGATAAGTTCATACTGACGCAAGACATTTGCGTGATGTGCGGCTCATTGGGCATAGAAAGTGACTCTGTAATGATCACTTGTGCGCAGTGCGGTCAATGCTATCATCCGTATTGCGCCAGTGTCAAGCCGTCGAGGGGGATCCTCCAGAAGGGTTGGCGATGCCTTGACTGTACAGTCTGCGAAGGATGTGGCAAGAAGAACGATGAAGCACGCCTGCTTCTGTGTGACGAGTGTGACATTTCCTACCATATTTACTGTGTTAATCCTCCTTTGGAGGCAGTGCCGCATGGCGCCTGGAAGTGCTCGTTTTGCAACATATGCCAGAAGTGCGGTAGAAATCCAACTGAAAAGGGGGACTACAGTGATTCCAGTATGCTAGAGTGTCCTTCCTGTGCCAGCCAATCTGCATGCTCAGTATGCCTGAATTCATATTCAACCGGCGAAATGATCATCCAGTGCGAGAAATGCGACCACTGGTCTCATTTTCTGTGCGATTCCATCAATGCCCAACTCACCATTGAGTTCTATGACAATAACGAGTACAAGTGCTTCAAGTGCCGTTGCAGTAGCAAAGCTCAGTTACCAGCTCTACTGGATGCAAATGTGGGCAACATGGAAGACATGGTGCTGACACAAGGTCATAAACTATTGGCACCGGTGTCGACAGCCACTGGAAATGGACATGAGGCGAGGCCAATCGCAGGCTCCTTGATGCTTTCCAATGATATGCTGGAGAGCTCGGAGGCTATCCATTGGATTGATGGCGTCAGCTTGAGTGAAAACGGATTAAACATGATCAAGTCGCTTTCCACTGAAATAAAACGGAAGCGGAAGATGCGCCAACCAATTGGCAATGCCAAGGATCAACTTGATGCAGCGGCGGCGGAGGAAGCCCAGTGCGACAAGTACAAAGACGGAATGATATGGGATGGGACAGAGGGCGTACTGCCTGAGGGTTTCTCTATTTCAACCAACGATGAGGGCGTTCACGTATTGCGCAAGAAACGCCAACGCAATCTGCAAAAATTGGGCATTGGTGGTTTTTCGGTTCGTAATCGAGCCCTCAAGAAGGACAATGATGATAGCGCTGCTACCGATCAGTTAAACGCCATTTTAGTTATGGACAAAAAGAAGAAAATCATTCGCAAGAAGCAGAAGAATAAACTTATTGAAGCATATCCAGCATATTTACAAGAAGCATTCTTCGGGAAGCCTCTACTGGAGTCTGGTGAGGCAGTGACTTATGAATCGGATTCTTCAGACGAAATTGGTACGACAATAAGGATGCATTTTACCCGAACCGATGGCAAGACCCCCGTCGAAAACGAAGGGATGCCCACGATCAAGAGCCCAGCAAAGTCTCTGAAAAAAACCAAGACGGAGAAAGTGCCCGAAAATAAAAACGCATTTATGGACCAGTTTTCAATGGCTTCACAACCGAAAGTGACTCAGACTTCCGTTGCAAACAAAATTTTTGGTAAATATTCCCAATCCGAGGTCTAATCGGGTAAGTTTTTGGCACAGGGAAAAAGAGTAAACTGAAAACAGTGAGTAGAGCAAAGGCGTCAACATAGGCCAAACACAGGTGGTTAACTTGGCGAGGCATTATTACCTATGCGTGGGTTTAGTTCAATTTTTCCTAATAGAAGATTACGAAGAAAAATTACATGTTTTATGGCTGTTGGACTTATGTTTCATGATAACGAAGTAGTGGCCTTAAAGTGGTAGTGCCAAAAGGGCCCCAGAAATAAAATGAAATAAGGCCCCAACAATTTATATAGAAAACAAAACCACTATTTTTGATCAAGTTTGGGACGTTATTTACTTTTTTGGGGCAATATTTTCTTAATAAACTTTCAAAATGAAGAAAGTCCTGAAAAGACGAAATGAAATAAGACCGCTATACTAATTTTTGTGGCCTTATTTAATTTTTTTTTTAAATTAGACTCCAATTTTTAATATGATTTTTTTGGATCGGATTTAATTTTTTATTTTTGCTAAATACAAAAATCGCACGATTTTTTGTATAAATTTTTTTTATTATTTAATTTAAAAAATTGATTCAATTTAAGCGCCGCAGGCGAAAATTTGATACGAAAAATCGACTTTTGCATTTCAAATTTTTGAAATTGGGGTATTATTTCATGAGAAATAACATTCCAAACTTGGGGCCTTCTTTCATTTATATTTTATTATGAAATAACACCCCATATTTGGGGCCTTATTTCCAGGGTTCGAAATGACTTACATTTTGACATTTTAACTGGAAATGATATAGTTGTCATGAAATATGATTTTATAAAGTATGCTTTCGGATTTGAACAAAAACTAAAATAAAATGATTGTTAATAGTCGCTTTGTAACATTTGACTAATAGGCTTTTTACACTGAGCACATCTAACATCTAACATCCAACATCCATTTGCTTTGCCAACATTTTTAAACTTTTGTTTCGTAGAAATGTTAAGTGGGTCGATGTCTAATAGGTAAATGCTACAAAGCTAGCAAATTCCGCCATGGGAAATATTTATGACTCAGGATGTTGGATTTTAGATGTGCTCAGTGTGGAAAGCCTATTATACATATTTAGTTGTTTCAGTTGACTTGACTATCGACTGAGTAGTCGTTTCGAAACTTTTAACTATCGACAACGGAAGTCTGTGAATTAAGTTGACATTCAAAGAAAAGACTATTAGTAACTATGAACCCTTTTGGTTCACTAACTTAAAAGTGTATTTGCAAAAGATATTGATATATTGTTTTACATGCAATTCAGAAATAAACACATTGAAAAATCTCACAAATTACAACAATGTTTGACAACATAATCGAAACGACTACTCAGTCGATAGTCAAGTCAACTGAAACAAATAAATATTCATTACTCAAATGCGTAGCTGTTAAGTAATGATTACTAATCCTAATGATTACATATTTGATTATTTTTTTTTATAGGCAAAATAATGGGCGTGTTCAGCAGCATACACCAATCATCTAACAAAAATCATCAATCAAAAATAAAGTGTTAGTCTGCTGGTGAACGAACTTGTTAGAATTTTTAGGCAACAAAGTTATCGATATATTTTGTTTGGCGGAAGGTTTGAATTTTTTACAACAAACAGCTTAATATAATTAAAAATATTTATGACCGTCGTAACTAGCACCAACTGCTCCTAAAATTCCCCTTGAATTTTCCTTAAGACTTCGTTACCTTTTTTTGTTTGGTGTAAGACCGGCCCCGACGAGAATGTGCACATTAAACTCGAATATCCGATGGCCAAATCTTTTTCCTTTGTCCACGCAAAGAAGGGTCTGAAAATGTTAATTTTAACAAAGTGGCAATGGTCTTAGAATAGAGATGGGCGAATAAGGGCAATTCGTTTCCGTTCTGTCCCGATCCCGAAAAACAAATTTTAATTCAATATCGTCGCGCCTGATCCCCTACTTCTCTCGGGTCCCGCTGGAATCCCGTCGCGAGCCCATCTCTAGCTATGAGTCCTTTACGATGCACGGGACATTTTAAAATAATAATTAAACTTGTCCATTCTATATTTTTGTACTTCCCAACTAGTGGTGTGACCAAAAGTTTTGAGTTTCCTTCTACTAAGAGCTGGGCAATGGCAAAATGAATAAATAAATATGAAGTTATGTCTTCACCTGTTCTCCTAAAGAACTTGAGCGATGCACAAGTAGAGCCTCGCAGAAATTTCCGTGAGCTACCTGTGAATCCACATCCTCTGCCGATTCATTTAATAAAAAACAAAGAGGCTTCCACATTTATTTTGCATTTGCCATGTCTAAATTGCTTGTTAGTTTACTTCTGACAGCTGTGTGCTATCGATAACAAATCATAATTAAGCAATTCTAACAAACTATTTCTTTGTTAGATTCACATCTAACACAATCACGAAAAATAGCAAACATGATTGCGCATCATGCCCGTTCAGCAGCACAATCTAACAAAAATAGTCGATTTTTTGTCATCGATTTATGCTGCTGAACACGCTCAATGATTACAATACGACTATTTTCAGTTTTACACGATTACTAATTGATTACTTTCAGAAATAATCAAAAATAATCGGGATTATTTAGGATTATCAAAAAATAATCAAAAAATAATTCGACTACTTTACAAGATTATTTTTGATTATTTTCAAAAAAAAGGCATAGCCAGATTTGTGATTTCATATAGCACTTTTGCTGCCTACTAATACTTGTCGGTAATGGCGTAGAGGTTATGGCCTATGAATGAAAGGCAGTAAGTCCGAGGTTCAAGTCTCACATTGTGACATTTTTTTTTTTTTTTTTTTATAATTTTTTTTTTTTGTTTATTGTTTTGCTTTTTTTTTGTAATCTAGAATTTTAAAACAATTGCATTAGCTCCCGAGTACCAGTTTATGCTATTAAGTACAGCAAGGTAAAAATGAATTGTTTCTCCTTTTCATTTCATCGTGTTATGGCCTGCATTATGACTCCCTCCAGGACTATCAACATCTCGTTTGAAATGACTTCGGTTCAGTGCCACCTGAAGTTCCGGTTTCGAGCTTAAGCTAGTCAGTAAAAATGTAAGATTGGCTCTACAGCCCAAAAGGGCCAAGTCAAGCTTTTCTCAATCTCTGGGCGTGTCTGCTCTTATAATTTTTTGCACAAGACAAACAGACCTACAGTTTAACTCCAAATCCGAACGGCAAAGTTTGAGAAGCTATTTCATGGCTTGTTACTTCACAGCTGGCGCCAGTAGCTCGTAAAGGGAACCGGATGTGTAAAAACTATTTCCTAGCAAAAGAACAACCCACGACTTCCACTGAGCTAAACACTGGCACCCCTAGTTAGTAGCTACCTCAGTCAGTAGTGCAATTGTTTTAAAATTCTAGATTAAAAGAAAAAAAATCCATGCCCCAAACTGGGACTTGAACCTAGAACTTACTGCCTTTCAGTCATAGGCCTTAACCTCTACGCCATTACCGACAAGTATTAGAAGGCAGCTAAAAGTGCTATATGAAATCACAAATCTGGCTAAGCCTTTTGTTTTGAAAATATTCAAAAATAATCTTGTAAAGTAGTCGAATTATTTTTTGATTATTTTTGATTATTATTGATTATATTTTGATAATCCTAAATAATCCCGATTATTTTTTATTTTTTCTGAAAGTAATCAATTAGTAATCAAATGTTTTTAACCAAGAGGATTATATAATCATTACAATTATTTTTAAAAAGTAATGTAATTGATTACTAATCGTAATCGTAATTTAACAGCTATGGTCAAATGTTACAAAGCGACTAATGACTATCATTTTATTTAGTTGGTGTTCATATTCCAAAGCATACTTGATGCAATCATATATTATAACAACTTTTTCATTTTTAGTTAATATGAAATGTTTATAAAATTGAGTCAATAGTCGTAGTCGATTTACAAAAATTGACTAAATGATAGTTTAGTTTTTAGTCAAAAGCTCAGACTATTGCTTATATTTAGTCAGCAATTCGAACCCTGCTTATTTCATTTTATATTTTGGTCACTTATTTCCTGCTGCCTTATTTGAGCGATTTGGCTGCGGCGCTCTTTCTTTTTTCCAATTTTACCTCCAAACCAGGGACTAAACCCTGTGGATACGCAAACCGCTTGTGAAATGTGGATTTCTCTGAGCCTTTCTATGTTTTGTGGCTAGAATTGAGTTTTTAAAAGTAAATCGCACTGCACTTTTGTTAATTTTTTGTTGGTCCACCTCAGAATCACTGAAAAAATTTAATGTATCAACCTTTTTGTTCTATCACTCAGTCTGCCCCGCGTTTTAAACATTTTTTAGACGGAACAGGCATTTTTGCTCAACCTAAAATTTCAGATCTTCGATTACACAGGCCAACAAAATGACCATCTTTGTGAGGTGCAGCCCTGTGGCCTTAAAAATATGATAAGTTTATGTTCACTGATTCCAAAACTGGTTTCGGTTATGTTCAATCAGCTCTTGTTTCCAAGATATAGCGGAAAACCCAAAAAGTCGACTTTTTGGCACTCTAGGATTTATGGAGGCCACACTAGGAATAAATGTCTAAGTTTATGAGCTAATTACGGCAAAGGACATATCAATGCAAATTTAAAAAATCATAGGCGCTATATAAGTACAGCGGAAAGGGTCTAAATTGGCCTCTAAAGACAGACATTTTTCGATTTATAGCATTTTTAGCAATATAAACCATCCCGTTTAAGCTAGCGCAGTTATTGAATAATTAATTTTGCCATCTGAGCTTATAGCCAAACATATGATCTAATTTTGTGATTTTTATGGCATTTAAATAAGTTTATTTGGCAAAGATATGGCGTGTTTAAGACGAAAATACATATTTAAATTTATGGGAGGAAAACTAGATTGTTACTCTAAATCTGTATAGGAACTGTAAAGGGGCTACTTGGTTCGGCATAAATTGTTATATGTTTACATGTAGATGATAAATTATATTTGGAAGCAAGTAGCCTTTTCACAGTTCCTATAAAAATTTGAGTTACAAATCTAGTTTTCCTCCCATAAATTTAAATATGTAATTTCGTGTTTAAGACAGGGTTCGTAAATAACACACACATAAAATACATTGTTCAAAAAAAATCAAAATGTTTTAAACTCATAAACAACATGTGTGTTTCGACATGTTTTAAACAGTGTTTTGTACAGCTTATGTCAGAATAAGGAACACTGATAAAAAACACTAGGCATTTTGGACAGTTCAAAATCATATGTGTTTAAAACACATGCACTGTTAACACAATAAAAAACATGTTTATTTACATTTTGAACATTTAACATTTCGACACACGAAAGCAATAACATTTTGAACACTGAAACTACAAATTGAACTTCTCTTACAAATTTACATTAATTAAATATTTGGCTTCAATAGCTGAGCTTCTTTCAGTCTTTTAGCTTCCATCCTTCAAATGTTGACTAGGAAAAAAGACTTTCAGTTATTGGCCTTTCCCGCAGTTCGAAATATTCTCATATCCTACGCCTTTGCTTAGGTAGAATGTTCGTACCTTTAAGACATATCTACATAGTAATCAGCTATATATCGATTCTACCAGGGAATGGAAATATCGTATGGCTATCAATTAATCGTAGGTCCTACAGCATCAGGGTATTTCCAGCTTAAGAATCTTGATCAAGGATCTCCATAGAAGCGGTAAATACTTAGAAAATAGTGATTCAAGACTAAAAATGAGATGACTGCAGAAATTTGAATTTGGTCATACTGAGCCGCGATAAAATACCATGGATGACCGATGGTGAAGAATTTAGAAAAGGCCACGCCTGGCTCGCAGGGACCGCATTTGTTTTTAACACCGACACGAGTCGAACGCATGCCGGGGTTTGCGGCAAGAGCGGAAAAAGCTTTCAGTCGCTGGCCTGCAGGTCGGAACTGTCTTGCGTCGCTTTTTTTTTTGCTGTCGCTCTTCTTGACAAACCCTGCTTTAAATTCTTTAAAACGGCCAAAGAGAACTAACACTAGTTAAAATGCAAGCACCCAAAAAAACAAAATAAATGCCTTTTAAGTATAATCATATGTTTATTCAAATATGGTGTTTATTAATTTTCCCTACGCGATAACTTCAGCTTAGTCTTTATGTTTGCTTTCTTGACGGTTCCGTAACGCTGCCTTCCTCATATATTTCCAGAAATATTAGCCAAGTCCTTGTTGCATAGCATGCTAGCATCTTTATATGAACCGTCTTTTTACCAGTCCAGCTCCTTGGTATCGAATTTTTTGTCTTCCCATTTTGTTCAGAAATTTAAACAGTAGCTGCTCTATTTATCAGACGAGCTCAATCACAAGCACAAATGCAAAGCATACTTTGAACCAAATATTTATTTAATGTAAATTTGTAAGGGAAGTTCAATTTGTAGTTACAGTGTTCAATATGTAATCGCTTTCGTGTGTCGAAATGTTAAATGTTCAAAATGTTAATAAACATGTTTTATATTTGTTGAAAATGTTACTATTAGAAACACACTTTGTTTTAAAGTGTTCAAAACGCCTGTGTTTTTTATCAATGTTCTTTATTTTGACATAAATTGTTTAGAACACTGTTCAAAACATTTTGAACATTCCCAATAAAAACAATGAAAAAAACAATGCTTACTGTTTTGAACAATGTTTAAAACTCGATGTTTTGTACATTGTGTGTTATTTACGAACCCTGGTTTAAGAGGCCATAACTTTGCCAAATAAATTGATTTAATCGCCATAAAAATCACAAAACTAGATCATATGTTTGTCTATAGGCTCAGATGGCGAAAATATTAATTCAATAACTGCGCTAGCTTTAACGGGCTATAAAAAATGCTAAAAATGCTATAAATCGAAAAATGTCTGTCTCTAGAGGCCAATTTAGACACTTTCCGCTGTACTAACATAGCGGCTATGATTTTTTAAATTTGCATTGATATGTACTTTATCGCAATTAGTTCATAAATTCAGATAAATATGCCTAGTGTGGCCTCCATAAATCCTAGAGTGCCAAAAAGTCGACTTTTTGGTTTTTCCGCGATATCTTGGAAACAAGAGCTGATTGAACAAAACCAATGATACAGTTTTGTTCAGTGAAGTCTATATTAACATAATCTGTTAAAAATAGACCTGCACCAAAATCACTGTTGGGCTGTGTTATCTTCATGATAATATGAAGACGCAGTTAATTTATATAAAACTATGCAGGTAATTAAGGGCGTAATTGAATATTTGTGCTGTAATTATGAAATCATTTCAAATGAAATAAACGTTATACAAGACACTTTGACCTGGAAATGATTGTGCAGTTGAATTCTGGAGGAAACCAAAACAAACTTGTTATAGTATCCAAAAAAAAATTATGAAAGTATGGCCTTTGTTTTCGCCTTTGAAATCAATCCTTTCCTGAACCACCGGACATTCATCTCTCTCCGCCAAAAACTTATGAGATTACCGTTTGACTTGTCGTACATGAATAGTAATATAAGAATTTATCATGCAGATGCCGCCCAGTCAGAGATTCCAACTAATGCAGTTCCAAACAGGCATACAATGGATACAATGGTTTGTGCTTTTGCTGTGAGACAAAATTTAATAATTTTTGAACAACATGCATTTCTTAGGTCCCAAACCCACAGGGAATGGTCGATATGGATGCAGCAAGCTCAACTGTAAAGTATGTTACTTCAGCAGAAAGTATGGAAAAACCGATGACGTAAGAAAGTTTGTTTTGCCGGATTATCGCCTGTCATTGATGTTTTCCATTTTATCATTTCAGCGAAGCGCCCGTTGTCTTAGTTGACAATTACAGTGTACCTCAGCAATTAAGCCAACCCGATCAAAAATTCCATGGTCAATTGTACTTGCCTGGGAATATTACAGCAAGTCCGGCACAGCAGCTTCATTTCCAACAACAGTCGGACCTTTTGGGACAACAAAATAAGCAAAAGATGCCGACCATGTTGGGGCAAGTTTGTATGCAAGGTGAGGCAAAGAGGGCCGAAGAAGACCCTCCAAAACCAGTGGAGCCGCCTACGGAGGGGCTGAATGCTGGCACCCAAAAAACTGCTGAGAAAATGCGCAAAGATGAAGGTAATCAATTTCAACGTTGTGAAGTTAAAATGTGGGCTAGAGTTTTCGTCTTTTTATAGATCTCGGGCTCATGGCAACCATTTCGGCTGTACTATACGCCAATACTGAACACGCAAATCTCAAGGAATTGTATCCCAACTGGAATGATCGCTGCAAGCAGATTCTGAAACGATGGCGTTCCTTGTGCAACGAGAAAAAGGCACCATTTTTGCAGAAAGCAAAAGATAATCGATCTGCATTACGGCAGAGGCGCGAACAGAGCAAAGTCTGCTTGCCACCAAAACCCCTAAAGCAGGAGGAATTGGCCCGATCATGGAAACATCACCAACCTAACAAACTGAAGGAGGACCAACCGAATATGTTTGTCAACTACAGTGAGTGCTCCAACTTTTTAAAAATTGGGAAAATAAAGCAATTGTTTCTTTCTTCAGATGGCGGCATATCTTACGACACGTCTTGCTATGTCGGACCGGCTCCTCCAACGCCTACCACCCATCACGCCCATCTTACGCCTATGGTTAACGATTCTTTGGTGGTTAAGTCTCCCATGCAAAGAACAATTGTGCAGGCTTCCACTTCGCTAAAAATGCAAACGCCTGGTGGAGACAGTCGACTGGAACTCAATCCAGTGTATGGATCCGAACCCATAGGAGACAAAAAGCTCCGAAATCTTTTGCAGAAAACTAATTCAGAGCCAATGCTGATGGGGCCAAATTCTGAACTCTTTCTGCAAAATGATGTTCTAAGGCTTGGCCTAATATCGAACACCCCAATAACGCAAAACAATCCAATGCTAAGCATAAGCGGAAAATCCCAGCAATCAGAAGGCAGGACCTTAGAACAGGAGGTAAAGAGCCAGCCTGACTTGAAGATGACAGAATCGCAAGAAGGTATCTCATCCTCTGCAGTGGAACTGGAGAATGTTGGCTTTGGCGACATATTAGGAGGACTCGGCGAGGGCGATGATGATGATTTGCTAAAGTCCCTAACTTCGGAAATTGGCGATGATTTTAATATCTTGGAATACGCGGATCCAGAGCTGGATGTCAATGTACTCAATACATTAGACTTTGAAGACAATGAGAAGTGTTCGGCTTAAGATTAGAATAATAAAAAGTTATTTTTAATAAAAATGTACATTTTGGGATTTGTTCTCCAAAGTCCAAACCGATTTTTATGTTAAGATACGAAGTTGAAATTTTAATGTTATATGTTCCGTGGCGACCGTGAAGAAGACCATGCAAGGATAAGCAGATGAATGATTAATAATATTTACGCAACAAAGAATTCTCGGTCCTCTAAACTCAATTAGGGCTGTCTACCAAGAAGAGGCGGAGGACAGCCACCCGACGGGGGCCGTGAAAAAATGTATGGCCATATTGATACCCCTCTAAACGATGCCATGTACCAAGTTATGTGGTTCCTATACCTTTTATTTTAAAAATTTATTTGAATAAATGGGGAGGCGCAATTGAATATCATCGGTGTTTTTGCTCGGATCTTATTGTGGTAAACAGAATAGACAGTCACTAGGTTCAAACTTAAAAACTGTAGCTCTGTCAGTTTATTGCGGTTAGAAGAAGAAGGAGCAGGAATATGCCAAATGTGGAGCAAACTTGGTCTGGATACGTTAGACACCTACATAACTGCAAAAATTTTTGGCTCTACCTCTTATAGTCTATAAGAGAGTGAGTAAATCGTCTCGGCTGTTGACACTGATCAAAAATATATATATGTTTATTATTATATATGTTTATATATTCTTAATCAGCATCAACAGCCGGGACGATTTAGCCATGTCCGCCTTTCTGTCTGTATGAACGCGTGGATCATATATTACTTCAAAATTTCTACTATTCCGCGCTGTTCACTTTTAGATGAAAGCCATGTTTATCCGTACACTAAGAGGTCATCTTTAAAACGAAGTCTCACACGAACTGAACTGAAGTGCTGCGTATTACGTCTTCCTTCCAAGAGTCTATTTTTACTGTGTTCCTTATAAATAGATTGTCGTCCACTTGATAATTCCCAAACTTTAAGCATCTAAAAATAGTATGGATAATTATACTACTGTGGAAAAAATACTGAAAATTTGTTCAGAAATCAAAGATCTTTATTTATTCTTGTAAATTCATTTTATCCCCCTCAAAGAAGTCTCCCCACTGCTACGTCGGTAGTATTGGACTAGAATGTCCCTGCGTTCATGCGCACATAGCCGTTGTTGGAACCCTGCTCGTGTCGCACTTTCTGAAATGGACACGCTTTAAAATTTAGTCCCGTTTGCAAGCGTGGATAAAATGCATCTCTTCGGTGGAAATGGTCGTGCTTTTCCAAAATTATATCTTAGTTTACCTACAAAAAATACATTCGATTCCTGCTCCATATATGTTGATGCTCGCTTAAAATGTAAATTTGACAACTTTAAAATCGATACGGAGACTTCATGATACAATAAAAACAAGGTAATGCGAACGAATTCTCCAGTGCGCATGCGCATGAATATGTGAATCTGTGATGTCACTTGACAAATGAGCCTAGGATTGGGAACTTGAATTTTTAAATTTTATTTTGATAAATTAATTTAATAACATAGAACCACCAAAGCTTTGAGTGTTTATTAAAATAAATATAAGGGGTACAAAGTTCTTGTGGCTAAAATAGAGAAAAATCTATAGACCAACTGCAACTAAAACTTTTGAATTCGGAACTAGGGTACAAAAATATGCAGTCGCGTCTCCAAACAATCTGTACAGATGGACAGATTATATTATTGCAAAAAGGGTCAAAAAAGGTACAATTGGGCTCCAAAGAATATTGCTCGTTCAAAAAAAATCAATTCACCTTGCCCGCAAACAGAACACTTTAGCACTAAACAAAAATTTTTGGATTTTGTAATTCCTTATGTACAGTGTACATTGTACACCCTAACAGAAATCATTTAAGATGGTATCAGTTATGTTTCTTATCGACGTCCACCCTGGTGTACATTGCCTATACCAAAGACACTACATATATAGATAACGCATCTCATACAAACTTTTTTTTAGGGATCCAATGTCAGCTCCCAAAAAAGAAAATTGTTTTTTGAGTCACATGTGTAATCTATATTATCTAGAAATTTTTGGTCTCAGCAATTCAATATATTTATCCTCGTAAAGGCAGCGGGATCCATAAATTAGGATCATATGTCAGATCCTAAAAAAAATGTTTTTTGTTTCACATGCGTCATCTATAATATCTATAAATCTTTGCCTATACATGGGTGCAACATAGTTGTTAATTACCAAAGCCGCTACCGTTTTTTGGGGGCAACGGAAGGGAAAATACGGTGAACCAAAGTATGGCCCTAGTTTACTGACGCAGGGGCAGCAATAAAATGCGCCTCCTGTGCGATGGATCAAGAAGAAATTCCCTAAAATCAGCCCAAATAGACGATTGCCTGTGCCAGCCGAACCCAGTAGAGTACGGGCCAGGGTTGGGTCCCAAAGCATTAGCATTATTTTTGAATTAGCATTAAATTTAAATGATAATTCAAAAAATTCGCTTTCGAAACGATTTTGACAAAATTGACGCTTCAATCGCCATTTCGAGTGCATTGCTCAACACTCTTCCCCAGTATTTGGTACTTTACTTACCGCTTCCAACACTGCGCAATATTTACCGCCCAAGATTAGAGGCTTCGTTTTCTCTTCAATCGGGATATCAGTTGAACTTGTGCTAGCTTGGCTGGCCTTAATGCTATCGTCGGAATCGAAATTGATGTTGGTTTCGAAAGAAGTCATATTTATTTCACAACTAGCAAAACCCGCCGCGACTTCGTCCGCGTGTCAGTTGTATAAATTTGGGTTGAAATTGTGAAGCGTAATGTGTGTACATTACAAATCATTGTTTGTTATAGACAACCATGAAAGATTTCTTTTGTTTCATTAGCAAATAACTCGTCGCGCTTCGCTGCGCCTTCAACAGTATAGAACCAATGCACACCCACTTCCCATCCACATCCCACCCACTCTCCACCCACATCCCACCCACTCCCGTCCACATCCCACCCACATACCACCCACTTCCCATCCACTTACCACCCACATTCCACCCACTTTCCGCCCACTTCCCGCCCACATCCCACCCACTTCCAAAACAACTTACCACCCACATCCCATTCACTTCCCAGTGGGCATCCCGGCGGTATTTCCAACATCGGAAAATAAAAACACAAATGAATTCTCATTTTGACCTTACAAACCGAGTTTCAAGTCACTTGGGTGAATAATAACATTTTTCATGCATAATTTTCCGGGAATTTTACGCATGGGGTCGGATTTTCCGACATGGAAAAATCACATTTTAAATTATTTCGTATCCTGCCCATACAAACCGAGTTTCAAGTCACTCGGATGAAAAATACTTTTTTGCATGCAGAATTTTCCGGCCATTTTCCTCGATGACGGATTTTCTGAAATCTGGAAAACACGTGTCGAATTATTTCGCGTACCTTGCTTACAAACCAAGTTTCAAGTCGATCGGATGAAAAATACAATTTTTCCCATACAAACTTCACCGACGCTTTTCCGACTTTCCGGGTGTAATTTTCCAAATTTTCTTTCTTAGTGCACGCCTGCATGACTAAACGAAGGTCCATGTCAAATCTCAAACCTGTAGTATAAGCCGTTTAGGCTGTGCGTTGATAATATGTCACCATATCAGTCGGGCGTACACATTTATATATTACTAGCAAATAACCCGTCGCGCTTCGTTGCGCCTTCAACAGTATAGAACCAACGCACACTCACTTCAAGTCCACATCCCACCCACATCCCGCCCACATCCCGCCCATTTCCCGCCCACATCCCACCCACATCTTACCCACATCCCGCCCACATCCCACCCGCATATCACCCACTACATCCACTTACCACCCACGTCCAAAACAACTTACCACCCACAACCCATTCACTTCCCAACCACTTCCCAGTGGGCATCCCGGCGGTATTTCCAAAATCGGAAAATAAAAACAAAAATTAATTCCGATTTTTACCTTACAAACCGAATTTCAAGCCAATCGGATGAAAAATAGTTTTTTGCATGCAGAATTTTCCGGCCATTTTCCTTACGGGCGGATTTTCCGACATTGAAAAATCACATTTAAATTATTTCGTATTCTATCCTCACAAACCGCGTTTCAAGCCAATAGGATGAAAAATAGTTCTTTTCATGCAGAATTTTCCAGGAATTTTCCGACCGTCAGGCAAATTTTCCAACTTCGGAAAATCACATTTCAATTTAGTTCACCTACTTTCCTTTCAAACCGAATTTCAAGCCAATTGGATGAAAAATAGTATTTTGCATGCAGAATTTTCCGGCCATTTTCCTCGTGGGCGGATTTTCCGACATTAAAAAATCACATATCAAATTATTTCGTATTATGTCCTTACAAACCGAGTTTCAAGTCAATCGGATGAAAAATAGTTTTTTGCATGCAACATTTTCCGACCATTTTCTTCGTGGACGGATTTTCTGACATTAAAAAATCACATATCAAATTTTTTCGTATTCTGTCCTTACAAACCGAGTTTCAAGTCAATCGGGTAAAAAATAGTTTGTTTCATGCTGAATTTTCCGGCCATTTTCCTCGTGGGCGGATTTTCCGACATTGAAAAATCACATTTCAAATTATTTCGTATTTTGTCCTGACAAACCGAGTTTCAAGCCAATCGGATGATAAATAGTTTTTTTCATGCAGAGTTTTCCGGGAATTTTCCGACCGTTAGGGCAAATTTTTCAACTTCGAAAAATCACATTTCAATTTAATTCACTTACTTTAATTTCAAAACGAATTTCAAGCCAATCGGATGAAAAATAGTTTTTGGCAAAAGGAGGTGGAAGCAGCACCGCGAAGCGGCAACCAAAGAAGCAGAATCCGGACGAAGCAGTCAGGAGCAACAGAGAAGTGGAAGCAGACATCAGGTCCAGGCATCGGCAGACATCAGGTCCAGGCATCGGCGAACATCAGGTCCAGGCATCGGCGAACATCAGGTCCAGGCATCGGCGAACATCAGGTCCAGGCATCGGCGATCATCAGATCCAGGCATAGGCAAACAACGGCAGGAGCAGAATCAACAACAAGCAAAAAAATCAACACAAAGGAGGAGCAACGGCGCTGGTTTTAAGATAAGTTTGTTTATTTTGTTTTAAAATTATTTACAATCAAAAAAAAAAAAATGTCAGAAAAAACCATAGAACTCCTTAAGAAGCAGGCCGAGCTGGTAGGGAAAATTAAAAAAATAGACATTGAAAAAATTACAAAGGATGTAATTGAGGAGGTTGACAAAATTCAGCAATTATTCTCAGCTAATCATGGTGTACTAATGAAAATTGGAGTAGTAGACCACGACTACTTCAATTCAAAGCTGTACGACCAGACGCTTAGAACAATTGCTGATATTAAAAGCAAAAGTGAAATTTCAATTAAACAAAAAGAAGATCAAAAAAGCAGCATAAGAGCTGTGGGTAATGATCAATTCGACCCTAAGTAAGAAAGTACTTGGAGGTAATAAATCAGGATATTGGACAGGGGAATGTTAGAATATTTTCCCTTAGAAAGAAGAAGCTTGAATTTTTGTGGAAAAAGGTGGTTCAGCACATGAACGTTTTTAAAGAAAAGTATGAACGAAATTTGTTTTTTGACGAAGAAATTGCTGATTTAGAATTTGATGTACAAAACGCCATTTCAGCGTTAGAGAAAGAATACGTAGAAGCGGAAATCTGCGAGAAAAATTTTATTGACACGACAAAAAAGACAGCAACTGAAAGATATGTTGTATCTATCCTTTTTAAAAAAGACATTGAGTTGGGGGAATCCAAAACACAAGCAACAGCACGGTTCTTAAAGGTAGAAGAAAAAATGGAAGAAGTGAAACTGGGCAATGTTGAGAGTAGTCCATCACTACAAAAATGGGATTCTGAAAAGCAGTTATTTCCCCCGGCAGAACCTCACGTTGGAGGTGTTTGTGAGACTAAGAAGACGGTAGGTGAAAATAAAGATGATGAGAATAAAAACACTGCCGTATATCAAACTGGGTTAAATGTTCAACAGTGTAAATCAAATGGGGACGATGTGGATGACAAAGATTTGACACCAGGACATTTTATTGTTAAACCAGCAATGAAGGGGACATTTGGGTTCAAAAAGAGAGAACGTGAAGTGCGCAAAATGCAGCAAGCGCATAAATGGAAAATAGATATTCAGAATATAGAAGAAAGAGGTCAGACAGTCATGCAAATAGATACAGATTGTCACCCATCGGAATTGGGAAAAATTGAAAAAGTCCATAAAAGAAAGGACAAACAAGAAATTGTTGTAAAGGCAAAGAAAGAAAAAGGGACAATTAAAAACCTATACATAAAATATGTCTAATTTCTGGCAATGACTTAAGGGAAGACAATATGAAAATAAAAGGAGTTAAACAGAAGGGAATTTGGGGAAAATTAGAAATACCAGGTAATAGAATCAATATGAAGACACTTGCGCGGGTCAGGCTTAAATACGTAGTAGTACCATTTTCATTAGATCGTGAGATACAAATTTTAAAAACCAAACCGAATCGAATTAAATGGGCTCGACCACATATCAGGACATGCTTCTTTAGGAGGAGAATTAAAAATATGTCAAATTTAAAAGGTTGAATCAATTTGAATCATAATAATAATTAATAAATTTTAAAACTATGTAATTGTAGTGAAAAAGAACAAACCTAAATCTAAGAAAAATTAATGTAAAAAGAAAACTCCAAGCAACCACCTTTTCTGGCCCCTTGCGAATGTTTAAAACTTAAACACGAATAAACTAAATTTAACTAAAAATGTATGTACACAAATTGTAACCACATGCTGCAATAAATATAATCTTAAAAACTCACCCTTAAAATTACCCAAAGGCTGAGCTTAAAGTTTAGCTCTGCTTCTAGTAGCTGTTAAAAATAGATTCCTAAGAAACAACCCCATACAAAGACTGATCTTAGGTAAAAATAAATCCAATGTTAATATAAGCTAGAATTTGTAAGAAATATATTCAGTTCGTAACAAACCCTTCTTGCGTACTCATTTAATGTGGACGGATCGTAACACAAACTATTTCGTGTTCTGTCCTTTCAAACCGAATTTCAAGCCAATTGGATGAAAAATAGTTTTTTGCATGCAGAATTTTCCGGCCATTTTCCTCACGGGCGGATTTTCCGACATTGAAAAATCACATTTCAAACTATTTCGTATTTTGTCCTTACAAACCGAGTTTCAAGCCAATCGGATGAAAAAAAGTTTTTTCATGCAGAATTTTCCGACCGTTGGGTCAAATTTTCCAACTTCGGAAAATCATATTTCAATTCATTTCACCTACGTTCCTTTCAAACCGAATTTCAAGCCAATCGAATGAAAAATAATTTTTGTTATGCAGAATTTTCCCGCCATTTTCCTCGTGGGCGGATTTCCCAAAATCGGGAAAACACGTGTCGAATATTATTTCGCGTACCTTGCTTACAAACCAAGTTTCAAGTCAATCGGATGAAAATGGCATTTTTCCCATACAAACTTTTCCGACGTTTTTCCGACTTTTCCGGGTGGAATTTTCCAAAACCCCGTCTTAGTACGCACTTTCACCACCAACAGAAACTCCTGTGAAAATTGCAGCCCTCTATCTCTTACCGTTTGGGCTGTGCGATGATTGCCAATCAGTCAGTCAGTCAGTGAATCAGTGAACCAGTGAATCAGGACACTCTCTTTTATAGATATAGAGATAAAATTCACTGCTCGTTTTCTCACTCAATCGTGTTAAACGCGTTTTGACATTCAATTCAATTCCAATTGAAAATTTTGAATTAAAATTTAATGCCAATTGAAAAATTTGAATTATAATTATTTCATTTCAATGCCAATTGAAAAATTTGAATTAAAATTATTTTATTTAAATTTTAATTGAGAATTTTCAATTAAAATGATTTCATTTTAATGCCAAATCAAAATATTTCAATTAGAATTAAAAAATATAATGCCAATTAAAAAATTTTGAATTTGCATTGCCAGATTTAATCGTATGAAACTGGGGTGTACTAGAGATTTGTTTATATTGTTGTTTGGGATAATTTCGCAGAAGAATGAAAAGAAATTTCCAGTGGTTTAGCCGCTTCTGGCAAAAAACATGAAAAAATTTTTCGAAGTTTTTGCACTTTTGAAGCACTAGATGCCAATTTTTTGGTCTGTTCATGACTCTTTTTCCTCTAGCTTATATCTTTAACTTTGCCAAAGATATAAAAACAAAATTCCAAACGGTTTTTGATATATGGACAGTTTGGGTTGAAATTATGTTGGGTATCAAAAAAGTACCTTTACGATGTGATAGGGCCAAGTCCTTTGGGGATTTTTTGAGTTTCGGTATGCTCTTTAAAAATATCGGGGTCCGAAGGCGTAACCACCTTAAAATAGTTGCACAAGTGTAATTCACTAAATAGTATTAGGGACAATTTTAGTCACAACTTTTCTTCTATAAAAAAGTCGTTGGTATAACAAAGTCACAGTATGCTTGAAGTCCCTGAACAGCTTTTTTAAAGAGGCTGAGATGATACACAAAGCCGACTTTTGTATATTAAGTTACTAGCAAATATCCCGTCGCGCTTCGCTGCGCCTTTAACAGTATAGAACCAATGCACAGCGTAATCCCACCAATTTTCCACCCACATCCGTCCAACATCCCACCCACATACCACCCACTTCCCGCCCACATCCCACCCACTTCCCATCTACATCCCACCCACATCCCTCCAACTTCCCGCCACATTCCACACACTTTACATTCACTTACCACCCACTTTCCACCCACTTTTAAAACAACTTACCACCCACAACCCATTCACTCCCCAACCACTTCCCAGTGGGCATCCCGGCGGTATTTCCAACATCGGAAAATAAAAACAAAAATTAATTCCGATTTTGACTTTACAAACCAAATTTCAAGCCAATCGGATGAAAAATAGTTTTTTGCATGCAGAATTTCCCGGCCATTTTCCTCACGGGCGGATTTTCCGATATTGAAAATCACATTAAAATTATTTCGTATTTTGTCCTTACAAACCGAGTTTCAAGCCAATCGGATGAAAAATAGTTGTTTTCATGCAGAATTTTCCGGGAATTTTCCGACCGTTGGGTCAAATTTTCCAACTTCGGAATATCACATTTCAAACTATTTCGTATTTTGTTCTTTCAAACCGAATTTCAAGCCAATCGGATGAAAAATAGTGTTTTGCATGCAGAATTTTCCGGCCATTTTCCTCGTGGGCGAATTTTCCGACATTGAAAAATCACATTTCAAATTATTTCGAATTTTGTCCTTACAAACCGAGTTTCAAGCCAATCGGATGAAAAATAGTTTTTTTATGCAAAATTTTCCGGGAATTTTCCGACCGTTGGGTCAAATTTTCCAACTTCGGAATATCACATTTCAAACTATTTCGTATTCTATCTTTTCAAACCGAGTTTCAAGCCAATCGGATGAAAAATAGATTTTTTCATGCAGAGTTTTCCAGCCATTTTCCTCGTGGGCGGATTTTCCGACATTGAAAAATCACATTTCAAATTATTTCGTATTTTGTCCTTACAAACCGAGTTTCAAGCCAATCGGATGAAAAATAGTGTTTTTCATGCAAAATTTTCCGGGAATTTTCCGACCGTTGGGTCAAATTTTCCAACTTCGGAAAATCTCATTTCAATTTATTTCACCTACCTTCCTTTCAAACCGCGTCTCAAGCCAATAGGATGAAAAATAGCTGTTTTTATGCAGAATTTTCCCGCTATTTTCCTCGTGGGCGGATTTTCCAAAATCGGGAAAACACGTGTCGAATTATTTCGCGTACTTAGCTTACAAACCAAGTTTCAAGTCAATCGGATGAAAAATAACATTTTTCCCATACAAACTTTTCCGACGCTTTTCCGACTTTTCCGGGTGGAATTTTCCAAAACCCCGTCTTAGTACGCACTTTCACCACCAACAGAAACTTCTGTGAAAATTACAGCCCTCTATCTCTTACCGTTTGGGCTGTGCGATGATTGCCAATCAGTGAATCAGTGAATCAGTCAGTGAATCAGGACACTCTGTTTTATATATATAGAGACTAGCAAATAACCCGTCGCGCTTCGCTGCGCCTTCAATAGTACAACAACGCACACTCACTTACCACCCAATTCCCGCCCACATCCCACCCACCTTCCACCCTCTTTCCGCCCTCTTCCCATCCACTTCCCGCCCACATCCCACCCACATCCCGCCCTCTTTCCTTCCACATACCACCCTCTTTCCGCCCTCATCCCGTCCACTTCCCGCCCACATCCCACCCACATCCCGCCCACATCCCACCCACATCCCACCTACTTCCTGCCCACAAACCACCCACTTCCCGCCCTTTCCCGCCCTCTTCCCGTCCACTTCCCGCCCACATCCCACCCACATCCCGCCCTCTTCCCTTCCACTGCCCGCCAATTTTCCGCCCACATCCCACCCACATCCCACCCACTTCCCGCAAACATACCACCCTCTTTCCGCCCTCTTCCCGTCCACTTCCCGCCCACATCCCACCCACATCCCGCCCACATACCACCCACATACCACCCACTTCCCACCCACTTCCCACCCTCTTTCTGCCCTCATCCCACCCACATCTCACCCACTTCCCGCCCATTTACCTCCCAAATCCCACCCAAATCCCACCTACTTCCCGCCCACATACCACCCACATACCACCTACTTCCCACCCAGTTCCCACCCACTTCCCACCCTCTTTCCGCCCACATCCCACCCACATCTCACCCACTTCCCGCCCATTTACCGCCCAAATCCCACCCACATCCCACCCACTTCCTGCCCACATATCACCCACTTCCCGCCCTCTTCCTTTCCACTTCCCGCCAATTTTCCGCCCACATCCCACCCACATCCCTCCAACTTCCCGCCACATTCCACACACTTTACATCCACTTTCCATCCACTTCCAAAACAAATTACCACCCACATCCCATTCACTTCCCAACCACTTCCCAGTGGGCATCCCGGCGCTATTTCCATCATCGGAAAATTAAAAACAAAATAAATTCTCATTTTGACCTTACAATCCGAGTTTCAAGCCAATCGGATAAAAAATAGTTTTTGCATGCAGAATTTTCCGACCATTTTCCTCGTGGGCGGATTTTCCGACATTGAAAAATCACATTTCAAATTATTTCGTATTTTGTCCTTACAAACCGAGTTTCAAGCCAATCGGATGAAAAATAGTTTTTTCATGCAGAATTTTCCGGGAATTTTCCGACCGTTGGGTCAAATTTTCCAACTTCGGAATATCACATTTGAATTTATTTCACCTACCTTCCTTTCAAACCGAATTTCAAGCCAATCGGATGAAAAATAGTTGTTTGCATGCAGAATTTTCCGACCATTTTCCTCGTGGGCGGATTTTTCAAAATCGGGAAAACACGTGTCAAATTATTTCGTATTTTGTCCTTACAAACCGAGTTTCAAGCCAATCGGATGAAAAATAGTTTATTTTCATGCAGAATTTTCCGGGAATTTTCCGACCGTTGGGTCAAATTTTCCAACTTCGGAAAATTACATATCAATTCATTTCACCTACTTTCCTTTCAAACCGAATTTCAAGCCAATAGGATGAAAAATAGTTGTTTTCATGCAGAATTTTCCGGGAATTTTCCTCGTGGGCGGATTTTCCAAAATCGGGAAAATACGTGTCGAATTATTTCGCGTACTAAGCTTACAAACCAAGTTTCAAGTCAATCGATGAAAAATAACATTTTTCCCATACAAACTTTTCCCACGCTTTTCCGACTTTTCCGGGTGGAATTTTCCAAAACCCCGTCTTAGTACGCACTTTCACCACCAACAGAAACTCCTGTGAAAATTACAGCCCTCTATCTCTTACCGTTTGGGCTGTGCGATGATTGCCAATCAGTCAGTGAATCAGTCAGTGAATCAGTCAGGACACTTTCTTTTATATTTATAGAGATTACAATAATCGTCCTAATAAAGTAAAGTGTCATTCCAGCTTTTACAAACTAAAATTTAGCTTAACAGTAAATAGTTCTGTAAAAAGCTATGGGTAAACCAAAGTTTGAAACAAAACCTTCGGCTAGAAAACTCAAAATTTCGAATCTTAACAATGACCAACCTTGACACCCTAAGGGTGTTCACCAGCCCTCGTAAAAACGTAATTAGTAAATTTACCCCAAATGAGCTAGTGAGCATACCCCTTGCGATTTACCCTAGTAATTGTTGTGGTAAATCAGCTGCTTTTAACTGGCTATTCATTTTGCTCTTAATATTTACAACGGAATTCAGACGCCTCAGTGGCGTAGGGCACTGTATGCATAGCTCATAAAGTCGTGTGTTCGACCCATGTAAGCTGATTTCTATTTAATCAGATAAGCACGATCACAAGTATTTTAAGGCGATACTTTGAACCCGTCAAGTGTTTACACTTTTACATTTTTACGAGAGATTTTATAAACATACCCCAGGGCAACAAAAAGCTGGTAATTTTTTTTCTATGTGTTATGTTGTTGTGTCGTAAACTTTTGGAGTTTTGATTTACGCTTTTACGACAGCTGGTGAACACCCTTACTAAACAATTTCCAATCTGGATATTTCATATTCGTTATTTAAATACTGGCCCAAAATGAAAATTGTTGATAGTAAATCGATGAATTCAGCTGTAAATAATACCGACAAGACTTCGTTGCTCTGTCATCAGTTTCACACCAATTGACAAGCGACTAGCCGCGCTCAGACTTAAGCAAAATATTTTAATATTAGTCTCATCTGTGCACACGCGCCAGCAGAAGACAAGAAAGACCCGATAAAAGACGATTTCTTTAAGCGCCTAAAACAACTACACGAGAGCTGCCCCGATCACGGCATAAAGATCGTGCTTGGCGACTGTCGGTCGATGTAGCCTCCATGTAACAACCTCCGGTAACGGAGGCAGGAACATGATCATTAGTAGTACCAGATTTGAACATCGCGACATCCATTAACGCGAAATCAGAATGACCACGTAGTTATCGACGAAAGGCATTCACCAGTGAGATTTGAGGAGCCCATATAGACTCGGATCACTGCCTTGTTGCAGCCAAGGTACGTCGTAAGCTTAATGTCGAGAATGTTGGGAGAAAAAGAGAGAGGAGAAGCGACTTTTAAGAAGGAAAAAGAACGAGCGGAATGAGGGAGACTCGAAAATGTTATAAAAAGACTAGCTGACTCGTCAAACGTACATATCTCGGCCGTAAAAATAGTTTTTAGTCTATATATATAAAAATCGTATGCCTTGTTCCCGTTACGTCTTTTTACCTCCACTTCCTCCCACTTGCCACACTCTTCCCACCCACATCTTACCCAATTCCCAACCACTTTCCATCTACTTCCTACCCACTTTCCACCCACCTTCCACCCACTTTCCAACCTCTTCTCACCCACTTTCCAAATTCTTCCCACAGACATGCCACTTACATCCCATCGACTTACCAAGCACCCTCCTCCCACTCACATCTCAACAACATCCCCCGCAAATCCCTCCCACTTTCCACCCAAGTCTCTCCCAAATCACACCCACGTCCCACCCACTTTCCAACCACTTCTCACCTACTTCCCGCCCACATTCATGGCAGTAATGAGCGTACTTTATGGCACGCTGTATTCTGCAGTATTTCTTTTGCTCCCTACGAAGTAATTTAAAAGTATGAATTCAATCTACAAATGGACGCGATGAACTTGTTGGTATTTTCGTTCAATTCTTCCACGTATTTTCGTTCAATTCTTCCACGTGTGTTAAAATTTGTCCGGCGCGCTTGTCTCTGCTACAGTTGTTGTTGTTGACCACGGAAAGTTCGTGCCACTTGTGATTGAGAACGCAGCTGCGACATTCTGTCACGCGTAAATTAATTCATGCACTGAGAAAAAAAGGTGTCCATTTTGGATTAATTTTTTTTACTCTTTTCTCAATTTATTTTCGCTTAAAAAGGATATATAAAATAAAAAAAAATAGCGTTGATCTTTGTTCTTCATCCAAAGAAGCTGAAAAATGTCAAAAGGGTATTTAAAAAAATGGATCTTAAAGTGTATATTTCGAATATCCACTCTACGGGTATCTTTTTTTCTCTGTGTGTAATTGTTGATCTGCTAGCCACCCCTACGTGTTGCTGGCTTTCTTTACCATAACCCACACACACACACACACACACACTCAGAAAGGCCAACGAATTTTCCAGTTATTATAGCATTTGGTAAAGTCCTCCTTGGGACTGGCCCTTAGAGCCATCTGCGACTTTTCCTTTATCATCTCAATCGAATCAAAACGGTGTGCCCGGAGCGGTTTTTTGAGTTCGTTGAATTGCTGAAATTTACACGGAGTCAAATTAGGTAAATAAGCAGGTGCGCTGTCAGTAACAGTATTACCAAGTTACAGAAGAAAAAAATAATCGATTGAAAAATCCGGGAAGTTTTATTTCACGTTTCAATTTGATCACAGAAGTACAGTACACAGTGTTTACAATTATCAATTTGTTTGCGATATTAATTTAAGATCTTTTTTAGATAAATTGTATGGATAATGAAGACTCGTTGGGACGAAAATTTTACCAACAACTTGGCTGTAACGATAAAAGAAAATTATTTTTAAGTCAGTCCACCCAATCCCCACTTTACGCACTTGTTAAAATTTTCCTCATACCCCACTGTATAGCCATTTGGTATTTTTGCTGAGGTACCAAAGGATATGCATTCAGCGGGAGGCGATTTCAGTGCATAGAAAGGGTAGTCGAATGTGTTAATGTAAATATCCACACATAGCCCATGGCTGCCAAGATGAAGTTGACTCGCCACAGATGGTTGGCTCAATCCACAGCTACCGAGCATTATGTTTCTGTGACAAGAGTGTATGAACGTTCCCTTGTCGCGGCTCGAGTGAAAACATTGTACATGCTTGCCAGCTTTCGAATGGTCCACAGCAATTGGATCAAAACCAGGGCCGGCCATATCACAAGCTTAGAAATTTCGAAATCATAAGAACCCAATACAGAATGTAAGGTAGGATTGATTAGCCGAAATATTTACTGTCTATGTTCTGTATAACATGCTGAGGCCCCAAGGAGCGGCCCACCGCTGAAGCTAACTGGCCGCCAAAGCTGAAGCCAAACATGTACGCTCGCTTGGTATCGAATCCGTGTTTCATAAGATTTAAAATAATAGAAACAATTGCGCTCGTAATGTGCTCAAAGTTCGCATACAACCTGGAAAAAGAGATAGGGTTTGAACTGTCGAACGCTCATTTAAATTATATTCTTACCTCATATAAGATGAACTTGCCATGACACTGTAATCAATACAAATGACACAACCTCCACGATAAAAGCTTAGCCCTGAAATTGAAATTTTAAACACTGTTAAAATACTTAATCTAAATGCTTAAATGTATAGTTGATTTCATCAATATAAAATATAACGATTGTATCTTACATTGAACTGAAATTCCAATTGTTCGACTTTGGACAGCCATATAAAACAGGAACAATTATTTAAATAGAAAGTAGATTTGAAAATTCTTAACTGATTTATCTGCGTAGAGCCAATTGAAGTGTACATGTATTTGGTACGTACGGTAAACCATGCTATTGATAATAATTAAGAATTTATTTATACTATCTGGTCTGTTAAATACATTGGCTTACCCAGCAAAAGTGTTGAAATGCCGAAAGACGCGGTAAGTTCTTAACATTTAAAAGGGGTACGTATAACGGCAGCCTAACTTGGACAGTGATTGCGTAAACAACAACGATTGGAACGAATTGGCAGTGTTATAACAAATATATGGAAAGAAAGAGATGGTAAAGATTTTGGACAGCTAAATACGAGTTTTAATTAAGAATTAATCGAAATTTTTACTGTTGTAAATTCGTTTCACAATAACCACCAATAAATAAGTCTCTCTAGATTTTGTTTTAAACGATCTTTTAATATAAGTATTCGTTTGTTTTTCTATCGCGTCAACTTGTCACTTCTACGCTTGTCTCGATTTGGCGGATAGATATGGCGGAGAATGCTTTTTTGCTTTGAAAAAATTATGGTTTCTGAGTCTTATGCGACAGAGCTCATATTAATGCAGGCCAAATAAATCAAGAATATAGTTATTCCTTGGTTTGTGGCAAATTTGTCAAATTTGGCTGTCATCTAGCCAGACAGGTGGTCGATTATTTATTTTAACCACTGTAGCATATAGCCCAAAGACCCTTCTATTTTTATAAATTTTGGGCGTTATTAATGGCACTTACTGCCGAAGCACAAATATTTTATAAGTGTTATATACACCGCATACATTTTTTGCACTAGTTGAAGACACTCTAGTGTGAGAACTATCAAGTACGAATGGAGTACACCTGTTGTTGCGGAGCACTCGTGCAGAATTCTGGTACATACCCAAAAAATTTTTAATGTAATTGTAATAGTAATTTCTACTTTCTACCCTGCTGTTATCCATAATGAAAAATTCATATCGAAAACTATATGTGCCAAAGAGTTAACCTTTTTTTTAATTAACGTGCTAGGTGCACTCTTTTGACTTCATACTTAAAATAAGCTTAAAACACTTACGCTCAATAAGTGCGAGAGCCCAATCATCCGCACAACTTTGAATCCATCCATGTAATACAATGGCAAATTTGTCCGATGGAGAGCAACCAGCATTGTGTAACATATTTGCTTCGCTGGACGCCGAAGACTCATAGGTTATCGAATTGTTTCTACAAAAATACGTTTTCAAGGGGTTATACATACGTTATATGTTTCAAAAATTATTGGGGAAATGTCTTTTATACCATCCGGAATATCTCACTCAAATTTTAAGTGTTTTGAAAAGAGCCTGTTATTTTCAGACACTTTGAAACAAGGTATACTAAACAAGCTCACTCACTCTCTCTCTCTCTCTTGACAACTTGTTAAATTTCAGTCAGTAAGCAACTGTTGTAAGCGAAGCATCTCGCGAGTGAGCCTACCTTGCTTAGTATGCCTTGATTTGAAATATCTCACTCTCTGAGTTATTTTTCGAGTGTAAAACACATTTTTATACACTTGAAAAGTGTATTATAATTTTGCCCAGAAGTTTGCAACGCATAGAAGGAATCATCTCCGACCACATAAAGTATATATATTCTTGATCAGCAAGACGAGCTTAGTCGATTAAGCTTTGTGCGTCCGTCTGTCCGTCCGTCCGTCTGTCCGTCTCTCTGTTTCTACGCGAACTAGTTCCTTAGTTTTGAAGCTATCGAGCTGAAACTGCACAAAGTCTTCTTTTGTCTGCACGCTGCTAATATGTCGGAACCGCCCGGATTGGATAACTACTTCTTGTAGCTGCCATACAAATGATCGGTCGGAAAATGGGTTTTAGTCAGAAAACCCGTTTTTTTCTCATTATTACCGCTCTCAATAACGGTCATGGGTAATATTAAATGTTTTTAAGCTGATCTGCGAAGTTTGGTCGAAGTCGCTAACCGTTGAGACAACCGTTTTCAAGTGTATCAAAACTTCGGCACAGACGAAGTTAGCCTTGCCTTTCCTTTTTTTCAGCTATGTGTTTTTTAAGGACACTTATTTTTGTGAGTAAAATAGATGTGTCTTTTTAATCAAAGTCTTTGGAACAGGATTTTCCAATAGGGTTTTAAAAAAAAAATTATTTTTTTTTTTCTGAATGAACAATATGTCGAAAATGTTGTGTGCAAATTTGAAGTCAATCCGAGTAAAACTAACGGAGTTACAGCGTTTCAAACGACCGACCGTGCTACCTGATTGCTACCGGTATGAAAAACTTTAAATCGATTTTCCCGAAAACGTCTTTTTAAAAGTTCGTGTACATCAGAACTCGAAATCTACTGAACCGATCCAAAAAAGTTGATACGCATTTTAAAGGTGATGAATTTCTCCAGGTAATCAGGAAGAGTTTTTTTTATACCCTTGGAGAGGGTATATTAAAATTGTCCGGATGTTTGTAAGGCAGAGAAGGAAGCATCTCCGACCACATAAAGTATACATTTTCTTGATCAGCATAACGAGCTGAGTTGATATAGCCATGTCCGTCTGTCCGTCCGTCCGTCTGTCCGTCTGTTTCTATGCTATCTCCTCCGTCAGTTTTAAAGCTATCTTAACCAAACTTTGCACGAAGTCTTTTGGTACAAATACGCTGCACATTTGTCGGAACCGGCCGGATCGGATGAGTATAGCATAAAGCTGCCATAGGAACGATCGGTTGAAAAACTAGTTTTAGTAAGAAAAACTTTTTTGTTCTCAACGCTATCGCTCCCAACGCTCGTATTTATAAGTTTTTAATGATTTCACATAATTTCACCAAGCCATGTCAAAATCGGACAACTATATAGTATAGCTGCCATACAAAAGTTAGGTCTGAAAAAAAGTCTTCTTGAGAAAAACTTTTTTGTTTTCAATGCTATCGCTCCCAACGCTCGTATTTATAAGTTTTCTATGATTTTACATAATTTCAACAAGATTTGTCGAAATCGGACCACTTTATAGTATAGCTGCCATACAAACTGTCAGGCATATATCAAGCTCCAAGGGTATATAAACTTCGGTCGAGCCGAAGTTAGCTTGCCTCTATTTTAATTTTTTTAAATTTTTTTCTATTTTTTAATAACAAATTAACCTCAATTTTTTTAACAAAATCTGCGTTTTTCACTTCAAAGTGCTGTAAAAAATAGAAAAAAAAAAAACAAAAACTCAGTGCCCGCTTTGCTCAGGTGTTAATTCGGAGCGAACAGTTTTCGCTTGACGAGAATATTGTTTGCACGAACAACATAAACACATTCGCTGAGTTGCTGTTTTATATTATTGGAGCATTAGAAAAGTTTAAGAATGATAGAGGCAGCGAATAGACTCATGAGTGCGATTAAAAAAAAACTGAGTTACTGATCTCTCTGCAAGTTTTTACTGCCGTCAATGCTGCAGTAGGACTCTTCATACTCCAGAATTTCAGATATCATCAGCCTGTGCTCACGTCGCCATTCGATAGATTTACTTCATTTGAATTCTCGAAGCCGATAAATTAAAAGTGAATGCGTTTTTTAACTTAGAGGTGTTAAAATATTGTCTTTACATTATCTTGTACCCATGTTTAGTGTATTTAGATACGTTCTGTAATCTCATTTCTTTTTTTTTAAAAATATGTATATTAAAATTCTCCGGATGTTTGTCCGACCACATAAAGTATATATATTCTTGATCAGCATGACGAGCTTAGGTGATATAGCCATGTCCGTCTGTCCGTCCGTCTGTTCGTCTGTTTCTATGCTATCTCCTCCGTCAGTTTTAAAGCTATCTTAACCAAACTTTGCACGAAGTCTTTTGGTACAAATACGCTGCACATTCGTCGGAACCGGCCGGATCGGATGAGCATATAGCTGCCATAGGAACGATCGGTTGAAAAACTAGTTTTATTGAGAAAAACTTATTTGTTTTCAATGCTATCGCTCCCAACGCTCGTATTTTTAAGTTTTCCATGATTTCACATAATTTCAACAAGATTTTTCGAAATCGGACAACTATATAGTATAGCTCCCATACAAAAGATAAATTTGAAAAAAAGTCTTAGTATGAAAAACTTTTTTGTTTTTAATCATATCGCTCCCAAAATTGTTACTGATCAGTACTATATGCTACTACACAATTCTGTCAAGTTTGATCCAAATCGGATGACTATAGCACAGAGATGGGCGCGTCGCGACGTTCCAATGCACCGACTGCAAAAATCACACGTACGCTATAAGCATTGACAGCTACTTATATTTGCTTGTGCTTGTATGCGTGTGAAAAGTGTGACGGTATGTGTGCATGCCCATCTCTGCTATAGCATATAGCTGCCATAGGAACGATCGGTCGAAAAAGTAGTTTTAGTGAGAAAAACTATTTTGTTTTCAAAATTTTCTCAAAATTGGATTAATATATCGTATAAGTGCCATATGGGCATTTCCGCGGGTCGCGAACGTACGTTCGTACGCTTGTAATGTACAAAAAAGACTAAAAAAGACAGAAAACAAAAATTATCCCCACTTTTTTTTTGCGATTTGATAGCATTTTGTTAGCTCTGTGTTTAGTGCAAAAAATGGAGATTATCGAGTTTTAGAGTTCATAATAATAGCAATAAACATGTAGTCGCGAACGTACGCGGAATAGAAGTCGACTTTGACTTAATCTAGTGAAATGCAAAAATCTGCGAAATGAAACAGAATATTCTAAAGCGATTAATTTATTATAAAAGAGGAATAATGTAGCTTTCTATCGAGTGTTTACACAGCAAAATATCTCGATTGGTTTTTTTTAAATTGAATTACTTATCGGTCGCGAACGTACGGGTCACGAACGTACGGTTAGAAAAATCAAGATAAAAATTAACCGTTAATCGAACTTTTTTAGTCTCTATGCATTTGTTTTCTTCTTAATTGATTGCAATGAAGAGATGTTGTAAACATAGCATATGTTTTGCATGTAAAATAATTAAATATTAAAATGTCATTAAATTTTATTTTTCGGTCCAGGCTTACCATTTGGCGGAAATGCCCATATAACAAACTGGCAGTCATATATCATGCTCCAAGTCATCGGTCGAGCCGAAGTTAGCTTGACTCTATTTTTATACCCTTGGAGAGGGTATATTAAAATTCTCCGGATGTTTGTCCGACCACATAAAGTATATATATTCTTGATCAGCATGACGAGCTGAGGTGATATAGCCATGTCCGTCTGTCCGTCCGTCCGTCTGTCCGTCCGTCTGTCCGTCTGCTATCTCCTCCGTCAGTTTTAAAGCTATCTTAACCAAACTTTGCACGAAGTCTTTTGGTACAAATACGCTGCACATTCGTCGGAACCGGCCGGATCGGATGACTATAACATATAGCTGCCATAGGAACGATCGGTTGAAAAACTAGTTTTAGGGAAAAAAACTTTTTGTTTTCAATGCTATCCCTCCCAACGCTCGTATTTATAAGTTTTCAATGATTTTACATAATTTCAACAAGATTTGGCGAAATCGGACCACTATATCGCTCACTTACTTCAATACTGGCATCAGTGCTGCCAGAATCTCCGAAACAAAAATTGCTAGATTTGAAAAAAAAAGTTGCTAAAAATTGCTAAAAATTATTTGAAAATTGCCAAATAAATTGCTAAAACATACAAATTTTCTTTTTAAACTTTCAATTATACAAAACATCAAGAATTTTATTTTACTATTTTCAAAAAGCTTACCAAGAATTTTTGTCAAACTAATGTCAGTGGACTCGTCATTTTTTAAGGTATTCAAATAACACTGTTCTACAGTAAAAATTATCCCGAGCATCTTAAACAAATTCCAGCGTGCCCACTTATGCTGATTATGAGGTGGTAAGTGAAAGCCGTATCTTAAATTTACAGCTCCTTGCCATTCTCGAACTTTTGTATGCCAAACTAATCATTAATTTCCGATTTTATGATGCTTGTGGGATAGTGCACATATTAATGAATTTGAGAATAATCAAACACAGGATATAAGAATTGCATATGGTTGTCGAAATTGGCTTTCAGGACCGCAGGCAAAGTTACAGAATGTAAAATGTGAAAATCCAGATTAAAATTTATGGGAGGCAAATTTAGTTCCCTTCACAAATGTTTATAGGAGTTTTAAAAAGGCAACTTGATATAGCATTGGCTAAAACAAAATATTTAGAGAATCGTAAAACAACAACGTTCATGGAATAAAGTTTTCGCGAATATTTTGGAAACGGAAACTAAGATATGGCTATGACATACCAACTCGCAATAAGCATAAGTAGGCACGCAGGAATTTGTTTAAGATGCACGGATAAAGATTAAAGATTAAATCATGGCTAAAAATTTTGAAGAAAACAAAAACTTCCTAGTTTTACAATAAAGTTGCTAAAAATTGCTAAAGAAAATTTTTAAATTGCTAGATTTGTGGCTAATAGCATTTTTTAAAAAAAAGTTGCACATATTTTTAAAAGTTGCTGGATCTAGCAACTAAATGGCCAAAGTGGCAGCACTGACTGGCATAACTCAAAAAACACGATTTTTGACTTAATGATGCAGAAATATTCGCTGTATTGTGTACTATTTTGTGTAAAATTTTCATATTTGTATCTCTTATATTTTTCACCCGAGATCAAAATATGTCGAAATATCATTTTACAGGTTCATTTTCATGTTATTGCAAGAGCGTCATATCTCAGTTGTCCTGCAGTCGATATTGCGCTAACATACTTCGGCTTTTAGTGAAAACATCATATTTTCAATATATATAATATTTATAATATTTCACTTAATTTACTCGAAACTTAAAGAATCATTTTTTCTGGGTTAAACCCATTGAGAACTTTAAGCGCGTTTTTCTCAAAATGGATTATTTTGAGTTATGCCAGTATTGAAGTAACTGAGCGAAATAGTAAGAGAACTCTTGTGTGTGATAGACGTGCTTTTATTGTGCTCCGCATTTAAATATTTTTTTTGTGACTCCTATTGTGCCATTAATTTGCCCAAGTCAACTTAAATCGCTGCATTAATTCTAGCCACTGTCGGTGAGTGCTTTGCTTTCTAGTTGTGCATCTTGGTATTATTAAATTAATAAATACAAATAACACGGCGTCTGTCCTGTGTATTTTGTTTTTGTTTTGGTTTCGCTAACTTCGATTTGGCGGTTCCCCCGTTCCCCCCCCTTTGGTTAGTGTGTGTGCATTCTCTCAGAGTGCATCGCTCTCCCCGCAAAATTGTTTTTGTTTCCATTTGCAATTAAAGCTTTGAGCTTTGAGCTTTTGTACTCATTACACCGCTCTGAGAGTGAGTTATTGATACGAGCTTTGATTTGGAAACTCTCTTCGATCTTGAACCCCCGTGGTAAATTTAGTGAGAATGTCGTGCTACAAGAAGTCGTGCCCAAACAAAGATGCTCATGGTTTGGACCAACTACGGTTTGTTAGTTGTTGGTTGTGCCAAAACATGATGCATGGGAAATGTGCTTCACTAAGCGGACGCGAACTCGACAAAATTTGCTCGCCTAAACAGGACTGCGGGTCTATAAGATGGTCATGCCCTACTTGCACAGATACACAATTTGATTTTTCTCGAATGTGCAATGACATGAGAAAAAAATATAATAATCTGCGCAAGTTACATAAGCAATTCACTAGCGAGTTTATCTCCAGTTCTGAGTTGCTTAGTGAATATAAGTTTGAATCGCTGCCCTCGCGTCGGTTAGAGTCAGCTGGTCAGTATTTAGAACCGCCACCTTCCGACGTTGGCAAGTCGTCCGAATCGCCTTCTTCTGTGCCAGCTTCGCCGCAATATTTAGATAGGTCACCAACCATTTCTCTGTCCGCATCACCAGGTACTTTGCTTGCTTTGTCTCCCTTGCCTCCGTCCTTAAATCAAGCTGCTGGTAATGTTGTTGATAATACTCCAACACCGAGACTAGTCCATCCCCCAATTGTGCCGTCTATACCTGATGTCACTATTTTAGTCCCTTCTCAGCGTCCACTTCTTACTGTGATTGCACCACGTAAGCAAGTTTTTGTGTCTAGGTTGTCCCCTGAAACTACTTGCGAGAATATTGCTGCTTATATTGCGAGCAAATCCTCAGCAAGTGTTTCTATTACAAAGTTTAGCTTTGCCCAACCTCGTGATGTAGCTTCCTTTAGCATAAGTGTTCCAGCGGAAGCATTTTCAATCATATGTGACCCAGAATTTTGGCTGCCAGATATGATTGTTCACGAGTTTAAGCAAAGAAATCGAAATAGGCCGAATCCTGTCAGTCTGTCTGCTTTTAACTTATCCTCTCAGCCAGGGACCAACTCTAGTAGGATTTCAAAAAACTAGACACAACTCTTTGTCCTAATATAGCCTATCAGAATATTAGGGGTTTGTTATCCAAACTTTCTACTTTGTTCTTGAATAGTGCTTCATTTGAATTTGACATTATTGCATTTTCAGAGACTTGGTTAAATCAAACCATCTCTGATTCTGAAATATTGTCCAATGATTTTTTTATCTACCGGCATGATCGACCAGTTCGCAGAGGTGGAGGTGTACTGATTGCAGTTAAATCCAGCCTGCGATCTGAGCTGATCAATGTTAATGTGCCTAGGGATGTTGAATTTGTTGCCGTAAAGGTAACTTTTCAAACATTCGCTTTATTTATTACCTGCTCGTATGTCCCTCCATCTTCTGATAGTCAAGTTTATATGCAACATATAGCTTGTATTAAAGATGTTTTTACCCAATTAAGAGACATTGACTCAATGGTTGTCGTTGGTGATTTTAACCTACCAAACATCACTTGGTCTAATTTTAATGGGTCAACTTATCTTGTACCTTCAGCACATCATGACTTTTTAGATGGTCTGTTGGACATGTCGTTTTTACAAATTAACGCAGTACCAAACAGTTTAAATAAATTGTTGGATCTCGTTTTCGTCTCTGACAGCGCGAATGTTGTCGTCTCTAGGTCTGCCCCTCTATCACTGCCCGAAGATATTTACCATCCTACGCTTGAAATCTCTATTTCAGCTATTGGACCTACCTCTTCGACTGTTAAGATTTCCAATAAGCCTCGTCGTTGTTTTCGTAAAGGAAACTTTACGTTATTAAATCAACTTATTTGTACAACAGACTGGACTCCTTTGTACAATTCAGTTAATTTAGACTTTGCTTTTAGTTTTTTCTACAGTTCCATTAATTCTCTTTTAGATATCTGTGTTCCTAATACCGCTCCCTCTCCTGCGTCCATTAATCCTCCTTGGTATTGTCCTAGACTTTCTAATTTAAAAAATATTAAGTCTAGATGCTTCAAAAAGTATAAAAGTTCTGGTTCTGCCGTTGACTTTTCTAAGTATTCAATTGCAAAATCGAACTTTACACTTTTTAATGCTGAGTGCTACAGGAAATATCTGCGAAATTCAATTCGCAGAGGACCCTAAGCAATTTTACAGCTTTGTAAATTCTAAACGTAGGTCTTCGTCTTTACCTTCCACTTTTTTTCTGGGCGACCAAAAGGCTAACGATGACTCCACAGCCGTTGACCTGTTCGCCGACTTCTTTCAATCTACTTACTCCTCTACGCGCTTTACTAATGCTTCTTATCCTTATAACATTTCTTCTTCTAACTCTATAACTGCTCCCTCGATTTCCGAAAGCTCTTTACTTTCTCATTTAAAATCACTAAAACCTTCATACTCCCCTGGGCCCGACAACATTCCTAGTTGTGTGCTCAAAGAGTGTTGTATTTCTTTGTGCAATCCATTGCTTAAACTTTTTAATCTGTCGTTAGAGTCTGGTATTTTTCCAAATCTTTGGAAGGAATCCTATATTATTCCTCTTCATAAAAAAGGTGGGAAGTCTGATATATCCAATTATAGGGGCATAGCTAAAATATCCGCTATTCCAAAATTATTTGAACAGATTTTAACCTCTTCCCTACAGCCCTATTGTAAATCGATTTTGTCACCTTTCCAGCATGGATTTACAAAGCGTCGGTCAACTGCGACCAATTTACTTGAATTTACCTCAATGGTACACGATGGTTTCCTTTTACAAAAACAAACTGATGTCATCTACACCGACTTCAGTAAAGCATTTGATTCTGTGAACCATGATCTTCTTCTCGTTAAACTTGATCGATTAGGATTTCCATCCCCTTTTCTACTTTGGATTTCGTCGTATTTAAAAGATAGAACTCAAAAAGTTCTGCTACGCTCTAATACGTCAAAGCCTGTCTTTGTCACTTCAGGTGTGCCACAAGGCAGTCACCTCGGCCCATTGTTTTTTACTCTATTTATTAATGATCTCCCCACAATAATTTCGAATTCTCGGATACTTATGTACGCCGATGATGTAAAACTTATTTTATCTTTCAACGACCCGATGCACTCCATCAGATTGCAAGATGACTTAAACTCCTTGCAGTCCTGGTGTCTGATTAATCAATTACATCTTAATTGCTCCAAGTGCATGTTCATGACTTTCCATCGTTGCAAGCCTTCGTTGGCTACCTATACGATTAGAAATGAACCCTTGGAACGAATTTCTACAGTCGTTGATCTTGGAATTCTTTTTGACCCCAAATTGAGTTTCAATCCTCATATCTCCTCTATTGTTAATAGAGCAAATGGTGTACTCGGATTCATTAAACGTTGGTCGAAAGAGTTCAATGATCCATATACCACAAAGCTTTTATACACTGCTCTAGTCCGTCCTGTACTTGAATACTGCTCGTCCGTCTGGTCTCCGCAGTATAAAAAGCATATAGATAGTATTGAATCAGTTCAGAAGCAATTCTTGCTTTCTGCCCTACGTGGCTTAAATTGGGACCCTAACCTTCGTCTGCCATTGTACTCTAACAGACTCTTGCTTATTGACCTTCCTTCGTTAGCCAACCGTAGAACAGTATTAGGTGTTTCTTTTCTTTATAAACTAATTATCGGTGATGTAGATTCATCTGAACTTCTAGGTCGCCTTAACTTCTCCGTTCCTTCTAGGCCAACCAGAAACTATTTTCCATTAGTATTGCCTAGATGCACGACTGATTATGCAAAGCACAATCGATTTCGAGTCTTATGTCAAAATTATAACGATCTCTATCACCTGCTCTCAACAGATCTCTCTCTCTTCTCTCTAAAAACATATCTCTATAATTATCTTAGGGGAAATCTCTGACCACTCCTGGCTGTGAGTAGGGGCATAGCTTGCCGGACTGGCTAAAAAATTTTCCCCCACCGGGTCAGAGATTTCTAGTTATTTTATTTTAAGTATAGCTTATAAATTTTGTATTTTTAATTAGTTTTAAATTTCACTTTTAGTTAGTATTTTTTTTATTTTTTTTTTATTATTGTTTTCTCCTACATTTTTTTTCTCTTTAAATCTGATTTATTTTAGTTTTATTATTATTTTTTTCCTTTGCCTCTATTCTGGTTTCGTTTTTTTCCTCTTCTCTATCTCTACATCATTAAAGTTTTTTGGTAGCTCTAATAACGTCTCTGACTACAGTTGGCTGTGAATCGGGGCATAGCTGGCCGGACGGGCAAATAAATCTCCCCCATCGAGTCGGAGTCGTTATTAGTTATTTTGTAATTTTGTTAGTTTTACTTTGTTAGGCTTTCTTAGTCAATAAGCCTTTTTTTTATAACGTATGTGTAATTGAGTTGACAGCCTTTTTTTGTCGGCTAAATAAAATAAATAAATAAAAAAGTATAGCTGCCACACAAACTGTCAGGCATATTTCAAGCTCCAAGGGTATATAAACTTCGGCCGAAGTTAGCTTGCCTCTATTTTTTTATTTGTAAGACCTGCACATTGCAAAATTCGATTAAAAAGGTACCTTGGATGACCCCAGAAACAAAAAGAAAAACATAAAAAACACACAAAAAAATTTCTGCCCAAAAAATAATTGAAAAAGTTTCTAAGATGATAATGTCGCAATCAATGTAAATGTAGTAAAATTATAATTAGAATTTCATAATGCTTATAATGTCATCTAACAAAATGAAAAATTGTAAGAAAAACGAGAAAGGCAAAGCTAACTTCGTCTGTGCCGAAGTTTTGATACACTTGAAAACGGTTGTCTCAACGGTTAGCGACTTCGACCAAACTTCGCAGATTAGCTTTAAAACATTTAATATTACCCATGACCGTGATTGAGAGCGGTAATATTGAGAAAAAACCAGTTTTTCTCATTAAATCCCATTCTTCGACCGATCATTTGTATGGCAGCTATAATAAGTAGCCATCCGATCCGGTCGGTTCCGACATATTAGCAGCGTGCAGACAAAAGAAGACTCTGTGCAAAATTTCAGCTCGATAGCTTCAAAACTGAGGGACTAGTTCGCGTAGAAACAGACAGACGGACGGACGGACAGACGGACGGACAAAGCTTAATCGAGTCAGCTCGTCATCCTGATCAAGAATATATATACTTTATGTGGTCGAAGATGATTCCTTCTATGCGTTGCAAACTTCTGGGCAAAATTATAATACACTTTTTAAGTGTATAAAAAGAGAAAAAATCGGCCCATGCATGAATAAGCTTGCTAACAAATCGGTGATACTTCAATCACTTCGTCATCTATCCTATTGGGCCAAATCGACGAAAATGGGAATTGCTTAAAAATACCGACCAAAGACCAAACGAAACAGCTGCAAGGGGATCATCTTATACAATTACTTTGTACAAAAAGCATGTTTACTTACTTATAGAATATTAATTTCATAGATTTGGGTACATCTTGTTTAATTCTCTGTGGATAAACTTAAAAACTGAATTTGTTATTTGGAGCCTGTGGCATGTGCCAACTAAGTTCATACCCGAAGTGCCATTCTGGGTAATGCGTGTGGTGGCTTGTCTTAGTTTGTGTCTTATGCCCAATTTGGAGTGGACATGAACATGACAGAGTAAGACTAGCCAAATGGTACTTAGTTGCTGAATTCTATATAATTGCATCTTGCTCGTCTCAATCCCCGAAACTTTCTTTGATGGGCATGAATAGGGAAATTGGGGTAATGCACAGCATTCATTCATATTAACAAAATCGATGCATAACTTTCGATGAGAAAGCCGAGTACTGGTTCCGAGCAGCTGATGCTATGAGCGGTGTGAAATACTGGTTTACGGGGTAAGCAGAGGTAAGACTTTCATTCGTACTATACTGAAGAAACTTAAATCGTCTGCACGGATAAGAAGCGCAAGGGTTGTACTTGAATTCATTGTAGCAAGTGGACGCCCTTTGTTGGACCATGTTTTTGTGTTGAACTTAAATGGTCTAATATTTATTTTAACAGAAACCCCAAAAGTATGCAAAGTAAAACAAATTAAATGGCAAGCAATGCCAGAATCACGTTTAATTCTGTAATAATAAAATACCTTTATTTCTGAGATGGAGAGTGTAATAGGCTTTGAACACTGAGCACATCCAACATCCTGAGCTTAAATGCTTAATAACCATTTGCTATGCCAACATTTTTAAACTTTTGTTTTGTAGAAATGCTAAGTGGGTCGATGTCTAATAGGTAAATGCTACAAAGATAGCTAATTTCGCCATGGTAAATATTTATGACTCAGGATGTTGGACGTTAGATGTGCTCAGTGTAAATAGCCAATTATGAGTGGAAAGGCATGTATTCTTTGTTTGCAAGGAAAAGGAAAGACCCACCAGCCCAGCGACCAATGCAAGGGCCGAAGGACAAGTTTACAACGTGCTGAAACGGAATATAAAGTACGAAATCAAAGCAATTTCGTCGTTCTGTGGAAATTTTAATTCACCAAAAATATATTTCAAATTATATTTGAATTATGTGTATATACATAATATATTGGTAATCTACTGATTGGGACATTCATTGGGCGACTGTTTTTTGTTACCAATCGATTTGGTTTGACCCTTGGTAGCAGGGACCTCATCGTCATCGAAATCGTCCTCCTCGTTTTCATCAAACTCCTCTTCGTCTTCGTCGTCCTCATCATCGACAATGTCGCCGGTGAAATAGAGCACCGCTTTTGGAATAATTCTTGCGCGCAGAAAATGTCCGATTTCAAAGTCTGTGGCCAATAGCTAAAGAAAATCATAACCATTAAGGATGTGCGTTTGTAGCGTGCGTCAAAAGAGTGCTTACTTGATGAGACTCATCATCAATTTCCTCCTTATCGGTTGGAACATCGGGTGGGCTAAAGAAATTGAAAAACGAGTCGGTTGGAACTTGCTTCACAATGGTACGCACAGCGCCACGTTCCTTATGCCTCTGCTTCTTGCGGATGGTCTTCACAGTCAAATTCATTTTCTTCTCCCAGTTAATCGTGGAGCCCTGAAAAAAAACCGTAGGTGAGAATGCAAATCTGCAGCCGCAAGCATAAGCACCAAAGCAGTTACCGTGCATTTGTAAATCTCTGGGCCCTCGAAGGCGAACGGATCTTCTGGATCGACAGTTGACTTCAAAAAGTATTGTTTTGTTAGAACTGTATTCGAGAAGAACTCATTCTTATCAAAATGGAACTCCAGGGTATAAGAATGCTGTGGGAATGAGGAGAGTTAGGATTTGACAGAACTTGCTACTCGTCCACTTACCTCGTTATCATATTTGATGGAGATATCCGTCAGCTTGCGCAGAGCAGGCTCGTCATGCGTCTGCACCATTTCAGACAGAATTGCTGTGTTACGGAACACGGTAAGCCAAAAGCCGGGTATGCCCTTCGCATCTTGAGGAATACTTTTTATGTTTTTCAGAGACTCGCGGAAGTGATCACCCTCGCCCTCAGTGTCCTCCTGACTGTTCTCTGCAGGCTCCTTCCAATTAGGTTTCTCCTCAGCCGGATCAACGTTGCCGACGATAATTTCCTTGCGCTTGTCGAACATCGGCTGATATTTAAGCTGGTATTTCTTTTCCAACTTGTAGACCTCTTCGAAGAACTCGGCTTCGATTTTTAAATGCTCCAGTTGCAGATTCTTCAAGACCACAATGCGATTCTGAATCGGTGCTGGCAGCGCTTTAACCATTTCCTGCAAATACTGACGCCGCAGCACGGAATTCATGTACGCCGGCCTGCCAATGTCGCTTGGTTAGTTGAATGCATGCACAATTGGGAGGTTGATGTCACTTACATGGATTGGCAATCAGAGTTTGACTTGTCATCCTCGATCTCATTACCAGACTCAGTATCGACGTTTCCCTCTGGTGGAGCGTCCATTTTTTATTCAATAAATGCGGAACCCTACAAATAAATAAAAAAAATGTCGCTTTTTACAGTGTGAAAATTTAGTGTACATTGACATACATACATTGTATGTATGTAGGTATTTTTTTATAGTATCTTATTACGCACATGTGCATACATTTGTTTGTTCATATTAATGTATAACTACACTCATGTATATTTAATAAAGTAATACGCCATACTGAAATGTACATACATACATACATACATATGTATGAATTCAATCAAATTCCCGCACACTGCTTTCCCCATAAAAACACGTGTTAGGTGCCCAAGCAGAGGCTAATGCTCCATATTTCTATATAACTTTAAATACTTTATGGACATTTGTACAAAGTTTGTTTCTCACACAGAGAACTATGCAACAATTGATAATTGATTTGCATTTGAGTTTAAACAAATTTAATTTGAATTCGGACCTCACCTTTGAAAAGAACAAACGACACAGCAACCACACTCCAACGACGCCGAAAAGAAAGAATGAGATTGGCGCAAGACTGCAAATGGTATTCACAGGGTGACTCTGGTATGAAAAATGCTCGCAGTTCTCGAATGTTACCCAGCAAACAATTTGAGTGTGCTGAACATTAAAAAATACTACCATTGAAACTACGTGTTGATCAAACCTATTTACAATATTAATCAATTTTGCAGAATTATTTCTTATAATGTTATACTATTTAATTAAATTGATTTTTTAACAATCAAAAATATGCTATAGACTTTAATTTTAAGTTGCACTTTTAATAAAACGAATGTTTATATTCATTTAACGGTTTGCAGTTTCATGTAACTTGTGTGTATAATCGGACAGTTAAGTAAAGTTTTTATTGTTACTGTTTATAGTTTTATTTATATTTAGCTGTGCTCCGGCTTTCATTTACTTTTGCGATTTGCGTTTTTAACAAAACCGTACAAATTCAACTTTTGGTGCTTTTTGTTATCGGTTCTGTTTCATTCCCAATTCGTTCTGCAAACTTCACTATCGGTTATTGCCCCAGCCAAATCGCAATTTGTTATTGTCAAAAGGTAGGGAAAAATTGTTGGCGTCCGAAAGTTCTTTCTATGGGACTACATGCTGCTGAAGGATAAGCAGACGGATGACCATGATATTTAAGAACGTCATCAAGCCGAAAAAATCAATCATGTTTGCTTAACTCTGCAATGCTAAACTCAAAACTTTATTTTAAAGATCAGCCCAGGGCTTGTTGTGCACACCTTAAGATCTTCCGTCAGTTCATTTTTCAGTCGCATGAGTGCCGCGCCTTAAGATGTACATATTTACTGATGTCACAGCTGAGTTTTCGTCAGAGCTGTGATCAGCCGGTGTAAGCAGTCGTCTAAGTAGACATCAGACTGCTCAGCTTCGATCGCTTGATCAGCAGAACTTATTTGTAAAATTTTTAAAACTTTGGTACTTAGTACAATTATTAACTTCTTAATGTTTATACGAATCAGATGATTTTAATGAATGTCTTGTTCGATAGCTGCCTGAACTAAGTTTCTTAGGTATGTGTAAATGCTAGCCTGAGTTGCTCGGCTGAGTATTTTGACACTCAGGTCCGACTAAAACTCAGATGATCAGGTCGTGTTAATTGCAGTGTGCTCCGTACAATAGAGAAAGGAAAAAGTGGTTGATTATGGCTCTTTAGCGGTCGCTGATATTATTTGGCCTGGCAACAAGCACTTTGTAACGGCACCTTTTTATGGATATGACCAGGATAAAAAAGTGGTTTAATAGTGGTATTCATAAAACAGATTTAAATTACGCGAAAGCAAATCCAAATCAGTTACGGAATTGATCTTTGCCCACTGATTTGATTCAGACTCAAGAACATGGGCAAAAATGCAAATCCTTTTTGGAGAAGCGGAAGTCATTGGACTTTACTCTCGTCATTTTTGTTCTTATTCCCAAACGACACCTTTGCAGATGCAGTGCCTTTATTTTAGCCAGTACTTTGATTACCACCTGGGCCAAAAAGTACCTACAATGCCTCGTTACCATGAGCCGATGTGAACAGTAGATCATCCCGAATGGTCTTTAACAGTTCAAAGTCAGACTTCCTGGATTTCTAACTGGAATCGGGTTGATTGGAAGAGCGAATTTGCTATAGAATTTGAAGCTGAACTATGCGCGGATCATTGCGTTTCGATTTGCGCTGGTAGCTGGGAGTAGTAACATTAAAGTTTCGCCAAGCCCAATACAGCTACCATCGGATTTAGATGAACAGGTTGAAATGCGGTGCCTCCATTTTAGTCACTTCTTTAGTTTTCGCCATGGCTGGCGATATCTGGGCAGAGAGCAGAGAGTGCGTACAATGACTAGTTACTAAGTGCGGATGTGAACAGTACATCATCACAGATGGATTTCAATGGATCAGTCCTCAAAGGAGACCTGATCATCGGATGTACTAGACGTGCGTTCGATTCGCGGAGCCAATAAAGACACGGATCACTGCCTAAATGTCGAGAAGCTGCTACCACTAGAGAACTCTGCAGGTTTCACAGCTACACACATATCTCACACGGGAGGAAGTCTAGATGTTATTCGGCATAAGTGAGACTCGAAACTTTTTAAAAATATTTTACGACTAATTGGAGGGTTTAAACCCGGAATGACACAAAGCTAGAGCGAAAATGGAAATCTGGTCACACACCGGCAAGTAGCGCTAGAAAAATGGAGAAGCAATTTCGCTGTTAAGTGGCGACGACGAACACTTTGCAGCCCCAACTCCCCTGCAGAATATGACCCGACGAAAGCACGCCCGAAGATTGAAGTCTGTGTAATTTGCCCACTTCTTAAAAAGGAGGGATCCTACAGTTTGCGCCAGATACCGTGAAATCAGTCTCCATTACATCGCATATAAGGTTCTGTCGTGTATTATTTGTGAACGGCTAACGCCGCTTATTAGCACACTGATTGGACCTTACAAGTGTAGTTTAGACCTGGTATATTCACAGACCAGATATTTACATTACGACAAATCCTGGAGAAGACATATGAGAGAGACATCAAAACAAACCATCTCTTTATTGATTATAAGTCAGCCTTCGACACACCGATAAGGTCAAGGTTCTTTGATGCCCTGAATACGCCACCACTAACCAGGCACGACCAGGTGCGGGAACACATTTCTTTGCGTAAACAACTGGTGCCAGCTTTCACGGAGCAGAAGCGACTGGAGGGCATTAATAGCAGAGGCCGAGACCGTCAATCAGTTGTGATGCATGCATCGGGCCATTAAAGAAGAAGAAGTCGTCAAAGGAGAGAATCAAGCATAGCATTGAGTGGTCTAAAAATGTCGGCCATCAGCTATAAGCTAGATAAGTCAATAGAAAGGTGACAAGCAGAAACAATAAAAATAAACGGGCTGTCGCGATGGCACCTGCGTGGAAAGTCTAATGTTTGGTTAATGGATTCTTACATCGTTGAGACCTTTGTCGGTAAATAAAAATAAGGTATTTTTGATGAAGGAAGCGTCGACCTTACGAAGCACTTAAAAATTTTAAATTATACCGGAGTGGGCCTTATTTGTAATAGTTATCTCTTCCCGAACCTGAACCGGAGAAAAAAGAGGAAGAAAAGGGGTCGGTTTAAAAACAAGTTCTATTACATTTTTTTCTAGCTGCTATAAAAGTCAAGTTTGAAATTTTTCAATATTTTGAGACCTTTAAATAAAAACTGCTTTCAAAGAATAATATTGCTTTATGGTATAATATTCAACAGGAACTAATAATTAAAAGCTTTAAGAATGATTAATAAATGAATAAATGATTCTGATTAATAGTAATCTTTGTGCTTTCAAGTATTAGAAAAATGATCATTAAAAAGAACTTAATAATGTCCTATTTGCTGTATTAACTGCTCCTGCAACACACGTATCTGCCTTTTACTTCTTATATATTTGTTTTATCAAGAGTCAGTCATAATGAAAGATTGCTGGAAGACAAAATAATGATTAACTTACACCAAGTGTATAAACGGTGGCGATAGAATTTCCCCCACTAATACAGAGGGGCCGAAATGGGTGCACACTAGACTGAACATAAACGTATGGGAAATTTTTTTTTTTTTAATGTTCTGTTCCTCAGGGCGCAAAAAATTCGGGAAAATTTCTAGTTACCGTAATAAAAAACCAAACTTCAAAGTTTCTAAATTGAATTTCAGTTTCCCCTTTCTAATTTAACTTTTTCGTAGAAGTAACCTTTATGATGCCAAACATTTTTTGAATTAAAAAAATATATTTAAAAATAATTTATTCAAAGCAAAATGCTGGATATTGAGGATTCGAGCATTTATTTGATTTGCGCGTTGCGGGAAGTGCTGAATCGCAAGCTACCATTTAGAAAAGCGGTTCTTCTGCATAATATAAGAGGATTCAAATACACATTAAGGGACATCCTAAACCGCACTGTCCTTTAAATTGATGGTGTATTGAAATCACTTGGGCTTACCATGAAACTGGGAAGAGCTTAAGGAAACTTTATGATCAATATGTGTTCCTCAGAAAGAAAGCTAGTAGCGATAAAGAGTTGTACCGCAACAGAGAAAGGAGTTTAATGGACCATTTAGAAGAAATTTTTGATGCTCCTTTAAAAAGTTCTACTGAACTAAGTTCTGATGCTGCTTTTAAAAGACAGAGGTCCGATGACGAGGAGTCCCTATCTGTTGGAAGCAGTCGACATCCATATCAAATGGATTTTGAAGAAGAGGAAAATAGTACGCTTATCCAAATAGCAAAAAAATATTCTTATGAATAAAATTGAATAACTAATTTAAATTGCATTTTGCATTTTCGCTTTAAACCCTTACGAACATTAGAGTTTTTTTCTAGCAGCGAATTAATTTAAAACTGAATATCTCTGTTTCATGTGTTATCTTTGTTGTCAGCCATTTTGTATATTGATAAGATGCATATGATGAAGCAACACAATGAGGACAGGAATCTGGCACATCAACCGTTTTAAAGTTGAACCAAAACGTTTGACATCTCAGGTTGCTTTAATGAAAACGTAAAATGAAAAATGGGAAATCAAAATTTAATGTACCAACTTTAAACCCAGGGTGCCAGCACTAAACCTTAAAATTTCCAAGTTTTGTTTTTCATTACGTTAACTAGAAAATATTACGAATTTTTTGCGCATTGAGGAACAGAACATTTCGAAAAAAAATTGTTTTCATATAAGGGACTTTCAGTCTAGTGCACACACATGCACAAAGTTTGGAGTCGATGATATCGACTGGACGGTTGCGCAGTCGACCCCGCTTCTGTCAGAAATCAATCAGCTGTTCGCTGTCACTTACTCTCTCTAAGTGCATTTGGCTATATGCCAGTCTCGCATTTAACTATGATACCTTTACGGAAAATATGAATGTCAATGCGGACTATTGCTTAACACTGCTAGAGGCAGTTAACATTTTATCTCTAATACTCATTGTTCCATGACTTATTGACCTGTAGCCTGCTAAAACGTCCGATGATCCAATCTTGAAAATGATAATATTAAGCCTCTAAACTTCCTCATGCATGTTTTATGAATTAGCAAATATCTGTAGAAATTTTCGAGTAATCGATTGCATTTTGATCTAGATTCGGTTATAAGATCCGATGGAAGCAAAATCATACGCTCAACTTCTATATAAGGGTATTCATTAAGAGAGTTTTTTAAAATTATTTTTTCAGATATCACGTGTGACTGGATGGAAGCCCTAGATGTAAGCGGCATTTGGTTTCAGCAAAACGGTGCTACGGCACACAGCAAGAGTAACAATCGCTTTATTAAGAAATCATTTCAGTGAGCAGCTGATTTTTCGTTCCGGATGTGTCAACTGCCTGCCTAGAGTTTTTTCTGTGAGGTTACGTGAAAGTCTTCGTCAATAAGCCAGCTTCCATTCAAGGCTTGGAACAACATTATTCAACATTACTCACGTAATTGACGAGATACCCGCAGCAATGCTGAAGAAATGATCCAAAATTAGACCATCCGAATGGACCATTTTCGGCGTCGCGACACGTCGTTATCATTTGAACGCGGGACCTGCAGGACCAGATTGAATTTAAAGTTGTTGGTCGGTATCGGGACAATACGGCATAGGCAGGGTCAGGATCGGGAGACTCCGAAATTTTCCGGGTCCCGATTCATTTTTATTGGCCCCAGCAAGTAAACAATCGAAATAGCCGAATGGTCACACTTAGAAACAAATCCAACAGTGGGCACACTTAAATAAAAATTTGAAGTTGGCGTCGCCTAACAAATAAAACAAATAAAAGACAAACTTAAAGTAAAGAAAATATGGGTATTCCTGAAAGCGATTTAGATTTAATTTAGATTTCGTCGAACAGCTGATCCAGTGAAAAGTAATGGTCATACTTAAAGATTTAACGAAATTGACTTTAAGGCTGATTTAGACATAAAACTAAAAACAGAGGACAGCAATAACAAAGGGAACATTAAAACAGAATAACAATTCAAACAAATACAAAAACATGACGAATAAAGCAGCTGACAAAAACAAACAATAGTGCAATACAAAAAACAATGACGTCCACTAAAATAGGTAATTAAAAATTTTAAAAATAGGTTAAATATGTATGTATGTAGGTCTAATTGTATTCATGTTTTTGAAAAATATTAAGACTCCCTGAAGAAGGCAATATAGTTGCCGAAACGCGTAGGAGGAAAAATGAGAAAAAAAATGTTTTGACTGCAGGAAGGGTCTTCACCATGATTCCGTTCTGCTTGCAATAGTGAAACTGAAAGGAAGACGTATTCGTTGACTAAGCGATAACTTTGAAGTGATTATGCTTTTAATAGAAATAAAGCAGGGATCGCAAATAAGCAGAGATTAAAACCCGAACGAATAACGATTTGGGTGACAGTTACTGTTTTGGCCGATCGCTTTTTTCCGGTTATATTACTGTTGCGGGATATCGGTTACGGTACTGGTTACGGTTATTATCCTAATTCTGTTTCGAGTTTCGGTTACGGTTACGGTTTCGGTTTAAAATCTTAAAGTGTTTTTAGCGGTTACGGGTTTCGGTTTTGGTTACGGTTTTAATCTCTGCCAATAAGAGTTATGGAAATAAAAATTAAAGCGAATAAAGCGTCAAATTTCAAACAGAGGTAAGGCACACGACTTATTTTTTAAGAAGAAGTCCACAAACAGCACAATTTTAACTATTATTTTTTTTATTTAAAAGTAAAAATAGTGAAATACCGATTAATTTGTATTTTTTATTTTATAATATCTTTCAATTTCAATTAAAAAAAAAAATAAAATTTAAAGATTATTTTCTGATTTTTATTATAAAAATTAAAAATAAAGATTAGGGGGGGGGGGTTTTATAATTTTTATTTTTAAAATCGCAATTATAAGATTGATTTCAAATAACTTTTGAAACTTAAAAAAAAAGATATATGTACATAGTTTAACCTTCCCCCAGTGGGACTCGAACCTTGTATTTATTTACCAAACGTTGACTCTATCACCACAGCTCCAAAGGGCATCTGACAAACTCGATATTTAAGGGTAGCAATTGAAAAAAAATATGATTCTCTATGAGGCGTTGATACGAATGATACGAATAATGTTGTCCGTTTGTCGCCTATCTGAGACCAAAACACACTAAAAAATTTAAGTCACAGCTCCAGTGACTTAAATGGTTAAAAAAGAATAGTGAAAATATTCCCGCATTTGGTCAAAACTTTTTAGAACCTTAATATAGATCCTTTAAGGACATGTGATATACAAAGAGAAAGGTATTGGGCCATAGATCATTTATGTGTTTAAGTTTTACCTACGCCGTTCGGTTCAATAGTTATTTGAAATCCATCTTTATTTTTGTTTTTTATACCTTGGAGAGGGTATATTAATATTGTCCGGATGTTTGTAACGCATAGAGGGAAGCATCTTCGACCACATAAAGTATATATGCACATTTGTCGGAACCGGCTGGATCGTATGACTATAGCATATAGCTGCTATAGAAACGATCGGTTGAAAAACCAGTTTTAGTGAGAAAAACTTTTTTGTTTTCAATGCTATGGCACCTAACCCTCGTGTTTATAAGTTTTCAATGATTTCACATAATTTCTCCAAGATTTGTCGAAATCGGAAAACTATACAGTATAGCTGCCATACAAAAGATAGATCTGAAAAAAGTCTTAGTGAGAAAAACTTTTTTGTTTTTAATGCTATCGCATTCAAATTTGGTATTGAACAATGTTACATGCTACCACACAGTTCTGCCAAGTTTGATCCAAATCGGATGACCATAGCATTGGAACGAATGGCCGAAGGTAGCTCTATACTTTTATTTTAAGCCCTTACACATTTCTGTTATGAATATATTGTATAGCTGCCATATAACAAACTGGCAGACATATATCATGCTCCAAGGACATATAAACTTCGGTCGAGCCGAAGTTAGCTTCTCTCTATTTTTAAAATAAAAATTACAAAATAATCTTTATTTTTGATTTTTATAATAGTAGTTTTATAACAGCTGATTACAGCTGCTCCATACAAAATGAGCAGTGTGCCCAGAAAATGTAAGGAAAGTAAGGACATACTAATTGATTTCGTGAAATCAGCTTTTTGGATTATGACCTGGAAAATATGTAGGTCTGTGGGTTTTCATAGTAAGTGCTCGACACTTAACATATGTATGTATTTTAGATATTTTGTTCAGCTATGAATTGTAAATTTGATGTGTGGAAACTTTCTCAATTTAAAAGTATGTAGTTTCGAACAGTTCAAAATTGACTTGATAAACGCTCTCATAAGAAACATATTCAGACAATGTGAAGGACCCAGGCGACGCTGGGTATACAGCTAGTAAATAATATGTATACATATGTATGTATCTCAAACATTCATTTATCAAACAATCATTATAAGTTTTATTTTAAAAATTATTACAGTTTTCTTCACCGATAATGATCAAGTTTGATTAATTTAGTAATAATAATTTTTAATCATTATTTTTTAGTTTAATTTTTTTGATCAAAAATAATGATAAAAAATTATTTTTATTTTTTTCGCTTAAAATAAAACTCAACAATAGGCTTCTGTGTTAAACTTTTCGCCGATATGATCAGGGACGAAGTTTTAGGCTCCTACTATTTTCTATTAAGGGGGTATTCCTCATTTTTTTTTTTTGCATTTTTTTATAGCTAGGATATTTGAGAATATCGCCCCAAAAGGATTTTTTGAACTTCAGAAGATATAGCCTATTAAGGGCCGATTTCTGTTCTCCCAGATAGCTGCTATGTGTCAGATAGTCATCGATTTTACACTGTTATATGTTAGTTTATGTGACAGATAGCTCTATGTAGAAGATGTGAAATCGGCCCTTAGTGGAGCAATGTTTTCGCTAAAACGAGAAATTTTTGAGTAAATAAATTTGCAGTTAATAAAACAGTGATATAACGGCTGATTCTTGAATTTGAATGGTAAGATATTGTCGCCCAGATCGATATCGATTATTAATCGGGTTTTCGTCGATAATTATCGAAGGCTATCCTACGCAATGCTACTACCGACTAAGTCGCTCAGAAACTAGAGCTGCGGCCGCATCTAAAGAAGGCAGAATGGCACGCAGAGCAAGGAGAGCTGCTGCTGAAAAAAGTTTTTTTGAAAATGAGGAAGGTCCGCTGTATGCAGCTGGCATCGCCGACTAATATCTGTAAGTATATAATACCTGTAAAATTTTTGGTTACTTTCAAAGCAACTTTTTCGGACTGCCAAGCCACTTTTCTCCAGTTCTACTAAACCGATTTTGATAAAGTTATATGCAATCGACGCAGAATTGTCACCATTCTAGAACTGCATTTTTTGATTTAGATTTTTTTTTCCCAAAAAACGAACTTGAAACTTAAAATGCGTTTATCTCGAAACCACGTTTTTCGAACGGGCGGCCATGATATCTCCAGTTACACTGAACCGATTTTGATGATCAAAACTGAAATCGACGCAGAATTGTTACCATTCTGGTCTGGACCTCAATCATAATTTTAAAAAAATTTTTACTTTTTTTTTAAACTAAACTACAAAAAAAAAAGGGGAAAAGGGAGGGAGGGAAAATTATAACTTTTATTATAAAAGTCCTTAAATAATAGTTATTTTAAGAGTTTTATTTTAAAAGTCTTTTGGATAACTGTTATTAAGGACTTTTATTTTTTTCCTCAGAAAATAAGAGTTATTAAAGACTTTTAAAATAAAACTCATTTCATAACAGTTATTTTAAAGACTTATATTTAAAAGTCTCAAAATAACAGTTATCGAAAGACTTATATTTAAAAGTCTCAAAATAACTCTTATTGAAAGACTTTTATTTAAAAGTCTCAAAATAACTCTTATCAAAAGACTTTAATTTAAAAGTCTCAAAATAACTCTTATTGAAAGACTTTTATTTAAAAGTCTCAAAATAACTCTTATCAAAAGACTTTTATTTAAAAGTCTCAAAATAACTCTTATTGAAAGACTTTTATTTAAAAGTCTCAAAATAACTCTTATTTAAAAATCAAACAATAAAAGTCTTTTTTCTAAGAACTATTAAATACTACTTCTACGACTACATTTGCGCAGACCGCGAGAAACTTTAGCATGAAATATCAATGAAAGTACCATTCATTATGTCGTCTTTATGTTATGCCAATTGAATACGCATCTAAAAGAGGCGTAGACCAAAAACCGCTAAATTTGCCAAATTTTCATTTGAATATTTACTAAAGCGCAGGCGTTGGTAAATAAGAGTCGTAGATTGAACAGTCGAAAATATTGCGAAATTTGCAAATTACGGGACAAAAAACGCGAAATTTCCAAACTTCTCATTTGAGTTTAGGTTAATGAAGACGCTAAGATTATTATGAAAATTTGATAGGAAGATGTTTAACAAATGGTCTAAAAACGCGAAATTCCGAAAATTCTTAATTGAGTTTGTAAATGTAAAATTGGCTATACAGCTCCAAAGGGGCCAAGCCAAGCTTCTCTCAATCTCTGGGCGTGTGTGCTTTTTAAATTTTTCGCACAAGAGAAAGGGACCTACAGCTTATCGCCGAATCCGAACGGATAGGCCGGCGGGTAAATATTTACCACTACTGCCATCCAACAAGTCTTCATAATAATCTTAGGTCATAAGAAAAATTGGCAAATTTCGCATCTGAAATGCACGTAATCTGTAATTCCCAGCTGATTCAAACTTAAATACAAACTCTCTGATATCGGTAAACACATTCTTAGGACCTGAGCGACGCACAGTGGACAAAATTCTGTAACTTTTGAACTGATGCGAATTTTGCATTAATTTTTCTTTTGTTTGATCGTGATGCGTCGGTCATTTGAGAACGAACTGGGTATAAAGGTAAGAAATTTGTGCTACCTATTAGAACGACCCCAAACTACACGCGAAAATACTCTATTGCCATTTACGCACTGAAAAAAACTCTAACCACCATGATACAACTGGCGACAGTCTTCGCTATCCGGTATCAACGGAAGACAGTTTATAAGAATTCTGCAAGACTTGTGTATTTGGTTACTCACTACTCCACCATACTGGCACCAATCAAATGGGGAAATCAACAACTTCAAGACAGAACTGCAAAAGTCATTATGATGGATAATGTAACCCCACATAGTACCACTGAAAAAGGGAATAAGGAAACGAGTATGCAGATAGGTCAAGGAATGCAAAGGACGCAGATATTGGAGTTGATGAGAATCCCCCCTGAAGGCAATCGCAAACAAAAACTTTTACCATTCTACATACACTCTTAAATATTTATTTAGTTGTTTTGAGCAAATTTTATTTAGTTTAAATTTTATTTAATTTAAGAAGTAACACAAGTCTTGCAGAATTCTTATAAACTGTCTTCCGTTGATACCGGATAGCGAAGACTGTCGCCAGTTGTATCATGGTGGTTAGAGTTTTTTTCAGTGCGTAAATGGCAATAGAGTATTTTCGCGTGTAGTTTGGGGTCGTTCTAATAGGTAGCACAAATTTCTTACCTTTATACCCAGTTCGTTCTCAAATGACCGACGCATCACGATCAAACAAAAGAAAAATTAATGCAAAATTCGCATCAGTTCAAAAGTTACAGAATTTTGTCCACTGTGCGTCGCTCAGGTCCTAAGAATGTGTTTACCGATATCAGAGAGTTTGTATTTAAGTTTGAATCAGCTGGGAATTACAGATTACGTGCATTTCAGATGCGAAATTTGCCAATTTTTCTTATGACCTAAGATTATTATGAAGACTTGTTGGATGGCAGTAGTGGTAAATATTTACCCGCCGGCCTATCCGTTCGGATTCGGCGATAAGCTGTAGGTCCCTTTCTCTTGTGCGAAAAATTTAAAAAGCACACACGCCCAGAGATTGAGAGAAGCTTGGCTTGGCCCCCTTTGGAGCTGTATAGCCAATTTTACATTTACAAACTCAATTAAGAATTTTCGGAATTTCGCGTTTTTAGACCATTTGTTAAACATCTTCCTATCAAATTTTCATAATAATCTTAGCGTCTTCATTAACCTAAACTCAAATGAGAAGTTTGGAAATTTCGCGTTTTTTGTCCCGTAATTTGCAAATTTCGCAATATTTTCGACTGTTCAATCTACGACTCTTATTTACCAACGCCTGCGCTTTAGTAAATATTCAAATGAAAATTTGGCAAATTTAGCGGTTTTTGGTCTACGCCTCTTTTAGATGCGTCTTCAATTGGCATAACATAAAGACGACATAATGAATGGTACTTTCATTGATATTTCATGCTAAAGTTTCTCGCGGTCTGCGCAAATGTAGTCGTAGAAGTAGTATTTAATAGTTCTTAGAAAAAAAAGACTTTTATTGTTTGATTTTTAAATAAGAGTTATTTTGAGACTTTTAAATAAAAGTCTTTCAATAAGAGTTATTTTGACACTTTTAAATAAAAGTCTTTTGATAAGAGTTATTTTGAGACTTTTAAATAAAAGTCTTTCAATAAGAGTTATTTTGAGACTTTTAAATAAAAGTCTTTTGATAAGAGTTATTTTGAGACTTTTAAATAAAAGTCTTTCAATAAGAGTTATTTTGAGACTTTTAAATATAAGTCTTTCGATAACTGTTATTTTGAGACTTTTAAATATAAGTCTTTAAAATAACTGTTATGAAATGAGTTTTATTTTAAAAGTCTTTAATAACTCTTATTTTCTGAGGAAAAAAATAAAAGTCCTTAATAACAGTTATCCAAAAGACTTTTAAAATAAAACTCTTAAAATAACTATTATTTAAGGACTTTTATAATAAAAGTTATAACTGTTACCGTCCCTGCCAAAAATAGATTTTTCATATTTTAATGGCCGCCATTTTGTCAAAAAAAAATCACAAAATTTTTTTGGAGGTTCAGACCAGAATTAAATCTTATCTGATTGTAACCCCATTTTCACTTTATATTTCAGACATCCTAGAGACCTTGAATCATGGCCGCCAGCACCATACCTTTTTTTTTTGGACACCCACATTGACAGCCGATAACTTTTGGAACAGCCCTCGCATCGAAGCAATAAACATTTTTTTTACTTTTATCTGTTTGTAACAAAATAAAAAAAAACAGATTTGGAAAATCTCTTTGCTTTTTTAAATAAGATTTTTTTTAAAAAAGGTCAAAAAACAGCCTTGAGGAATACCCCCTTAAATTTCATGTAAATTCTATATTCTGTTGCATTATGTATGTGGTTTTGCCACAACCCCATTTTGCTTCTCTGAAAATGAGAAATAATCTAATACATATTAAGCGAAAATTCTTAGTATTTTTAATAATTATTTAGTTTTACAAAAAGTAATTAATAAATTTCGCTTGAGAGGTTGCTTCTTTGATCAGTTAATAACAATTTGAGTGCTTAAAATGACCTTTCAAGGTTCACTTTTGTTGCAGGTGCACAGTGGACCACCTTGGCAAGTTGATATAGATGGGGGTATTGTACCTTTGGTACAGGTACGTAGAGTATATTAAGTTTGAGCAAGAGTATGCAACAGGGAGAAGGAATCATTTCCGACCCTATAAGGTATATATATTCTTGATCAGCATCGACAGCCAGGTCGATATAACCATGTCCGCCTGTCCGCCCGTCTGCATGAAAAAACAGATCTCAGAGATTGTAAGAGATAGAGGTTTGACATTTATGGGACAAATGCTTCTTATTCTTGCAGGCTTTATTTCAAATTTTTGCCACGCCCTCGCAATTTTAAAAAAATTTCATATCTCCCACAGTTTTGTAGATGCTTTATATCTTCTAGAGATAGTTAGTAATTAGCAAATTGTACCGATTTGCTAAAGAAACTATATGGATCGGATGAGCGGTTCTCAAGTTATGAGCAAAAATAAAAATGATATTGGTTCTATACTGTTGAAGGCGTAGCGAAGGGCGACGGTTTATATGCTAGAATTATTATACATTATACTCAAAATAATATATTCTAAATACATATTGCAATAGAATATAGAATAATAAATGAAATTTAATAGAAAATAGAAGGATCCTTAAAATTCGTCCTTGAAGGACATGTCGTATATCATATGAAAGGTGTTATATCATAGATCAAGAATATATAATCATATCGGTGAAAGTCTAACATAGAAGCCGTTAACTATTGTTGAGTTTTATTTTGAGCGGACAAAATAAAAATAATTTTTAATCATTATTTAAGACCCAAAAAAATTATTAAAAATTATTTTATAAAATTAATCAAAATGATCTTTGTAATTTATTGATCAAATTAGCTTTTCACATTTTTGTTATTGAGGTCCGCCCTAATATGTAGATATGAATTGGCATAAATACATATTGTTTCATAAATAAATAATTATGCACCGGCTTATGCTTAAGATACATATGTACATACGTACATGTGGATATAAGTATGTATCAACATTATTTTTATATGTACATATGGATCTGCATAAACTAATTTACAATATTGAATTATTAATTTGACATATCCATTTGCACATATGTATGTATGTATATACATATATTCATGTTTTTGTATGCATGTATGTCTGTCTGTAAGTACATGAGTATCTGTAAGTTAAAATATTTGTTGTCTGCTTTTTAAACTTGGACAACAATCCGTATTTTTTTTCCTTTCACAACTTGATGGCAACTAAGCGCAAAGATTTACCCACGATTAAATGATCATAAAAAATGTTAAATGTATACAGTTATGTACGTATGAATGTGTGATGTTGACGCTCTTTGGGGTGTTAATTGCAATAAAACTCAAAAAACTCCTCCGGCTGCCTTTTCCAAAATACAATCGCCATCCGTGCGTAGGCCCGAGCTATGCGTTACATTTGATTTCAATTACACTTTTCATTAATACAACAGCATTTCCCCCAACTCGCGATTCCAAATTATATACGGTAGAAAATCATTTTGTATTACTCATGCGCCTTTAATATGATAGTTTTATTTTATTCGTACAATTGAAAAGTTCGCTAAATAAAGAGGAGAAAAGCGTTAACAACGTGCGTGTGGTGCATTAATAAAATAAATAACTAAAAAGGAAGAGCTAGTGGTTGCTACTAGCCTGGCTGTTGTCGTTGACCCTGAGTGCAAGTGCAAGGCGCCTATTCAAGTAAATCTCAACACATACCTACATACGTACATACGTGTGTGCATGAATGCATGTGTGCATTATTTTGTTACGAGTAAACATTACATTATTGTACGATTTCGACTCTTTTGGCTCTTGGTTTGAGCTCATGTCAGAGTCCCTCCGACATGTGATTCTTTGAGCAGGTTCCAAATGAGAGCTAGTAAAATGCCCCATGAGTAGAACGGTTCCAATCGCTTCTTTCATTGTTAGATAATACTTGTAAGCCTACCATATACCCACATACAAATGTTTCTTAAATGAATATTTATAAATATATACATATTTATATACAAACAACCTATTTAAGGATCTGTAAACTAAAAAAAAAAAAAAAAAAGTCGAAGTCATAAATACAATTGCATGTACATATGTAAATGCATGGTGTACGATAAAAGTGCAAGTGCATGCGTATGTATGTATGTATGAATTAGATATGTTAAGCAAGATACAAATTTTTAACGGATAAAGTAAAATACCAGCAAGCCAAAAAGAACTAAACATTTGTAAATGAAACTTCATTTGTGTATTTTCAAGCAACTTGAGCTGCGTTCACATATGTAGGCAAATAATTTGAAAAATTTTTAGGACACGTTGATAAAACTTTGGCTAAAGAGTCATAATTGCAGATTTGTCAGAACTTAAAACATAAAACTAGTTCCACAGGGACACTAGTTAAGGTATATTTATACCCGTTACTCGTAGAGTAAAAAGGGTATACTTAAGTCGTGCAAATGTATGTAACAGGCAGAAGGAATCATTTCCGACCATATAAAGTATATATATTCTTGATCAGCATCAACAGCCGAGTCGATATAGACATGTCCGTCTCTCCGTCCGTCCGTCTGTATGAACACCTAGATCTCAGAGATGGTAAGAGATAGAGGTTTGACATGTATAGGACAAATGCTTCTTTTATCTGCACGCAGATCAAGTTTGTTTCAAATTTTGGCCACGCCCACTCCCGCCCCCGCAATTTGAAAAATACGTTATATCTCCGACAGTTTCCTTCTAGAGATAGTTAGTTATAAGCAAAATGAATCGATTTGCCGAAAAAATGATAAAGATTGGATGAGCGGTTCTCAAGTTATGAGTGAAAAACGTGAAAAATAGCCGAGTTAAAAAAGTGTTGCATACTTTTCAGATGTTCACCCTTAGGAACGCAGAAACACTGTTAAACATGTTTTTCCATGAGTAACGAGTATACCGAAGTCGGTTACAGCCGACATTAACTTGCGCTCTCGTTTTTATTGTAGTTTGCATTGGAGGTGATCTAAAAAATCAATTTCAAACATTTTTTCTTGGAAACGTTTTTTTAAGGCCGTATGTGGCCCAGTGGTTAGTGTGCTGAACTGCTGGGCGGGAGGTCGTGGGTTCGATCCCGCCTCTGAACATCTAACAATAAAAGTTTTTTTCTTTCTTTAGAAAATTGCTTTTACACATACGGTCACCTTCACCAGCTAGTGGCGCCAGCTGTGAAGTAACTAGCCATGAAAAAGCAAATTCTCAAACTTTGCCGTTCGGATCCGGCGTTAAACTGTAGGTCCCTTTCTCTTGAACGAAAAATTTAAAGCACACACGCCAAGAGATCGTGAGAAGCTTGGCTTGGCCCCGTTTTAGGATCTGTATAGCCAACATTTACATTACGTTTTTTTAAATGTTAATTTTTGATGTGAAACATCTTTAATTTCGGTACGGAAGATTTTAGTAGGAGTAAAATTTGATTTCAGCGTCACGTGACGTTGCAGCACTGCGCTGAGTTCGTGCATATGTATTTTATGTTGTTGTTTTCGCGGAGTGTCTTACAGGGAAAGGGGTGAAAGAGTGTGGAAAGAGGAGGGGAAGTGGGTAGAAAGTGGTGTAATCACTGACTGAACAGACACTTAACAGTGACTATATAGTGATTTAACAGTGACTTGAAAGTGCCTCGTGTCTGTTCGACTAAACAGTGACTTTTCAGTGACTAAACAGTGATTATACAGTGCCTAAACAGTGCCTAAACAGAGACTAAACCGTGACTTGACAGCGACTAAACAGTGACTTAACCGTGAATAGTGTCTGTAATACAGACTCTGTATGACTAATGTGATTTTGAGTTAAGCCCTTAAATTTGGCATCATGTTTCACATCAAAGCCTCGTGAGTGTTAATGACACTGACTCCCTTTTTATTTTCCGTTCCACTGGGGTACTAAAACTAGAAAAATTTGGTCTTTCCGACAGATTTTTTTGGGTACGTCTTTACAAAGTTAACCGCTTTTACCATTTGCCGTAGCAGAAGGTGGATGTCTAGAGTGGTGGGTGCGCAGGTGGAAAGAGGGGTTAACAGTGAATTAACAGTGACTTGGTAGTGACTCAACAGTGTCTTATCAGTGACTTAACAGTGACTTAACGGTGACTTGACAGTGTCTTTACAGTGACAAACCAGGGACTAAACAGTGACTTAACAGTGACTAACCTGTGACTTGATAGTGACTTGACAGTGACTCAACAGTGACTTATCAGTGACTAAACAATTACTTGACAGTATCTTAAAAGTGGCTTGACAGTGACTAACCAGTGACTTGATTGTGACTTGACAGTGACTCAACTGCGACTTATAAGAGATTAAACTGTCTCTCAGAACCGGGTGGGTTCAGGTTTAAAATTTTGTTTTATATTCATGCGTTGCTTAATAATATTTTCAGAAATTTGTAAATTTTCTCGTTTGAATGATAGTCCAAAATCGCAACTAGGAACAAGCTTTTTAATTAAATAAACAAATAAATTTATCGTTATGTTGTAGTACTAGAATATTAAATGCTTTATGCTTTCCAATAGTGAAGAAAAGGTAAAGAATAAAGTTGACTACATACATATCACACTAAGAAGTAATGCGACTAAGAGAATCAATTTCTTCATTATGTTAATCCCCTTTAACTATTTTTTATTTTCTTTTAGAGAATATGCCAGATAGATTTCAAGTCACCAAAGCAGACGAAGATACTGTATTGGATTATCATCAAGATGAATCAGCAAGTGGGAAGCTTTTAGGGGATATCATCGATGATGAAACTAGAGGTAATCGCATTTAAGTTAAGCTTGTAATAGTTGTTCATCCAAACATACATACGTCTTTTTATACCCTGTTCCCATTAAAAATGGGAAAAAGGGAATCATGAAGTTGTGCAAATGTATGTAACAGGGAGAGGGAAGCATCTCCGACCACATAAAATATATATATTCTTGATCGGAATCAACAGCCGAGTCGATTTAGCCATGTCCGTCTGTCTGTATGAACGCGTCGATCTCAGAGACTGTTACTACGTTTATGCTATGCTCATTTTGCAAAATCATTTCATGAAATGGGTTCGAAAGTGCGTGCATAAACACCATTTCATGAATTCGCTTACACACGAAAGTTGACTATGAATTCGCTGTCAATTCATGAAAAGCCGCGGCGCAGACAATTTAACATTGCGTTGGTGTTGCCAGATCTTTTGTTTTCTCATATGTGCGCTGGTGATTTTGTGAATTTACAAAAGCTGCATAAACAGGAACAAATATGATTTTGCAAATTGAAGAAATCATGAATTTCGTAGCATAAACGTAGTATGTAATAGATAGAGCCACAAGTTTTGGAATGTATATAGGTGTATACTGTACCCTCATCGAGTTTGTTTCAGATTTCGAAAATTCTTCCTCCTCCATCTTTAAACAGCGAGAAACGGTCTTTTTCTCTGTATAAACGCGTGGATCTCACAGACTATAAGAGTTAGAGCCACAAATTTTTGCATGTAAGTAGGTGTATACTGTAGCCACATCGAGTTTGTTTCAGATTTGGAAAACTCCACATTCTCCATCATTTAGCAGCGAAAAACTGTCACTCTCTATGTATAAACGCGTTGATCTCACAGACAATAAGAAGTAGATCCACAAAATTTTTGCATGTATGTAGGTGTACACCGTTTCCAGATAAAGTTTGCTCCAGGTTTGGCAAATTCCTCCTCCATCTTCTTCTAACCGCGAAAATCTGTCAGAGCTTCAATTTTTAAGTTTAAACCTAGTGAGGCCCAACATCTATCTATTCTGTGTACCACTATAAGATCCGAGCAAAAACACCGAAGATATGTACATAAGTGCGCCTGCCCATTTATTGAAATAAATTTTAAAATAAATGGAATTCAGGGCTATAGGAACTACATTACTTGGGACAGGGTATTTTGCTGTCGGGGCACTCGACCGCAACACTCTTACTTGTTAATATTATAAATGTGAAAGTTTTAATGTTTGTCAATCAACAAACAGAGCACGCACATAGTTGATAACCTGCGATAGGACAGACTATATAAATTTTATTTTAATCAGGACTGCAAAACAGAGCTGTAATGTATATTTATTTAATTACTTTTCATTACCATAAACACAATTTTTTAGGTAATGAAAAAACAATTCCTGATTACGATTTTTATACCCTTGCAAAGGGTATTATAATTTTGCCCAGAAGTTTGCAACGCATAGAAATATTCATTTCCGACCCTATAAACTATATATATTCTTGATCAGGGCGACGAGCTGAGTCGATTGAGCTTTGTCCGTCCGTCTGTCTGTCTGTCTGTTTCTACGCAAACTAGTCTCTCAGTTTTAAAGCTATCGAGCTGAAACTTTGCACAGAGTCTTCTTTTTACTGCACACTGCTAATATGTCGGAACCGACCGGATCGGATGACTGTATCTTATAGCTGCCATAGGAACTATCGGTCGAAAAGTGGGTCTTTGTGAGAAAAACTTTTTTGTTTTTTAATGTAAGCGCCTCCCGCCTCAGCAATTATTAGTTTAGACTTGGAAGTTTTGGTCAAAATCGGATGACTATATCTTATAGCTGCCATAGGAACTATCGGTCGAAAAGTGAATTTTATTTAGAACGAGAAAGGCAAGGCTAACTTCGTCCGTGCGAAGTTTTTATACACTTGAAATCGCTTGTCTCAACGGTTAGCGACTTCGACCAAACTTCGCAGATCAGCTTAAAAACATTTAATATTGCCCATGACCGTGATTGAGAGCGGTAATATTGAGAAAAAACCAGTTTTTCTCATTAAAATCCATTTTTCGACCGATCATTTGTATGGCAGCTACAAGAAGTAGCCATCCGATCCGGTCGGTTCCGACATATTAGCTGCGTGCAGACAAAAGAAGACTCTGTGCAAAATTTCAGCTCGCTAGCTTCAAAACTGAGGGACTAGTTCGCGTAGAAACAGACAGACGGACAGACGGACGGACAAAGCTTAATCGACTCAGCTCGTCACGCTGATCAAGAATATATATACTTTATGTGGTCGGAGATGATTCCTTCTATGCGTTGCAAACTTCTGGGAAAATTATAATACACTTTTCAAGTGTATAAAAATTGTTTGTTTTAATGCTGACGT